>OZ005748.1:3318088-3918088 GCA_963930835.1 Spongia lamella | reverse complement strand
TGACGCCAAACCATTCGTTCTGTATACACCAAGAAAAGTACCCTATCCGCTACGATCCAAAGTTAAAGATGAGTTGGACAGGATGGAGGCCATGGGGGTAATTTCCAAAGTAGAGACTCCTACCCCATGGTGCGCTGGTATGGTGGTAGTGTCAAAGAAGGATGGGAAAGTGCGAATCCGTGTAGATCTCAAACCCCTCAATGCTAGTGTCAAGCGTGAGACTCACCCACTACCAAAGGTAGATGACACTCTGGCACAGCTATCAGGAGCCAAAATATTTAGCAAGTTGGATGCAAATAGTGGCTTCTGGCAGATTCCACTAGCAAAACAATCTCGCCACTTAACCACTTTTATCACACCGTTTGGAAGGTTCTGCTTTAATAAGATGCCCTTTGGAATCTCCAGTGCTCCAGAACATTTCCAATGTCGAATGAACAAAGTATTGTCGGATCTTCCTGGAGTTTTGTGTCTAATCGATGACATCCTGGTGTATGGAAGAAATACACAAGAACACAATGAGAGATTAGAGAGTGTTCTGAATAGAATTCAATCAGCAGGCATAACGCTCAATCAATCCAAATGTGAGTTCAGTAAAGAAACAATCAAATTTCTTGGCCATGTAATAAATTCCAATGGTGTCTCTGCTGATCCACAAAAGATTGAAGCTATTGTCAACATGAAAGCTCCATCTTCAGTTTCCGAACTCAGACATTTCCTGGGAATGACTAATCAACTAGGGAAGTTTTCATCTAACTTAGCAGAGATGACCAAACCACTGAGAGAATTGCTAACCAAATAGTCAACATGGCTGTGGGGGCCAACCCAAGAAGATGCTTTCCACAAGATTAAGGATGAATTGTCCTCCAACCGCATACTCGCCTGGTATGATCCTGCTGCAGACACCAAGGTATCTGATGATGCTTCTTCTTATGGCCTTGGTGCGGTGTTGCTTCAGATTCAAGATGGGCAATGGAAACCTGTGGTATATGCCTCAAGATCTTTAACTGAAACAGAGTCACGATATGCCCAAATAGAGGAGGCTTTGGTTTCTACTTGGGCATGCGAACGCTTCTCTGACTACATTTTGGGCAAATCAATTGTGATTGAATCTGACCACAAACCACTTGTACCACTTCTCAACAACAAAAGCCTCGACATATTACCACCTCATATTCTCCGTTTCCGTCTCAGATTGATGCGCTTTGATTACACTGTGTGTCACGTACCAGGAAAATCACTGTATACAGCTGATACCCTTTCACGTGCACCTTTACCACATTCTGCCAGAGATTGTTGCAATGCAGATTTCATAGAAGAACAAGTCCTTGAAGTGATTTCTCAACTTCCTGCAAGTAAAGAGTACTTACAACTTTACAAACAGACACAAGCCAAGGATGCAATATGCACATGACTGATACATTACTGCCAAAATGGCTGGCCACCACAATCTCAAATTAAAAGCGATCTGCTCCTATACTGGGATGCACGCAGTGAGCTCACAATTTGTGATGGTCTACTACTGTATGGATCACGTATTATTGTTCCAAAGTCACTGCAACGGGAAACATTGAGTAAGATTCATCAAGGTCACCAAGGGATAGAGAAATGTCGCTTGAGAGTCTCAACCTCAGTATGGTGGCCTGGAGTCTCAAGAGAGATGCAAAATTTAGTGCAACAATGTGGTATTTGCAGACAACAAACTCTTCCATCAAAAGAGCCAATGATTCCAACGCCTTTGCCTAAATGCCCCTGGGAGAGAGTTGGAACTGACCTATTTGAATTACAGGGGAAAAATTACATAGTGATAGCAGACTACTATTCCCAATACCCTGAAGTGATCAGGCTTACATCTACAACATCTGCTAGTGTCATAGCTGCAATGAAACCTGCTTTCTCTCGGCATGGCATCCCAGATACAGTAGTAAGTGACAATGGTCCGCAGTATGATTCCAAGGAAATGAAAGAGTTTGCTAGCCTGTATGGTTTTAACCAAGTTACCACTAGTCCACATTACCCACAGAGTAATGGCTTTGCCGAACGAATGGTGAAAACAGTCAAGAAATTACTGACTGGTATGCCTGATATGTACATGGCACTTCTGAGCTATAGAGCCACACCATTACCCTGGTGTAACCTAAGTCCTGCAGAGCTTCTTATGGGTAGACGGCTGACAACGGATGTACCACAAATGAAAGAGCTATTGATCCCCAACTGGTCACATCTGACTGACTTTGCAGAAAAAGATAGACGATACAAGGAGAAGCAGAAGAAAGACTTTGACAGACATCATAGGGCCAGACCACTTCCTGTGCTCCCCAACGATGGGTAAACACTCAAATAAACCAAGTATCCGGACAAATAGTGTCACCAGCTGCCACTCCACGGTCCTATATCATTGATATACCAACTGGACGTGTGAGGAGGAATAGAGGCCACATCATTCCTCAACCAACAACATCTTCGAACAATGACGAACCACCATCACACAACACTGATAACAATAGAATAGTTACTCGTACAAGATCTGGTGCTTTAGTACGACCCCCAGATAGACTGACATACTATTGAAGAAAGGGAGATGTAGTATGACTGTATAGTTAACTGTTATAATTGTAATGACATTACTGTAATTGTAAGGATTCATACACTGTATAAATATGTGTTGTGATTAGCTATAGTCAGTTGTAGTGTTTTGCTGTCAATACTATTATCAGTCTCGAGTGTACATTGCTATTATATGATAATACCACACACATGACATAAACTTAAGCACACAGGGCTATTACAAAGTTAATATATCGACACGTTTGAAAGTGTGAAAACCAAGTCAGCACTGTGAAACCTCCCAGACCCTTTTCTGCGCGGGCGCTTATACTGCAAGCGATAAACGCCCTGCACGGAAATAGTGGTCTGGTCACGCGAGACTAGTTCATGTCATGGTTCCGCCGCCACTGGCGTAACCGGAGGTCCAGAAGCTGACGAAAATGAAACAAACTTATGACGTATTAGGCGCACGTGCATGTTGAAGTCTGCACATAACGAGATTCATTGCGAATGCTCACCAATGTTCAAACATCTGTCTAGTTAAAATAAGTGGTAGACTAAATGGTATGCGGTGGGTGACAGGGAATAAGGTATCAAGTTATTAATAACAAATGTTGGCCTTACTGGTCTGCATTCAATAGTTTAGGTTAATGATTGGAATTACGTAAGAGATTATCCGGGGCGGGCGCAACATGCCAGTTTTAATTAATCACTACCCAGGCACGTTGGTTATTGAAAACTTAAGGTTACGGGATACCTATGAATTAATTTTATGGGCGCTAATTTCCATTGTATTGAAAAGCAGCCTTTTTGTGTTTTGTATCGAGTGGTCTGGTTACCACCTTCAAAGTACTGTATAAAAAGTCTACAAACACTGTTGATAGGCAGCTCATATGCTCCAACAAAGCTAAGTGACGGCAAGGCTTCCTTCTTTACACACAAAAACTTGCCGCCAAATGCTGCGATAACGAGCAAGGTAAGTACCATTTTTAGGGTTTCACCTTAATTAGAGATATATTTTTGAGGGCCTATCGAAGAGTTCTTAGCTCTCAACCGGCTTCATAAGTAGTTTAGCCAATAAATATCTCACTAAAGTGCTCCTAAAATGCCAATTTTTAACTTTAGACACTTACAAAATCTCTCGTCAGCGTTGTATGCCTAAAAACTCTTTGATAGGCCCTCGAAAATATATCTCTAATTAAGGCGAAACCCTCAAAATGGCATTTACCCTGGCCGTTATCGCTGCATTTGGCGGCGAGTTTTGGTAGAAACGGAAGCCATTGCCCATTGCCGTCACTTTGCCTGGTTGGATTTTTTTATATGTTTCACATCAGACAATCAAAACAGTGGTCATAGACTGACTCTCAGATCAACATTTGTCATCCATCTGTGACTCCCACCAAAAACAAAATTTACAATACTTTTGAACATTTTGATTTACAACATAAATTACCTCCTGTGATCATCATCCAAAGTCAGATTAGACTCCACCTTTACTAAGTCCATTGATGGAGGAGCCACAGCATAGTGTCGAATGGAGGAACGGGCACCGCGAACGCATTGAATAGCAGAACGCAGTAAGGAAAATGACAAGGAACACCGTAACCAGCCCATCATGACTGAATATTCATCCCCTCACTTGCGAGATAGCAGAGAAGCAAGACGTTTATAAAAGTAGGTTGCCTCATGAGCCAGTCCACCGGTGGCCGACATAACCACAGGAGTAAACGAAGCATGCTCAATTTCCTGAATCCGTTGACCATACGCTCTTTTCTTGATGTTTTCATGCTTCTTATAACAAGCAGATAAAGAACTGGCAGCATTTGATGGAGCAAATGGGTTGAAAACACGAACATCAACAAATGCACGCTCTGACCTCCCCCCCAAAAACCATTCATAGCAATATCCAGCCTGGCACCATCCTGTACGTTAGCAGAGGACAGAGAAAATTCCTCCTGGGAAACTGGCTGCAACTCCGGTTCAGTAACGACCTGAGAACAAACCTCAGTCAGCAGTGTAGCAGTGAGATCTCTTATCTCATTGTGTCTGATAGAAGGTAGCCCACCTTTAGGACAAGATAAAGCGTGCTCGACAGAGAAGGATGTTCCACAGGCACAAAGTGTAGGAGTGCGAAGGGGAAGCCAACCGTAGCGCAGAGCAAGAGCATCCTGGAAAGCAGACTTATGCAGTGCAAAACCATACTCATCAAGGGGAAGAGCAGTTAGCCAAGTTGAAGCTCCCTTCTCAACAGCAAGATCCAAAGCCAGTCGCAGTGAAGAGCTCAAATGTTGACGAATATCAGAGGAACACCTGGAATAATAATCCTGCTTGAGTGATCGAACAGAAGATTTCTGAGAAAGCTGATCAGCCTTTGCCTCAGGATAGAGAAGATCATGGTGAAGTATTAATTTACAGAGGGGCTCAGTAATCTTGAGAGAAGCACCGAACTCTTGACTTGCACGACAAATGGGGTTACATAGTCAAAGGCCTCCTCACCGAGGAGGTAGAGCAAAGAGATCACGCTCAAAATCATTAGGTGGAGCTCGCCCTGTCAAGGCAGGTACCAGTACACAACGAATGACATCTTCGAGTGGCTGCAGAAGCGTGGCAATATCAGGAATCGTACGTGAGACATAGATCCATCGACTGGCCAGACCCTTAGCAAAAGCAGAATAGGCAGCATGTGGTTGACTCTGGGCGACCTTCGCCAGATGAATGACATCAGAAGATCAGCCTTTAACCTTCTCTTCAACAAATTGCTTAACATATGAACTGGACCCAATCGCAGAGCCCAAGTATGGTCGTCCTTCACTGGTCAGCTTAACATTAGTGCCAGCAAACACAGTCTCAGCTTCAGAACGGCATCTGTCTTTGACAACCAGCCAGGTTTTAGAAGCGTTAGGAAAATAACCAAAGCCTGGTCCAAGTTCACAAAGCTGGTCCCACCAACGACGGAGGATGGCCTATCAACGGCGTCTGTAGACTCTTTACATAGTACTTTGAAGGCGGTGACGAGACCACTTGATACAAACCACAAGAAGACTGCTTTTAAAGACAATGAAAATTAGCGCCCATGAAAGTAATTCGTGGGTATCCCGTTAAGGTTACGGGATACCCATGAATTAATTTTACAGGCGCTAAATTTCGTTACGTGTAAAAGCATCCTTACTTCGGTTTTTATCTTCCAGTCTTGTTACCTCCCTAATAAGAAGTATATAAATATTATTGATAGACCATCAAGCAGATCTCGATCGAAGCGAAACGTGATAGCAACGACATTACTTGCGTACAAAATTTTCTAACCAAAAATCAGACCAACAACGTGCTACATTTGGCGAAGTGCCCATCCATGTAGGAAATAATAACCTTACCTAAAGACTGAGAAACAAAATTATCAATTTAACAATTACTTTGCTGGATATGAAGAATAAGGTGTGCATTGCCATGATTTGAAATCCCCGGATAGCGATTCACGGCGCTCGATGAACCACAACGGTACACTGATTTCCCCAATCAACTAGCTCTGTCTTTAACTGACATCCTTATTTACCTTTATCAAACGATATCATAATAAATACTTCCTTGGTTCGCTTTATTTTTGGTTAGAAAATTTGTGGTCAAGTGAAAAACGTACGCATGCGTACGACTGTAGCGCTAATTAACCTTGACTACACGTACTTCTACGGCTTTCATTTTTGTGGTTACACGTAGCAGCTGTAAAGAGTAAGTGCTAATTTGTTGACATAAGGCAATAACGTTTATTGCAAATTTAATCGAAGGTTAAATGGTTTTAACTGTAAGGTGACTATTCACAGGCCCAGCACCTATGCTGCGGCCGGTGCGGCCATGGCCACACCACTTTTGATCAATACTCACCATTGAAACTTGGAACCAGCTTGCAGGATTCCCTCACAACATTCATTTACAGTAAATACTTACATAAGTACCTCCAAACTATTCTAAGAATATAGTGCATCTACAAATACCAATAAATTCTAGCTCCACAACACGATCGTTTTGTCTTCTATTTAATGCACACCAAGGTAACTACACTGATAGCGCATGTGTTTCACAGTTGCTAATATTTATAATTTACTGGATAAATCATACTCAGCATAAGTTCAGCTTGGAAAAGAACAGTCTCACGATTTCAGGTCAGTTCAGGTTGGTTTAACTGCACGTGGTAGGAAGCTATTGCGACGTGCCTCAATTGAGACACTGGCTTTTGTTTTTGCAGCAAAGGGAAAGAAGCTTAAACTGAAGTAAGATACAGATAATAAATTTGCAAGTAGAAAAGAGCTGGCATTATTTATTGTACTAAACTCTATATTAAAACATTTTATATACAACAACATTAGTGAATAGTTAGGCTGTAAATGGCCGCATCACTCCAAAATTGCTGGCTCCGGCCCTGATTCAGCAGTGTCACATATTAAGCAGGTACATAGCTAGTATTTAGTCTCACGAGAAAACATCCACCTGATACATGGAAGGCGCCCACGCAGTACACGGAAACGCCCATGATACAAAATACCTGCCATTCACACCATCTGTAGTGTTAAGTATACACAGTAAACAAGGTTTGGTGGAAAGCAAAAAATCGTAGTGTCTTTTGCTTGCTATTTAACTCCCCAGTTCCCACCCTTCCCCTTTCTCCATTGAATGGTTTTAGGCTGTTCAATGTGACGTGGGTTGGTGCTGCAGCATCGTAAGGTGATAGCATGATTGCGGGTTCGCTATGATACACGTGACCATCGGGGCACCATTTATGCAACTACATGGTCACGTACCCTAGCTTGCAATCATGTGAGCACACATGATTAATAAAATTGGCTACAGCACCAAGACAACCCATTACTCCATTCCTATATATCTACATACTCTAGTATCTCAGAGTGTAGTGTCAACTGATAACCAGTTAATATACTTATTACAGTATGGGTGATTTTTAAAAATTCTAATTTAGCGCCTGTAAAATTAATTCATGGGTATCCCGTAACCTTAATTAACACGAATGATTTTACATCACAGCATATCTATATCTACTTAGCATCTTACATAGATATTAGAGGGCGCGCAAGGCCCTGTCAACAATCTATCGGCTTTAGCTATAATTCTTACCATGTATGACTTAGTAGTTATAATGGCTGTAGTTGAATCTTAAGATATATTTTCAATCGAAGCCAATCAATCTAAGATGTAGTTGAACTGCCCAAGTGGCTATTAGCCACACAGATTGTTTCACACGTTAACGCAGGATCACGTGCACGTTCACAATGTGCGAATAATAAATTACTAGTCTCGCGTAGCCAGACCCTCTATGCCCAGGCGCTTATCGATTAGAGATTATAAGCGCCGGGCTAATATTCATGAGTGTAGTTATAGGACTTCACAAGGTCTTTGGTCCACCTACAGATTGATGATTTCAGCATTATTTTGATTTGCTGGATCACATTTGCCAGCTAATCATGATCATCAATATTTTCTTTGACTATTAGACTACTGATAGCTATATATAATAAGTCTTAATTGTTTTATTGTAATTTTGTGATTTGTAATTGTCTTTCATGTTGTTTGTAGTTATTGTGTTTAGTATAATTATTATGTATATGTGCTTTGTATATAGGGAGGTACCTTGTACAGGCTACGTGCCTTTTGTACCACCCTTTCCTGATGGATAAATTGGATAATAAATGAATAAGTCACTATATAGCTAGCAGCTATAGTGATTTAATTGTATACTCGGCAGATAGTAAACTGATGATGCCCAGGGGTGAAAACCCTTATTAGATTTACATACCAAAGAAATGCATGGTCATGGGTTAGCTAGCTAAAACTACATCTTAGAATAGGTGCTCTTGTCACGGATTAAGACCCCAATGTTCTCAACCACAGCTCCAGTCCCTTCCTGAAACACTTTACGATGATAGCAGGGTGCACATATAGCCACCACCACCCAATATTTCTGCTGGATTGTCATAACAACCATCAGTATAGAGAAACCCATTGGTACTTCCATGTCGGAGATCCACATTATCCATACTCTTCGAGAATACAGTTGTTGCTATTTACCAAGTAGCTACTACAGTATGCATACGTATTGTGGACATTATTAGCTATCTGACATGCACTATAGCTAATGATATATTATGCTGGAATATTATGGTGATAATTGCATTTACAAAGTACATCATCTATAAATATTAAATGTTTAGGTAGCTAATTGGGGCGAGCCTTAGCGAGCCCACCATATGGGATCAACAGTGAGATCTGTCTTCTTGCTTGCATGCTTACTTGATACATCAAAATCCCTTTATATGGCTGAAAGCCATTTAAGTGCAAACCAACATTACATCAAACATTACATCAAACATTACATGGCATTACATAAAACACATGGAGTGCAACCATGGCATGCGAACCATTAAATGCTAACCATAGCATGTATATACCATTCAAGTGCTAACCATAATTTATTAACCACAATGTGTGAATAAAACTTTCATAGCACTGCAATGACTAGATAGATACATTGAAGTATCAGCTGCCTTGCTGCCCTATAGCCGGCTACATAATATAAAGACAGATGACTATTAGATGTTGTTTATAAAAAACATAATAAACAAATCTTCCTTTACACTTTGTCAAAAGCCATGGGGCCTCACTATTTACTCTTCTTTATAATAGCCGATACCATCCATGACTTGTCTATTATGCATGCTTGTGATACCTTTTGTGATGAATTGATATTATTACATAATAATTATGTTATTTCAATCCCCTGTAATTACTTTACTGTTAATATCCCCAGTTTTCATGAAATACGCACTGGTACAAATTTTTAAGACCATCATGCACTGTTGTTTGTACACTGAGACTGAACTGTACATGTTTTGTTCTCTGTGCTTAATTATTACAATGTCAAATTGCATGTGAAGGTCATCAATGGTAGCTAAGTGTATACATGCATCTATCAAAGCACCAGGCTCGCCCCTCAATGCTGTGCATTTCACCTAGTTATCAACACACGTAAAATTATATACTATACTATTGTAATGCTACATACATAGGCATAGGAAGCTGTTCAAAACTGGGGGAGCTATTGAAGTTATCAGGACACATTTGTATTGTGAAAAATTACAATCCTATATACGGAGTGACAGTGAAAAATGGGGGGGGGGCTTTAGCCCCCCCGTTTCCTACGCCTATGTACTATAATATTGTAATATGATTAACTAGCTGATAGCTAGCTATATATGTTTTTCTCAGATTTGAGGTTTTGTAAGTTTAGCTACAGGATCGTGTTACAGTGAATCAAACTTGTACAGGACAACTGTAGCCTTGTCTCACATGGCCAGTAGCGTAGCCAGACTTTCATGGTTGCCAGGGCTATTAGAAGTCATTACCAGGGCAGAGTCCCTATCAATCAAACTGCTCTCCACAGGCGTAGAGTACAAACTAAGAAGTGATCAGGTGCTTAAAATCATTAAATTTAACGTTACATTGAAAGTAAACTATTTTGTGAATGGCTTCTGTGCAAGAGATTTCATGCTGTAGAGATACCACAAAGACTACTGATGTTCACAGATAAAAGGATAGAGAGTGTTGAAATCAGAATATTTCTTAAAGCATAATGTTGATTTATAGAGCCAGCATAATTTGAGCATAGCTAATAGGAAGAATATTGGAGCATTGCTCAAAAGCATAATAGGCAATTTTAAAAGCATAATAGGCGCAAGCCTATTGCTTGATGCTTGCAAAGGTTTGTTTAAAACTAAGTCCCAACAAGATAGTTGTTGCTATAATGTCATGGATTACGAAAAGCTTGCAATTGGATCTAATTATTTTTAGTGGCGCCTGATCTAACGACTATGAAAACATAGATTTCAACCCCCAGTTAAATCTATGATGAAAGGGAATTGCAGCAATAGCTGCTGAATTCAGCCTAGCAGTTGTATGATAGTACGGTAGCTAAGTGTGTGGTCCTTTGAGTAGGTTTTCATTATAAAACTGGCACCGCGCGCTAGAAATTTTGCCTATTTATGCCCAAAATTATGCCGGCATAACCGGTGCAAGCCTATCAAGCAGTCTAATGTAACTACAAAAATTAACCCTATTCTGACTTGATCTTCAGATTAAAAATTATTTCTTACATCATAACGCGGCCAAAAAGACATTTAATCTAGACCTTATTGAAATCAGTTATCTCAGATCCAAGAAGCACTCTTTTGAAATTGTGTAATCATGTTGGAGTTAATTGTTCCAATAACTACTTGGAGATTTGTAGTAATAAAATATTTAAGACAGAGTCTAGAACACTTGATTCATTAAGTGGACTGATGAACAATTAAAAACAGTTCAATGGAACATTGACAAATACAGTGATCTAAAAGGCTACAGTTTTGATTCATTGTAAATATTGTATGTTATAGCTAGCTATATTAGCTATACACTAGACAGATGTTTCAACATCGTGGGGTAAGCCTTCGCAAAGTTTGGTGACATGTATGCATAGTTAACATTATACATGCCAAGGTCATGTTGTGTTAGTGAGATATTATTAATTGTTTTCTAAGGCAATGATATAGCCAGGCTATATATAGTTTAAAAGTAAGGTCACATGACTTTCGTGTAAAAATTAAGTGATGAAATTGGAATGACTCCTTCAATAATCACAAGTGACAACTGAGATCAGTGACTGGTGATGTTGATAATTGTCTATAGTCTCTATGATGAAGCACACTCTATAGTTACATGACTCTTGCATAATTACATTAGCTATTGATGTATAGAACTTTGTATTAAATTAGTGCAATTAGTCTGCTTTGTTAATTAAGCATCTTGTCTCTATGCATAAGCCTATAT
Source organism: Spongia lamella (assembly GCA_963930835.1). Classification (NCBI taxonomy): domain Eukaryota; kingdom Metazoa; phylum Porifera; class Demospongiae; order Dictyoceratida; family Spongiidae; genus Spongia; species Spongia lamella. Next base: position 3,906,679 of record OZ005748.1, on the reverse strand, counting down.
GCATATAAGTGCATATAACTGTTTATAGCAAGCGCTTATATAATGGCTCTTAGATTGGAAATATTTTTGTCATAACTTATTTCTTTGCCAGTCGTGAGTAGCGATATATCTATAGACCTTGTGACACGTGTCTAACTGAAGTAGCTACTATACATACAGTATTTGCGACAGTGTAAGCGCGTAGACGCTATAACTGTGGAGTAGCTTCAGTAGCTAGCATAACTGTTTGCCACAGCGACAGTCGTGAGTAGCGATAGAAAGAGACCGCATGACGGTGTCTAACTGAAGTACCAAATTATACTTGCGTAGGCGCGTAGACTATATAATTTATAAATAGCTAAGTAAGCGTGTATAACTGCTTACCATAGCGCTTACAATTAGAGTAGCGTACGTACGTGCGTACCATCGGAATGCAGTGATTTCGACTCGATACACCATTTATGTGGGGCTCGCTCAGGCTCACCCCAATAAATGTTGCTCATAAGCATCTATACTCAAAGATAAAACAAACAACAAGCTAGCTACCAAAAATTGTGGATTCATGTGCATAGCAAATTTAGTAGTGATGTGCGGTACGTATCAATATATCGCGATATTCTAGATGTACTGCGATACGATACAGCTATGTTAGTGTATCGATATTTTTTGATTGGTTCAGTTTTGTGCAATTTAGCAATGTAGCTAAGCAGTTTGTTTACATATACGTACATGTTTTATAGACTGTTTCAGCTTGTTTTCTAACAATGCAGTAGATCAATATAGTTGCAGTACTGAAGCATGCAAATTTATTGGCTGTCTATCGTATTGTGACTAGCTAGCTATACACATGCATCATTTAGAAACATGCAGATACAGTGTTTCAGGTTATCGCACATCACTACTATTTGAATCCTTTAGCTACATATGATGTTTTACGGAGGTGTCCTTATTGACTCCTGCACTATATTGTCACATTAAAAGCTATAGCTATAGCCATCCTGCAAATAAAATACTTTGGTTGGCTGACGAATGATAACCAAGGACATGGTATTCCCAAAGGGATGGATTTAGGGGGTCAATTAGGGGGCTCTTGATCCCCTTGATACAAGCAACAGTCGCATCCACATAAGTGTAACAAAACTAAGTAAACAATAAATGACTTTTTTAATACCGAAAAAGCTCTATATAGCTATAGCTATATGAAGATTTTGATTTCTAGATTTTACTTTTGCAATACTGAGACTTTGACCATTCAATCAATTAAACACTTTTATTCAGTTACAAGAGTGTATTTAACCTAGCTATGTCTTTTGAGTAATAAAGCTCTATATAATTATATAGAGCTATACCCTTTGCATGTGATTACTGATATATATTATTTTACTTGATTTGCTACATAGCTGCATATAGTAAATTATGAGGTTTCTATATGAGGTTTCATAGCTACAATATTATTATCATGAATAACTACCATACATGAGTTCTACATAGCTACAGCTTTATATCTGTAGCTAAGCAGAGGATTGGACAGACCAGACATTACACAGTTTAAAATTATATAACTATTATAGCTACTAACCACATGTACAAAATATACTACACAGTAGCTATTCAAGAGTCAAAAGAATAATATCTTAAATCATCATATTTTAAAATGTAGTTTCTAACTTTAGAAATTAAATATGCAGTCCATTTTATCTTGTACCGCATTTTAGATTCAGTTTTAAATAAATTCTCACTGCAAATTTTTATGTAACTGTCAGAACAGTGTACGCCTAAGAAGTCACACATTTTTGTGATGGTGGCATTTGGGTTTTCAACAAGGTCTTTGACGTGTACTTCTAATAGATCAAGTTTATACTTCTTCTTTGCATCCATTATTGTTTGATGAGCAGCAAAGTATCCATCAATTCGATTACCAAAACCTTTACGCTTAACATCAAATGTTTTGTTTGAATTTCGAATAATTCTCATATGTATTTTAAAACTGTATAGTAGAGAAGAAGCAATGTTATCATAAGGATTGCGGATTACATATATAACTTTGAAAGGTATATTAACTAACGACTTCATTTTTTTAAATACCTTTTCCCATTCTAAAGGATCTTGATGAAGTAGAGAGACTGTATTACCACCATTTTTATCCCCAATAACGTCAACATATGATAAATAAGTCCCCTGATGGAGGCCATCAATTTGAAGGCTATATCCTTTATTCTTTATATCGCTTGAACTAGTAGTCCTCAAGCTATCCTTGTAATGAGAATCATTATAAGATTTCCCCCACAGTACATTAAAAACAGCAGCTTTGCTAGTAAAGTGGGCTGGATTCTTGTTCAGTTGAAGAAAAATTTTAGCTTCATGAGCCACAATCATGTGTGGATGACTATCGAGTATGCTACCAACAGTACTGTGTCCACTGTGAGCACTGCCAACAAAGTAAACAAAGTATTTGACATGGTTGATCACAGACTGAGGGAGTGGAACAAATTTGTCTTTTAATTCAGATTGATTGCCGTATCCTTCATGATCAATTGACTGATCATATATCACTGTATTAAAATCGACTGAAGAAAAATAAACCAATGCTGTTGTAGCTAGGATCAACACTAGTCCAATTTTCCATTTCATCTGTTGAATAATCTATAAACAATTAGGTTCTATAAAACAAATGAACATTTTAATAGCATAATATTATAGCTAGCTAGTTACACATCTGTTAGGACTTGTTACAATTTTGGTAAGCTTGATTATGGCCGGCAATGTCATCTCATACACGTACAGAACTAGCTAAGTGCATAGGTTTCCTGTACAGGTATACATAGCTAGCTATATGTACATGTGACACAGAACAGCTATATAGCTACTATAAATTATGTAGAAAATACGTATAGTAGCTATATAGCTATATATATAGCTGTTGATAATGAATTTAAAATAGGGAGTAGGAAATGGTCACATCAACTAAAAGTACATAGGGAAACAAGAGTTGTGAATACAAGTCCTATATATACAAGATGTAATCCTTACTTTGGCAGAATAATACAGAGCGATATTGACATCAAGCCAAGTATAGGGATTAAATCTTGTAGGATTCGTATCTGCAGCTCTTGTTTCTTTTCTTTTGTTGCAGAGGTTGATCCCTAGCTGGTACATCAATACTCTATATGTTCAGCTCTATATATACAGTGCCTTGCATTCTGCATGCTGCTCTCTTACCATTACCACCCAACGCAATTTGAACATACATGCTTGAATGGGCAATAAGGTGACCTTGCATGAACATCTGCCTTGCCAATGTTTCATTAGGGGGCCAGTGGCTATTATCTTGATCCTCTAGCTGTAATCACTCTCGGCCACTCCCCTCCTAAGCAGTTGCACATAATTTACATTTCTGCTAGGTTGACTTGCCTTGTCATGGCATGCTCAGAGGGTGCATGTGTACCCTTGTACTTGGCCAGTATGACTCAGTATTTGTACTTCTCAAAGAATCATCCCAGTCCAAAAGTCCTCCTGGAGTCACCACAATCACCCATTTGACAGTGTGGTACTATCATACTCCTGCATGTGGTAACATATCTAACTCTTGCTCCATTATTAATGCTTGCTCGCAGAGGCATCCCACAAACTTGATAATTAGCTATGCAACCAAGTACTCATGTGTCTTTAGATAAATCTCTGGTGGCTACTATATATTATAGATAATATATACTCCGTACCGATGTATCAACTCAGAATCCATCTTATCACGTCTGTCGCACTGCTCCTAGCTACACACATTGCAACACACGTTCGACATCAAAGTGTGGGCGGTCAAAGAGTTGACACTGCACGGTCTTGAGTCAGTTAGCGGCTGGAGTTTTGCACTATTTGATGCATGGTAATTAATTACACATACCCTTATGCACCGCTGTTTCTTTATGTAGGAACTTTGTGCCACTATGAAACTAGGTGGGTTGATATGTAGTATATAATAAGATATTAAGAGTTGCTTTATAATAATTTATATTTATCTGGACGCATTAAATACAATGAACAACATATTTACACTTTCTCATAACCTCATGCAGGTAACCAGAGGTTTGATCCCCACAGTGACATTGGATCTTTCTGTCCCGTTTGCTGACTGGGATTCCACCAGGGTTGGGAAAGTACCTTTGATTGGCTTGTGTTCTACACGATCCTAAGTTGTCATTAAAAGACTACTGGAATACTAAAAACCAATATTCGTTTGAGCCCTACTGTAATTACGTACGTACTGTGCACTACTAACTGATGTAATTTAAGATGTTGCATGTGCATGACTTATTAAGTATGGTATAGTATATCACACTGCTTTTCTACATATAGCAATCCCTACTATAAATACATATATGTACTTACTAGTAGGGGTCGCTATGTATAAAAGCAGTGTGACAAGGAGGCATGTGTCTAAGTGACAGACAAGTTTGTCCCCACATGCCCTTCCAAAGGGTATGAGCGCATATCCAGCAGTGATGGGTGGAAAGAATAAGTGCTAGTGCAAGTGACCCATTCATATGTAGAGTATGAATCACTGCAACACATTTCTTGATTTTTAGTGTGTTCACTTGTTGAAGTGAATCTGAACTGGTGATTTCACTGTCACATGGGTGTAGCTATGCACATCCCTCTAGTATCAGTAGTGGGTTTTGTGCCATCTGGTCTGTGTGGCATAGAATTACACCTCAGGGGTAATCATTGAGTACGGTAGTACTTAATTAATAGTAGCAAGAGTACATAATAGAGAAGAGAGTGTCGAACTTGCGTATACCGCATCAAAAATGATTGCGTAAAGTCCCATGGCTTCTGGTTGCCATATACGAGGTGTTATAAGTAGGTGTTAATTTCCACGCGCGCAATGCGTTCTATTAATCGTTGAAGAAGTGAGTGAAGCAATGGCTCGAGGCTTGATGGCTCTGTGGCTCAATGGCTCGAGTTGTTACCAATCATCTGGCACACAGCTGTCAATTCCTCAATCCTTTCAAAGGAAGCCCTTCTCCAAACTCTCATCAGGATATATATAGCGTAACGTTTGTATTGCACAGAGACTTGAACGAGTGACACCATTCCATAAGGCGGATGAAAATGAATTACTCACTGGTTAATCAATAAAACAGGTATCTCCGTGGCGCCAAATACTCCACGTGCCATCCCAAAGGAAAGTTCTGGAAAATTCGTGCTCACCGGCGTTGTCACGAAGTTTCTGTAGAAAATCCTCTTGAACGGTAACAGGCACCGACGCGTCAAGGTCAGTAACTGGATCTGTGTTTACTCGCTGAAAGTTTTGTGAACTGTCTTCAGAATCTGGTCGTCGTGGCGTAATCACTTTGGCCATCGCCCTCACCTTCGTCATTGCCAGCCGGGCCATCCTCGGCGCCAATAAGCTAGGGTCGAAAGTTTCTACTCGGAGTCTCCATTCAGCTACTCATAGTTGCTGATGCGGCTAAACACTTACAGGTGTTAAAACGTGTCAATCGTCACCTACGTAGTTCACGAAAATATACTGATGAAACCGAAAAGACTTTACGCAATCATTTTCGATGCGGTATACGCAAGTTCGACACTCTCTTCTCTATTATGTACTCTTGATAGTAGGGATTGGTAAGAAATTGTATCACTTCATAAAACAACCTTCCAATAGGCTTTACCCGAAAAAACCGACTGGAATGCATTGCTAAGGCTGTAATGATGCTGTACCTTGGTTAAACGAAGCAACAAGTCGAATATTTTCGACCTACGGCCAACTTTGAAAATTTAGAAATTCACCTGTATTTCGTCTGCCTGCCAGCCTGCCTGCCGTAAGACCCGGTTGCGCTAGGTGTAGGGCTCCAGAACTTTCACACAATAAAGGTAATGGCGGCGGATTTACGAAAATGTTGTTCCGAAGACGATTTACCCACTGCGCCATGGCGATTCTTTTTATCCTTCATTCCCTTCCTTGTTCTTCTATATTCCTAGCAAGGTGTGAATCTCACCTTCGAAGGTGACGATAGCCTGTTACGGCTTCTGCTTATTACGTAACGCTAAAACCTGGCTTGCACGTGATATAATTAGTTACAGTGGCACCATGGCACGATGTTTTCGCGTGTACGCGTGTACTTTATTACATCGTGAACTTCGAGATTATAGCCTTGGACAAATAGCTTTTGCTGTTTTTCGAGCGTTATTTGCTATCACACAGCTGCTTTGCCATGTAAGCGCGTTGTTAACAAGCGCCTGAAAACAAGCATAATTATTACGTAAGCGCCTGTAACATTTGTGCGCCTGCTGAAAGATTATTATGAATGCTTAGCATGTATAAAAAGCAAACAAACTAGAATGATAAAAAATTTAAAATTTAAAAGGTAAGTAGGGATTGAATTCAATAGTGCTACAAAAAGTAAGGAAACAAGGAATAAGATTTTGGGACGAGAGAACATTCTGGCATGAGATAATTTATAAAAGTTTAATCCCTACTTTTGGCTCACTTCAGCAGGTTTGCCAAAAGTAGGGATTAAACTTTTATAAATTATCTCATGCCAGAATGTTCTCTCGTCCCAAAATCTTATTCCTTGTTTCCTTACTTTTTGTAGCACTATTGAATTCAATCCCTACTTACCTTTTAAATTTTAAATTTTTTATCATTCTAGTCATATAAGCTTTAACATCTCTATGAACCATGCATTTTTGTGTTTAGTAGCTCCAACCCCTAGACTAATCATAAATTTACAGGAAATACCACTGCTATTAGCTAGATTGCTGTCAACAACTCCAGCAGTGAAATATGGGTATGGCTTTTGATACACATAGTCTGGAGCATATTGTGAGCAGTACAATATTTCTAGGGTTATTGCAAAAAGCAGCCTTATGGCCTATGGCCTTAGGTTTTTTGTCTCTACTTTGCTATAGTGCAGAATCATCACACTGGTCTGTTACCCAGGCAAAGCTGCTGATCGTTTAGCCTATCATAAGCGCCTGCTGAAATGGTCTGGTACTAGCGCCTCTCTGTGCTTCCGCCGAAGATAAGTCTATTGTCTATACTTTCGCTCATCTACCACAATGCTGGAAGGTGTTATAACGTTTGATAGAGGGAATTATAGTGCCTTCAGTTCTTCATAGTCCGAAGGACTGGCCCATTCAGTATGCCTATTCAGTGTCCAATCTCTCTCATGACCATGTCTATACACTGAGCTAGCTACTTAGCCAATAAGCTTATAGATAGTATATAGCAAGCCTTCTCACAGGTCTCTTAGAGCCTAGTGAGATAGTACTTACGATATATAATCACGGACTGTTCTATTAGAGTATATCTGCGATTATTTATGTCCAGTAATATTTATAGCTAAACTCCCGCGGCTAAACTCATGATTATATACTCCATCATTGTATCAGATGCTGGCCAGTGTGATTTGTATAGCTAATAATGTCATCTCACCTATACGTAGATGCACACATGCATGGAGGGCATATAATCTAATCGAGGATCTCCGTAATCGACCAGCAACTTTGTAGAATTGCCCAGGTAGCAGACCAATGTGATGATTCTGCACTATATAACAAAAGTAGAGACAAAAAACCTAAGGCCGCAAGGCCATAAAGCCACAGGCCGCAAGGCCATAAAGCCACAGGCCGCAAGGCCGCTTTTTGCAATAATCCATATTTCTAAAACAGGTAAGGCAGTGGGGTTGGGCGATATTGAAAATGTGCATTGCGATTATTGCAACAAAAGACAATGCAATTATTGCTAATATTGCATTGGAATATTTTACTATAGTAAATGGAGCACAGCATCATCCAACACGTGTACTATACATGAAATCTTGTCTTTTTAGTAAGGATTTGTTGGTTTCTATTGTTTGTTGATGCATACTTGCTTTGTCCACTCAATCCTACAGTACTGCACTGCGATATGTTGCAATATTCTGCAATGTATTGCATATGCGATATTATTGACATGTGAAAATGTCTGCAATATCAATTATTGCGCACCCCCATATTGCGATGTTGGCGATATATTGAAACATTGCCCAACCCTATAAGGCAGGTAAGTATTAAGTAGGGTATATGGTTATAGGCTAGTATATAAATGTAGTAATATACATTTGTTATATGCGCTAAAAAATTAGAAGCGATGGAAAACAGAGTTATATGATAGTATCAGTAATATTCAGGCTTAATCGTACTATTTACAATATGGCTATAGTCTATAGTATTCTGTTTTACCTCAAAGAACACTCTACTTCAAACACTGCGATCTAGAACGCACGCGGTTGTACACTAATTAGATTGATCCGGGAAGTTGTTTTGTGCCATATCTTGTATTCGCATTAGAAAATGAACTTTTGAACAAAACACAGACCTGGCCATGGGTAGGGACATTTTAAAGATAAAGCCGGTAGTTTTTATTCTTATTTTCTACTTCACGTTGACTGTAGACGCACGAAACAAGAAGAAGATGGAGAATTGGGGGTATTTTCACCAACGTGAAAACTATGGATACCTTATGGTTAGGCTTTCTATATTAAATAGTCTTAGGGGCATTAAAAAAGGATCTGGGAGAGTTTTACAAAACCGTACAAAACCAATAAATCTTTACAGATGGTTTTTAAAAATATTTGGTGAGCATTCTATTAGGATTTTCGTGCTATCCCTATCATGAACCCACTATCATGGTTCATGATACAAACAAGGCATGCTGCTTGCAGGGATAGTTTACTGATTATGTAGCTATAGTAACCTGATATTCAGTAATAACATAATGTATCATATAGCTATATAGTTGTAATTTAAGTGAACATATGTTTATATGGTGATACTTGCATTTAAAAAGTACATTGACTATAAATATTAATGTTTATAGTAATAATATGATGAATTGAAATCAGTAGTACTGTGGATTTGACTGTCGGGTGTGTCTAAAATAGAATGATCCCCCTGTACCACCTTCTACCCACCAGTTACCATACATCTCTGCTGGATGGACTGGTGTGATTCTAACATTTTCATTCCGTGTGAGGGATCTCCTATACACTAATGATAGTAGCAATTCAGCAACCTGTAGAGTAAGTAATACACTCTAATATAACAATCAGGTTGCAATAATGATGATATAGCCATACTGTAATTATTAACACATGTAAAATTATATGCTATGTTGCAACAATATTATATTATTAATATTGTAACTATTATATTTAGCTGATACATGTTTATCTCAGATTTGAGATTTTGTATGTTTACAGGATTGTGTTGCAACTTCGAATTTGTACAGGACAACTGCAGCATAGTCTCACATGGCCAGGCCAATTCCGCAAGCTGCTTATTGATTACCAGCTAGAATGGTCTGATACAGTGTCAGTCACAGTCTTATTCACCTTAGATAATTGTATCTGATTGAGGCTTGGTGTATGTCACTTATAGGCAGCTTAATTATCTCTCCTCTTCAATGTATTAGTAGCTAGCTAGCTAGCCGTGGTAAAAACATGAAGACTGTGACTGAAATTTATTGGTCAATGTAAGTAACAGATCATTCCAATCAATAAGCAGCTTGTGGAATTATGAAAGACTAATTACGACATTAATTTGGATATTTTCCTCTATTCAAAATTTCAATGGCCTGGATGGCTAGGTATCTGTTTGACCACTTAAGGATACTGGTCAAAACAACTATTTTATGGATGTGCCACACAACCAATTAATTATTCAGTCAGTAGGTGAACAATGAAATGATAAAACAAAGTATTGATTCAGATGAGTGTTTCAATTTAAGTAGCCTAGTATCATACATAACTATCAGCTAAAATTATACAGATTTCTGACAAGGTTACTTTTAGCTTTACATATTTTTAACTACTCTAAATTTTACTTCATCAAATGAATTGTATAGCAATACTGCTGCATTTACTTTACAACTTCTTACAGTACCTCATCACAATAAATATATATTTCACTAGCCAAAGCAAGATCAACTTAATTCAGTCTTATTCCCAAAATAATCATAAACACATAGCTAGTTATCAATTATAATTGACTGCTACAATAAATAGGCAGCCCGGCCATAACACATTTGGTTTATACACATTACCTGTAACAGCAGTAGAAATGCTGTCCCTGCAATAATCGAGTAAGCAAAAATAATGAAGTAATTATCCAATACTGCTGGACAAGAATTATCATCACTTGACATTGATAAGTCACAGTTGAGCTAAAGAGGAGAAGAGAATTAACAGTTTGTTTGGTTGAATCAACGCTGCAGCTTACTCTATTACTGATCATTGATTTTTCATCTGAAGAGGTTGCATTAAAGTTGAGCTCAAGGTTGTTTGAAACCTACATATTATCAAAGCAGTGGTAAATAATATAAATTGCTAATGCACTGGTATTCAAAAGGTATTGGGCTATTAATGCATCAGAATGTATGTTAAAATGTTCACCTTTTGGTCCATTAATTTGTACTTTTGTAGTTATGCTTTGATACTGAATAAACAGGGCTCCAGAAGCATGTTAACCAACAAACACACACACACACACACACACACACACACACACACACACACACACACACACACACACACACACACACACACACACACACACACACACACACACACACACACACACACACACACACACACACACACACACACACGGATACTTGCACATGTATGTGTACATGCTTTTATATGTACCTCGTATTGCTCAATGTAAAAAAATATTCCAGTTGCAAGTGTTCCAATAATAGAAACAATCAAAAAAGCATCAAACTAAAAAAAGATTCATAACAAATTTAAACCAGCACAGTTCCATATAACATGAACATGGTTGCTAAGCTAAATACATAAATGGATACATAAAATGCAAACAAACACAAATAATTACCAATTTCTATGACATCTGTTAAATTAAATACTCTTGTGACTATTAGCACTTCATACTAACTACACCCAAATAATATATGGTAACTACACCCAAGCCAAGTGTTGTCTCTGATAGGTACATGGTCACAATTATTAAGACCCCACCTATACCAATACCCCAGTATATCAGTGATGAACTTAACAGTGGCCATGTATAGAATATCAGCTCTGTGTTTTTATACAACATATGTAAAGATTGCTTCCATGTATCACAGAAATTACAGCTCTATTGATGTACTATGCTTAAGGTAGCTGAAAGTTCCTTCAGTGTAAGAATTTTATGGATGTTATTTCCTTCAGAAATAGGGTATTTATGGATGTTATTTCCTTCAGAAATAGGGTTTTTCTTATAAGAAATGTGTTTGTATTGTGTGTGATATATTAGGCAAATCAATTTCCATTTGGCTAGTATTGAATTTGGTAGTCTTTGGTGCCATACTTTTGGTCAAATGCCATGACAGAATCTTCACCAAGCAGTCACCAAATACAGTATATAACTAACTGAATACATCCATATTGGTGTATATGCACTAGTTCACTGTGATCTGTGCTACAACTTACCAACACTGTAACCTGTTTTTGATAACAGTAGGCTGCGATAAAACCAATAAATCCTTTAAAAGAAGAAAACAAATTGAGAACTGTGCTACACACACATAGCTACATACTATCCAGCTAAATTCTCTGCCATTAACAAAAATCATTACAATAGGTAACAATAAGGAAAACCATTTCCTAAAAATTCATCATCTTCACACACAATATTATATCTGTTGACAGTCTTCATAATGCAAACAACTAACTACATCATTCTATCAACTGATCCCTAACTAATACACAGCTGCATGTCTATAATAATAATACACGTAGTATTGATATACACCGGCTAACCTGCTAACACTGTGAATGCTCCAAGTGATCCTAGGCCAATCAGACTGTTCCATAGCTATAGCATTGAATAATGAGTCAGTAAAATATATACATACACGCTGGTATATATCCTATGGCATGTGTTCCTATATATATACAAATACAAATATGACTCGGATCATGTGAAATAATTATGCATCTGCTTATAAAATTGTTGTACAAGTGATTTATTCGCTGGTACTGTTACTCGTATACTATTAGCACAACAAACAAAACATATTAACATAATAAAAAGTTTGTTCGATTATATGCTGATGGAATAAAAGATTACGCAAAGATATTGTCAGGTGAATGTACGTGCTATGAAGCATACATTTTCTCAACCGGACAAGTTTACCCTATAATTCATTACATTACACAATGTCATGTTACTTGTCATACAAAATAGCCAGCTACCAGAAAATTTAAAATCCTAATAGTAAGATTGCACTAAAGATGAAATATTACAGGTCTCTATCGTTTGGCTGGAAGGCGTTTTGTAGTGTATGCAATAGTCTACACTGAGTAATGGAAAACAATGCATTGGATCAAAATCTAACCTTCTCTGTGATCACAGATTGAAAATCATAAGTGGTTACAGCAACAAAAATGCAAAGTCCACACAGCAGAACACCTGCCAACTGAAATTTCTCGAGTAACAACAACAACACACCTCTTTATCATAACTTACGCATAAGATGATGTCTATAAAAACAAGACAACGAACGAATTTCTTACTACCATCCATTCCCTCTCGCATTGTCCAAATACATACTATTAACAAGGACTCGAGTGATGTACTATGCACAAACGGGGTAAACAAAGTTCGAATTAATAGGTACCACACCCATAGTTTTCTCACGTGATGTTTCTCACGTGCTTATAAAAGCGCGTTTAGTTTTTAATTTGTTTATTGATAATTATGTATCTTCGTTTAAAATCATGGCAACCAGCACCTACGGCTCAGCTAATGGAGGAATAATTAACAGCGCGAAAATGAAGAGTGTTAAAGCGATTACCAGTGTTGTCAGCGAGAAACAAGGTGATAAACAGAATCACGACCAAGTTATCAGTATATTGATTGTTGTTGTGTCGTCTGAATGTATTGTAAGTGTTTGTTTATTACGATGAATATTGAATAGTCGTATATTTAACATGAGTAAGATTTCTGGCTCGTTAATGGGACTCGAACCTGTCACCCGCATATTAAGGCCACCGGACACATTTAGCCAACTGTAGAGGGCCTTTTAGAAGGTAAACACAACTGGCTAACCTACGGTAGATAAGTGTATTCAGCATTTACATGCTAGTAATGCGAGAGTACTCCCCCAGTGAATATATCACAGACAAATTACCATCCTACTGTAGAAGATGGAGATATGTCATGGGGAAAGGTATTTCATGAATGAAGTGACAAGACCCATAACTACAGTACTTCCTTATCATATCATCAACATTTCTATGTGTTTAATACAATTGCTATTCCAAGTTGTGTATCTGGTGTATGTTAGACAGGATTCTCCCCAGGAATATCTGAGTGGTGGCCTGACATGCACTAAAGTTAACATAGACTGATGTGTGTAGGGCTATTTAATGCATGCTTCAATAATTTATGTAATTAATTGTACTGGTCGGTTTTAAGAGGTACTGGTTGCTTTGAACCACTGCCTACCAGTGTGGGCAGAACCCTGATTAGATATAGTGGAGTGGGATTCTTTAAGGTTTGACTTCTATATGCATATGAATTGTATAGGAAATGAAAAGTATTCGTACTTTATTGACTCAATGTGGAAGGATATATCTGCGGCACAAGCAGCATGCGATTCCATCGACAACACAGAAACCGTCAAGATTTTAGACGTACTCGAAAATTCAGAGGGGATCCTTGTATCAGGAATGGGTAAGTACTTTTATAATGTACCACCATAGTTGTTGAATAGCCTGTTTATGTGTCAGGAGTTAAGTTGTTTACGACTTCTTGTGAGGTATAATGATGATTTGATGTGTGAAGTATTTTGTTTGTTATTTTGTTATAAAAATATTTTAGGAAAATCTGGAATAGTAGGACAAAGATTATCAGCGTCACTTGTATCAATCGGTTGTTTATCTAACTATGTTCATGGTGCAGAGTGGGGCCATGGAGACTTAGGCAAGCAATAATTACATGAATTGTGTGATGGAAAAGACATTTCTTGTTCACAGGGAGAGCAAGACCTGGTAAGGATGTCGCTCTTTTCTTCTCACATAGCGGTAATACTGATGAGTGTGTGAAAGCAGCTACCCATCTCAATCAGAGAGGTGTGACGACACTCTGTATTGTAGGAAACAAAGGCAAGTTATCTATATATGTGTATTAGGTGCATGAGGTTGTGTGTAATGTGTATGCGTGTGTGTAAATATCTAGTAAGTTATTTGATGTTTATGGTCTTGTGTTCATGGCTTTTGGCACTGTAAATTTCACATGTAAAACAGAGTGCAGGTAACTGAGGTAGTTACCTATTATCAAAAGCACAATGAAATGTGGTATCCAAGTTGTTAACGATAAACCTTGGTTTGGTCAACATGTGAATTAATAATTATGTTAGGTCCAAAAGTGAATTTGAAACTGTCACATACATGCAAGTACAAACATATCTGTAAATATTTGGAGTTCACAAAGTGGCAGTCTGGTTACCAATTAATGCTTAGGAAATGCGGTCCTCCAATGTATCTTATAATTAAAGCAACATTAATTTTTTTGCATTACAGATTCCAAACTATCCAAGACATGCGACTACTGTCTACACTACAAATCTGACAATATGCAGGAGCCATTCAAGTTGGTACCAACTTGCAGCATAGTCGTACAGGTTAGCAACAACATAATTCTTGCATTGATGTAAATACATATATACATTCATAACAGGAAATGATTTCTAATGCTATTTTGAGAGATCTCATGCAGAGAAAATCGGTGACAAGAGATATGTTCCGTGATAACCATCCCGGTGGATCTATTGGACGTATTTTATCACAGATGAAGTAACAATAGGATGACAATATCACTGTATAATTCATTTATAATGATTTTAAAACACTGATATGTAAAATATTAATTTAAAAACAACATTATAAAAAGTGAATTACTGAGTTTACTGTCAATATAATTTAGGGCATTAAGAATGCTTCTTGTCCAAGTGAAACAGCCTGTCTCAATTTAGTGTCCAATGTTTCCTTACTCTTGTATTCTGGTAAATGTATGGTATTAGAGCAAGTGCTGGCTGTTGGTAGATTACCCAATCCTAAGGGAACAAAAAATTCAATAAATCTGCCACCTTTATTTCAAATTTCACTACAAATATTTCAAGACAATTTATTACCGCTGTAGGAGGTGGTAGCAATCGTCAGCTTCCATGATTCACTAATTGGGATACTGGGACTGCCGGTACAAAATAACAGAAAATGGGACAATTCTTGCTACAGAGAAGAAAATTGGTTGGTCAGTGTTAGCAGTAATCCATCTTCATTTGCTTACTTGAGTAAAAGATTGTAGAATTTCCCAAAGCCATTTCTTAGTTTCCTCTTTGACGTGGTTACGATAGGTCATTCTTTGTTTGAGGAAGGCTATGCTAATGCGTTGCTTGCCTGCTACAGCCACCTGGAGCTCCTCAGCCTTGAAATCTGCTAGTGCATGTGGCTGTATTAGCTGATGGAATCCCTCCTTGATGCTTTGTAGTTGAGTTTTTATGCAACCTATATTTTGCATTAACAGCACGTATGTCCTGATGTAAGATCTAGAATACGTGTGTGTACATGCGTATGCGTGTGCGTGTGTGTGTGTTAGTTATGTGTACATGTGTGTGTGTATACATGGTCTAATGTTGTGTGTGTGAATACACATGTATATTGTATGTACAATGCGGGTATCGGTACATTACCTGTGAGATACCACTGACACATTTTGTGCACAAAATTGTCCTTGTTATTCATAGTAACCCTCTTCATCGTCCCACCATCCTCCAACTCTATCGTCTGCAGTACACCAAAATGACTGCTGGAAACTGTAAACGATAATTCCTCCAGTTCATCCGGATCTTCACATGTTAATAGATGTACCAATGAACTAGGAAATAAAATTAAATACATACAACTGTCATAACTATGTACACAAACATAAGGTTTCTGTGTATTTATACCTGTGTACAGTGGCATCTTCCACTCTCATATCCTCCAAATCACATTTAATAGACAGAATATATTTGTACACCGATGGGGTGAGCCTGATACCAATGTTGTGACCTAAAATGTTAGAATACACAGTTCAATACAATGCACCTGTGGATGTACAACATGCTGACCTTCACAAATAGCTTTAGCCATCATCGTACCAGTCAGCTTGAAGTATTCGAGGTGTGCAGGATTGATGCTTGAGTTTTTGTTTGGCTTATATAGTCCACTTCTGACACATTCAAACAGAGCATAATCTGGATTGACCAACTCCATTGACAGGAGATGAAAGAACTCCCTAAGGAAGCATTAAATCACAAAATTCACTTGACTTGTGTATCTAAAAACTCACTTTGACAATCCTCCAAGATCCATTCCACTCTCATCATCAAATCTCACACGTAAGTAATAACTTATTTTGTCACCACTAAGAATTCTCAGTGCACTATTTAATATGTGCTTTCTCTCCACTGCCTGTGTTGGTAAGCCCGGCTTTCTGTGGCACTGTAAGCTGGCATAGAGGATAGCCAACTTCTGCTCGACTGTATTTGATGAGGTAGTTCGATGATTTGTAACTGTAATCACTAGTGGTGTTCGAGGAACGTTCACTCCATCTACGGTGATCACAATACTATATTGATGAGAAGAATAAACTTGTCTTGCCACAAAACGCAAAACAAAATAATTGTCAACCTTCTTAATAGAAAAATTAACATCAGCACTAGTGTTACCAGCCAGCACATCAATATGCACCATTCTCCTAAAATCCACTCTGCTTGGTTGTACAGAATTGTAATAATTGTCAAAAAGATATAACTTAAGTGAGTATGTCTTATTCACTGCCACATTGTTACTGTCATACTGAATACGTGAATGTACTGCAGACGGGAGACCACATTTAATTTCAAGGTGACCATCATCGAGTTGTGATGAAGAAGTTATACCATCTGATACAGTAGCAGATACATAAAACAATCCACTCCCTCTACAATATGGGGTACATTTCACCTCAAACACCCCACTGCCGAGATATTTAGTGTCACAATAGCAGTCCTTGCTTGGAGTGGTAAGTATGTGGCTTAAAGGTGGTGACTCTGCTTGCGTGTTTAGCAGGAATTTTAGGCCACACTGATGTATTACAACTGAAAACGATTGGATCACTGTGTTGTCTGGGTTCACTTGGTTGCCAAATTTGTCACGTGCCACGATATAGAATGAGCTTTGTGTGCCAGCTTTGACTGGTGGAATAACTTGAGCTTCTGCAAAATGACAAAATTAATGTAATTGTATGTGCAAACTGACCATCCATATATCCATTATGTACTTGGTAGTATCAAGATTCAAGAGTCCATAATAGCTTCTCTATTATGGACTCCTGGTAATGTTTACCATTTATGTGTTAACTGCCTTGTTATCTATTTTGTATGTAGCTTTCATCTTGTTTCAGCTCTTTTGAGGTGGGCATTAATATTAGGCCAGCATAGTGGAGGGAGGGAGGAGGTATAATACACTGCTTGGGACCTACATACAATGCTAAGGAGGTGCCTAGTCAGTAGTGAAAACAATTCCACATCCTGGCTACCTAATTAGTGCCCTCTATTGTCTTAATTGTGATGGTCAGTAGAGATGGTGTGCATGAATAGTCTTGAGCCTATGTGTAGGTGTAATAAAATATACACATGATCAGTTTATAGAAATCCAAATAATTTCCTTCAACATAACAACACACATACAGTAAGTAAGACACCATAGTACATTACGTATGTCAATACAACATACCACAGTATGCCAAGTTACAATATCTTGTACATAACGCAATTGAAAAAAATGTTAGTTTATCAACCACAATCACGAATGGACATAAAAACATTATAAACGGCAATTGTGTGTGTCACCATTAGTACACAAATGAACAGTTTAACATTTCAACCTCTATTGTACATGTGGTACATAAATACATAAGTAAAAATATATTTATAATAGACATATAATATTAATAATACAAAAATATTATGTAATTTCTATAACACTCATACTTTTTGAGAAGTCAGTAGTTGTGGTGTGTATGGTACAATTTTTCAGACTCAGTGCATCAGGAACAACAAAGCATCTTGTCGGACTGTCACTAGTGGAGTCCATCCAGGAGATGTGCATTGTAGCTTTACAGATTCCACAAGCAACAAATATCTTCAATTCGGCTGATTCTTCAAACCTGACCGACAAGCTGTATGTACCTCTTCCTAGTGGAATGCACGCACACTGGGGAGGGATGAGAACATCTTGATAGAATAACAATAAAGGAGAAACTGCTGTATGTCTCCACTCCTTGATACCACCACTTTTGTAGTAGATAGTTAAGTAGCTAACAGCTTTTTGGCTGTTGCTTGATTTAGATCTAATCCCCGGTCTGTCACTCAATCGTCGAACAAAAGATTTTTCAAATTTGGAGGAGTTGGCATAAGCACTTAAAAATTTAGTAGTCTCAACGTCAGCTTT
Source organism: Spongia lamella (assembly GCA_963930835.1). Taxonomy (NCBI): domain Eukaryota; kingdom Metazoa; phylum Porifera; class Demospongiae; order Dictyoceratida; family Spongiidae; genus Spongia; species Spongia lamella. Next base: position 3,888,173 of record OZ005748.1, on the reverse strand, counting down.
ACAGGTATTGGGTCTGCAGATTACATCTGGATGAGTTGCTATGAACACCAACTGTTTGCCAACTGTCGTGGTGGGATAACCTCCACTCCCGACCAAGGAAGGATTGACCTCACGGGTAAAATATTCAAGCTCCCTCTTGGGAATAGTATATACATGAGTTGTCAAGGGTGAGTCTTTGGTAGGAAAGCCGTTCACTGTGATGGTAATACGATGCACACCGACCATTTCAGGTGTCCAGGTGACATTGCACACGCCATTAACAAATCTGCCAACAGTTAACTGCTCCAAGTGTTGAAGAGATGGAGGATCCTCCATTCCCTGTGAAGTGGACGTCAATCTTTTACCATCTGGTCGCTGCACAACAACAGCTACACAAAACTGTGAAGCTTGAGAAGTTGTTACGTGTAACCCGGTTATATCAGCCAAGAGCAGTTGGAAGGTAGTCCTTTCGTCAGTCACTGGATACAGAAGGCCACCAATGGATTTAGGATCAATGTAGGTTGCAATCGGTAACGGTAGTAATTTGAGGCATGCAATATCAAACAAGGATGTGGAAGCCAAGCTTGTTAATCTTAAACACTGCCTAACTAAATCACCAACAGAGATGTTCAGTGCAGCCATATTTCCTGTCATTCTTTCCAATAAAACAACATCCATGTAACCATGAATATAAATATTCAACCCATTTCTGATGTAATTGAGGAAGCTAGACTTTGTTTCAGGCTTCATGCACAGGTGCTTAAACAAACACAGAGCTTTAGCCATAACACAACTGCTTTTCCATAACATATCAAGTAATCTTAATTGTACATGACAGTTTAAACAATCGCCGTTCTCACTGAATATATCTTCTTCATCACAATTTGCTTGTTTTATGTATTTCATGATCACAGGAATCTTTGTTTTACACAGAGTGGTAAGACATTTAACGGGTTTATCAATCCATTCTGAATGGACTTTCTGCTTAAGACTTGTCCTCCTTAATTCTGTAGCCAGATTGAACACTGCTTGTGTCAACTCAGAACTGTAGTTGACAGGTAAGTCAAGGTTGTGCGAGAACTGAAACAAAAAGTTGATTGAAGAGTTATCGTTGCAACTGATACTATTTTCAAACTGTGGAATGTCATCATTAACAGTGAGAGTTATTGTGACTTCCTTGATGTACTGAGGAAGACCGTAGGCTACAGTGTGTCTACCATACAAAGGGTGTGATCCACAGTGTGTACAATGTCGATTATTGCATTTAAATTTGTGTGTAATAACATCTGTTAGTTCTTCAAGCAAGTTGTTCACTTGTCCATAAAAATTGACACTCCCATTGACATTTTGGTGAATGTTAGAGTCAAAATTGATATTCAACGATCTCACATATGGTAGACGCTTCATTAATTTGCGTTTTACACGAACTGATAGTGCATCCAAAGCTTTACTGCCATTCTCAATTCCAAGGGTTTCAACATATGTGTCTAAGATGAAATCAAATGGCTTTAATTTTTTGTCTTCATGAGTTTGTTTTGCTTCATCAAAACCACCCAAAATGGAATCCAAGTTATCGGGTAATGGTTTAATTTCATTTCTATCAGAAGTACAATTAAGGTTCAACAGTTTCATAATGTCAGCATCTGGGTAACATATTATTTTACACTGGTCGTCATAAGACACATACAATTTCAGCCAAGTCATATTGGGACACGCCTCAACATGAGGACTTCCTGTCTGGGGTGTACAAGTGAGAGTTATACGATTCAACTGAGCCGATTTAGACTTTCTAAGTTTAAAAAGTACATCACTAAGGATTAATGAAGAAAATACAATGCTCTCTATCTCAAGTGGACACCTGCTGGTTTGTTGTAATGTGGCATCAAAAGAAACCCAATCTATATCAACTTCAACATTCCTTTGTGAATTAATACTCAGTGAAGGCCTACAATTTCTGATGGCATCCGAGGAACCCTGTTGCTGGATTTTCTGCATGAACAGCATCTGATCACTCTCTGACCATTTGTGTATTAACATTGCTTCAGGGAGGCCAAATGAGTTTAGCTGTTTTACATTATCAATGAAAGCCTCGTGTATGACAAATGATGGATCAAACACAGCTTGTAATAAGGTGGCATCTGAGCTAATGAAATTAGCAAAAGTTGGAGTGTGTTGAGTTTTTAACATTACCTCTGTTGCCAAACCAAATGAGCCACTCCCCCAGCAATTGGTGATACCATTTGCAGCCACAAGGTCGGTAGAGCAAAGCTGTTTCTGCATGAGAACCTTAGCAGTCTTCAAGCCATTATAAATACAACAGCTCAGGAACACATTCTGATAATCCACACTAGATGGTGGAATAGAAGGATGATAATTTTCAATGAAGACAGCACATTCTCGGTCAAGTCCATGGGACAATAGCCATGTTATCAATGACGTTTTGACTGACTTCAGATGGACATCAGGGTAAGTGGTTAATAGCTGTAACTGGAGTTTACTACAAACTTTGCCCACACTGGAGCTGAGCATCAATGTATTATGTGATACTCTCATTAGCGATTGTACAACTGACTCTTGGTTGGCCTTCAGTGCCTTACAAAATGTTGCAACTTTGCCGAGTTGGTCTTTACTCGATCGTAGATTGAACAGCAAAGATCCTACTGCCTTGCCTTCAGTATCTTCCACAGTATTGTTGTACTCCATTAATGCATTAAACCATCCTAATGCTTGAGACAACAGCCATCCTAAACTATACGCATCTTTAGTCTCTCCATGAGCCTTGTAAAACTCTTTGCCTATTTTTATACACAAAGGAGACATTTTCAATTCCTTGATTAGTAGGCTGGATATTTCATGATGTCCGTAGCTCAGTGCTATCACTAGCGGTGTTATACCATGAGAATTCTCTACATTAAGCTCCTGTTTATGGCGCTGGAAATACGACAAGTCCACTAAAAACCTTAGCATTTCTACATTACCAGAGATTACTGCCATGTGTACAAGACTGTCTTTTGTGAATTTATTCTTAATTTTCAAGTTAGAGCCATGTCTAACAAGCAAATGCGAACATGCCATTGAACCTTTAGAAATGGCTACTGCAAGAGGAGTATACCCATTTGTATCATACGAGTTGATTCCTTCCAACAAGCTTTCGCCAGATAGAATATTAAGTAGCAGAGAGAGACACTCCGCGGTACAGTGTGCAGCAGCAAGATGGAGCAAATGAAATGATTTCAACAGCTTTCGGATAATGGTGCCGACGGCCGCATCCATTGTTACCAAAAACGCTTGGACTACTGTTGGTATATTAAACTTTATGGCACGGCAGAACACTTCTAAACTACCATTGCATTTGAATAAAGATAATTTTTGGTAAGGAATTGCTACCTCCATTGGTGGCAGTTGCTTCAGACTATGCAGTCTGCATAGGTTACTAAACCAACCAACTGTTAGTGACTGGAACATACCATGAATTTCTTCAGAATTTTCTAGCTTCTCATAACCCTCAAAGCTACTGATAAAGAAACGAGAAAGTTTACTGAAGTGATTCCCAACAAGTGAGTATTCAAATGACGAGACACCATCTTCTGGTCTGGCAAAGTTGTACTTTACAGACAAGCTCAGATCCTGGAGGATGACGTCCATACCCCAGTAACAACAGCAGTCAATTAAGTAGTGCATAAATTTAGCATCATCTTCTCTATAGAACAGACGAGACAATGCATCTCTGCAGATACTTTGATGTCCACGAGACAATGAGCCTATTAAGACTATAAACCAAAATTGTGTGTTACTGTCTGCTTCAAGAATGTTTGGCCACAAGGGATCAGTGGTAATACACAGATGGTCTAATACTTCACCCGTGAGTGTTATCTGCAAAGTGCTGTGGACTCTCTGTAGCACTTTTAAGCAATCCGGATTATTAAACAAAGAGGAAAGATACACCAATTTATACATTAAAGTTGGCTCCTCAATCAAACATTGGTAGTTGCTGTTTTCTAGAAACCTAGTCATCATTTCAGTTTGCCCGTACACAGCTGAAATATCCAGAGCAGAGCAGTGGAACTTGAAGCCATGGAGTGACGCAGAGCTAAACAGAAACTGGTAGCCATGCTTGTAAATCAATGCATTCACCAGTTGAGTGTGGCCATACCTTACTGCCAAATGAAGTGCAGTTGGAGAATTAGCATTGATGCCTGCCGATTTCATTCCAGATGATAGGATGGACTGGGCTAATTGGATTTTATTGGAAATGATTGCAAGGCACAAAATACGTTCCCATAGTTGGAACTGTTCTGCGTTATATGATCTGAAGTTAAAACGCCTTATAGACTTTTCAATGAACACCCAATATCCTTTCAACGTTGCAATAAAACTTTGCTGTGGTGAAATATTTTTAACAAGATTAGTTATGGCTTCTTCAAAAGCACAGGTTCTCTCACTGCTCCATGGTAATACACATAACACCATATCAAGAGTATCGGTAACCTCAATCTCGTGGTTTCCTCCTCCTGCAGGGTGATTTACAGATAGAAGCTTGGCTAAGGCATGTATTAAATTACACATCGGTTTATTTTCCTCATACAAGGATTCATCAAAGTCCTTAGTAACCAAATTTTCAACAACCTTGATAACTTCAGAGTAGTTTGCCAGAAGAGCTAACAAGTGTATACTTGGAACAGACAGTAAACTTTCTTCATTATTTCTCCCTTTGCCAGTTAAAACAAAAGAAATTTCACAAGTTGACTTAGAAACTAACAATTCTAACAATTCAACCATATTATGCTCTCTCAAGTGTGCTTCGCATGGAGTATATGCTGGAAGATGTTTTTTAATCTCACACGTACTGAACTTTATTAACCTGGTCCCTAATTGTTTGATATGAAGAATGGTGTTCTTGTGTGGATTCTTAAACAAGGTTTTTCTCACACATGAATGCACTCGACTAGCCAGGCCAGCCAAAGCACCAACAATGGGATGGTTAAATGTCAATGTAGGTTCAATGATTGCACCGTGATTAAACAAGATTTGTACCATCTCAACACATCCGCTACATGCAGCATGGAATAAAGGAGAACGCCGGTCATCATCACAAGTTGTAAGCAGTGTGTTTCGTAAAGAATCATCGATTATTGTAAGAAAGGTATTGACAAATTCACACAGGCCTTCGCCACATGCTCTGCAAAACGCATTTGTAAGTTTACAAGCTGAAAGTGACAACAGGGTACACAACTGACAAAATGCATCAACAATATTATGAACTTCTGCTTCTTCTACTCCCCAGCTCCTACACTTTATGTGCCTAGAAAGTTTGAGCAGCGGGAGATGACTGTTTTCATCATTACTTGCGCTCATTACACTTACGTAGTTAATAGCATTTAACAAGAGATAGATTGCTGTCTCGTACAGCTTATAATGCAGACAAATAGAAATCAAATGGGTGCCATTCAAGCCAAGCCAAAGATGATCTGACAAATTCAAGTCAAGCGAGAGATAATCAAACAAACTAAAATGCTGTATTACATTTGATAAAAGGTCCGGTTGCTCAAATGAAGCTAAAACATGAAGTGATTTGACCAAAGAAGGCAGAAACTCTTGGCATTTCATTAATGATTCGGTAGATTCATCCGACAACATATTCATTATGTGTTCAACTACTGTAAACAACTTGTGCTTAATACTTTCTATTAGAGCATACCTGTGGAGAATATGCACATCACCATAACTATTGCACTCACATACTGTTATTAATATACTAACAATGGTATACACACACATGCAATTTGCCTTTTTGTACTGTGCTGATGTATAAGTATTTATACACATGTGCAGTGATGTAGTCTGTGGTCGGCCTGGACGGGCACGTGCATGTACAAAACAGCAATGAATTGTGGACCTATTAGCTAAGAAACTTCTATATCACTGCACACATGCAGCTCCATGCCTTCTCAAAATGCAATGTATTTCTAAATACTTGCTACTGCACGGAAGCCCATTAGTGACAAATCCAATCACATTATGTAATAGTTATAACATGGGCAAGAGAGATTTGCCTAATATATATGCCCAAGCCCGAGGGCCGCAGGCCCGAGGGCGTGGGCATATATATCAGGAAAATCCTGAGTGCCCATGTTATAACTAATATATTCCACTTCCGGCACTCTAAAAATCTGCCCAAAATTGACATCAACATTTCGGCCTCTTTATATAGTAACGGGTACTCGTTGTGATTGTGGGGCCCGATTTTATCGTTGTCATGACGTTCTTGCATGGTAGCGCTGGCGATTGTGGGTTTACCACAACTTTTTATAAAGTTGCAGCACTTATAATGGGCAAAAAATTCTGTTTAATCGCTTCAAAAGGATAAACTAATGGTGAGTGTGTAAATAGAGTAGATTAATATACATTCAGTCACGCAGTGAATAGACTATTTTTATCACGTTAAAAACTCACCTCAAATGGCGTCCTTTGGCTTATATCGGCTTGTACACTTCAAATACAAACACTTTTAGACTAGTAACAAAGTTTATTTTTCAACTTCAAATAAATATTAAATTTAGAAAACTAAAACCCACAATCGATATCGCATTCGTGCTCCTATATAGAGAGTGGTAGTTTGTTTCTACATCAATGACTGGTCACCATGGCAGCAGGATATATCATGATATATACCTGTTCCCAGGGTATATCTGAAATATATCCCTGTGGTTTCCTTTGATGTGAGGTGTCAAAGTGGTATATAATTTGATATTCTGATTGTAGAGTATGTAAAGATATATATATATACATGTAGCTATATATATATATACACGTACGTACAACTAATAAACTAACTTATTGTTCCAGTGAGTGGCTGGGTCAGCACCATGCAGTAACAACTGAACAGCTCCATAGGACCAACGAAACTGAATGGCGACCAACAGAGGGGGAGGAGAATCACTACTAAAACTGTTGTTGATATATGTGACGACATCATCCCTGTGAATAACAACAATAACATTGTGAATGTCATGTGACCTGTATACTAGTTGTATACCTTTCTAAAAGGTAGTCCAAAATTTGCCTTCTTGCTAGTTCAGCTTCTTTTAAAGTATCGATGGTTTGATAGCAGTAAATGAATGGCGAACAATCTGATGACATGTGTGTATACAATACGTAAGTAGTAATACCAGTATATAGATTAACTGTAGCATTAATATACATATATTATCTCTCAGTGAAGCCATACTCACACTATGATCAGATGATATCTGGATATCTAAATATCACCCAGGCCATGAAAATGAAAGCCTATTACGTATGTGACTGGATTTGCAAAAACCAACCACATTGTCACATTTTGTATTCTGAAAATACCAATTTGGTATATTCAAGACACTGTGGCTCTCTTATGCTTGACTGTAGCCATGTTAGATTCGCACTAGAAGTAGAGTAATCTTTTGAATAGCATTACATGAACAAAAGTAGCTGACTTTTGAACGCTTCCTGGAATATCACGAGTGTTACGTATAAGATGACAAGGGGGTTGGTGGTCCATCACAGCCAGCTGCCAAGCTGTGTGGTCAGTAGTTGACAGAAACAGCCACAGGCCCTAGACCATAGCACAAGCTGAGATGGATGTTAGGAGCAGTTTGACATCCAATGCTGTCTTATTAATGCCCCTCAGTGACCCCACAGGTTCTTACATGACTGAGAAAAAGCCATCTCATACTTAGCTATCTATAATTACATATATTGTCACTGTGTCTGGATAGTATACGTACTTGACTCACGTGTGACTAACTATGGATTTCATTGTGGTTGTTTATCACACAAATAAAGCTTTGGTAGGTGACAACAATTAGCACAAGCCATTATTGCTATCATTGTAAAAAAGAACCATCGGTTGGTGCAGATTGGGAGATACATAAGCAAGCCATAAACCATATAATATTTTTGCTAACACTCCTCATTGACTTATGACATCATACTCATACTGGGTTGTAACTATAACATACATAAATGTCTACAATGAACAGTACACCAGCTAGATTCCTTTGGTGAGGTATGCATGCATACATACTTGAATTATTGGTCTTATACATAATTGAAACGACTCACCTGCATAAACATTTGTGCCTTTTCTAGCCTTCTTAATTACACACGCACTCCTAATTAACAATTATCAACACTTATACTTTGCAGTACCTAATGTACGTACCTTTGCTTATGAAAATTTCGCTGATAAAGATTAGTGTTATTATCCAAATCTATTCCAAGCCAGCGACAGCAGTAAGCCAGCGTACATGACAGCAACACTTCATTGTTATTGGTAGGTAGAGCATTCAATATGGTATCCAGTAACTCAGTGTTGTGTGACTCTACTGCAGCTTCCGTGACAAAAAAGTGAAACGTCTTTGAAATTTTAACATAGCATGATGCGGGTGCGATCAGTAGCAACAATTTTAATAGCCGGATACTGCCCACAGCACAAACACCAAGCAGCAGATTATTTGTCTTTCGACAGTGCTTAATGGATGACAACAACTCATGACATAATGCTCTACTTCTTATAATTTGAATCACAGGGTTGGCGTCAGGGTCACCTCCGATTTCATTCACTCCATAATTGTATGGCAGCAAAATATATTTAATTGATGACTGTATCTTGTAAAGTAACTTCCAATTTAGTGCATCCGAATCAAACAGCTTCAAAACTAATATAAGTACCATCGTCATGTTCTGTCTGAAAGACCTAAAGAAATATCTGTAGTGCTCGACAAGTGTGATACTGTGTTCATTACCAACCAGAGCAATCAACTCATCCACTATATCAGTAAAAAGTTCAACGGGTATATCGCTACACTCCAGACAATGAAATACAACTGATTTAGCTGCACTGACAAGTAATTGATGATCAGTACCATAAGATTTCCAAAGCCTGATCAGTTCCAACAAGGCTACAAAGAGACCTTTTTTACAGAGATTATAGACAACAGTAGCATTAAAACAAACACTCAGGTCACAGCCTTGCCCCAACTCTTGAAACTTCTGCAGAAAAGTGACCAAAATTGATTCACTATTAATCAATTTACTATTCCGAAGTGGTAACGATGCTACATCATTCAATGAGTCTAGAAACAGTTCCCAGTGATCAACAGTAATGTCATTATTCTCAACAACGGATGAAAGTCGATTAGTCGGTGTTAAATGCACAACTGGCTCTTGTGTGACAAATTCAAGTAAATTGTGTTGACTCAATAAATTAGAGACAGCCGGTAAAATTGCAACCGATGCTACTAAAGTTGACAAACTATGCTCAGTGTTATCCTTGATCATCAACAATGCCTTTTTCTGTGAGAAACTGTAAATGGAAGAAAATATCATATTAAGGAGAACTACATTGCCAGCACAGGCAGCAACATGTACTGGGTAGAAGCTGAAGTTTTTCTTTAAATTTTTAAACTGTTCAATTTTCCGTACTGTCTTAATATGGGGTGGAGTAGATGTTAAAGACATTTTGAACACCTCTTTTCTTGTGTATTCATTCATCTTCTGGTATGCTTTAGAAATAGCTCTAGCATTTACTTTCTTACGTTCAATGAATCTTGCATGATCTTCTCTGCTTTCAACCTCACGTACAGTGGAAAGATATTTTCCATACCATTCCTTGTAAAATTCAGTGCTTTTAAGTTTGCTGCAGGTGTAACAATGACGCTCAACTTCGTTATTGCGAGCAGCACGTACTTTAAACCTCCTGATGTGCTTCCCACACCATGGGCACACAATGCAACACCTTGACAATGGAATATAATAGCATTTGTTTCTACCACTAATATCAATTATCATGGTAGATTTAGGGGTTTCTACTGCTTCATTCAAATTGGCAATAAATTGATATTCATCTTCACCTAAAAGAACTGGTAGCCAGTTGTAAGGTAGCAAATGTGTTTTCATTTTATCCAATAATTCTTTGTCTGCCCATGATGCACAATACTCCAAGCAGGATATCCAGTTCTCGTCAGATCTCTGGTCAAGATGATCCAGCAGAGCTATGGCTGTTTCAGCATGGTGGTTGAGGATTGCTAATTGCAAAGGTGTCTCTTGTGCGTTGTTAAAAAGCGTCACTTTTGCTCCAGGTGTTCTCAACATGGCAAGCACGATTTCTTTTCTCCCAAGCCGAGCAGCATAGTGCAATGGTGTGTTACCACTAAAGTCTGCAACACTTAACAAAGCACCAAGGTTCAGTAGCTCCAGGACACATGGTAGATGATCCATTCTAGCCGCAGCAATGAGGGGGGTCTGTTGCATAAGATCAAAATAGTTCAAGTTAGCCCCTTGTTCCACTAGTAATGGTAGAATCGATGCGTCACCTCTGTATACAGCTTCATGCAACAAAACCTGAGCTTCTTCTGCACTGAAACATAGAACAACCTCTGGACCAAGATGATCTCTAGCTTGGTAAAGCATTTCTTCAACAGACACACCCAAAGCATTTGCTAAGGTGTATTTGACAAAATCAGCAAATTCCTTCATTATGAAAGTGACTATATGATAATGCTTGCACAAGAAAGACAAGTGTACAACATTACAACCTGCATGGTCCCGAGCATTCAATGCTCCACTTATCTCTAAAACTTCATCCAACAAAATTCTAAACAATTCAAGATTACCTGCTTTGGCGGCATAATGTAATGATGTTGAATCTCTCCAGTCTTTGAGTTCTACATGTGCCCCATGAGCAAGCAACAATTTTACACCGGGAATGCTTTTCTGTTGGACAGCACCATGCATTGCGGTTCTTCCCATCTCATCCTGAAGATTTACATTCACCGCTGGATAGGCTAAAACTTTCTCAAGTAAATCAATATTGTTGTTGTCAATAGCAACTGCCACAAGCTCCTGAGGATTAATATCAATATGCATTTGTTGATCAACTAGATCTTCTAGGAAATGCAAACATGGTCTAGTATGTATGATGTCATACGCAGAATTCCCTTCAGGATTTTTTAAATTTAAATTTGTACGGTTCTGAATAAGAAACATGGCTGCCTTGTACCTCCCATTCTCCAAAGCGGCATGAAGCGGCGTCCTTCCCCACCGATCAAGTCCATCAACAAAGACGTGACCTTGCAGGAGGATCTCTCCAATTGTATTAACATCATCACTCATGGCTGCACAGTGCAAGGCGCTGCTGCCATGGGGCAGTAGGTCAGGGTCGATGACCTCTGACCCCATACACGTCACTACAGTGAAAACATTTACAGCCATTACAATATTCATTGCCCAAAATATTAGATTTACAAAGGCTTCACATGTTGCTAAGCACGAAATTGCGGAATACCGTCCCGTCGTCCTCGAGATTCACACCATTACTGCGCAAACATGCATTGTAATTATCTTGCCACGTGCAGGTCATTTTACGCTTCTCGAGCAATATAATGATTAAATACACTGGGCGAATTCAACCATACGATGTAAGCATACATACAGAATGATTTGTTCACAAACTCACAGTATCGTACTTCAAAGCATACCTGATTTGTACAGCAACCGGCAACGAAATCCAAACAAACTTTAGAATACGGACTCGTACATTAATTCTACGAGAAATTTTCGTACAGGTATTTAGGTAGGGTTGAGAAAATGGCAGACAAAAGTTCGGAGATTAGTGCTGCGCCATCGGAGGAGGCCAGCAATACCAGGCCAACAAATCTCACGTCTGCTTCATCGGATACAACACTAAAAGAGGAGCAAGCTAAAAAGGCGTCGTCTGGATTGATGGACCCCCAGGTACTGTAAGGAGCTGTGCACGCGGTACATGGCACACGTGATTATAACACTGCAGTAAAACGATGGCTAATGTGGTGCTTAGTACTATATACATGATCACTAGTAAATTTATGTGCTTATTTATAAAATTATTGAAAAAGTTGTCGCGATGTCTGCAGAGTTTCACAATAAATTATGCGAACACTTGAATTATTTTTGTAAAGCCAACTCGTACACAAAACAATGCCTTGAAAACAAAAGGTAGTATTCTGGTATTTACCTTTGCTGATATCTACCTTTGCTTTAGTTCTGTTTTTGAAGCCATGTAATTTTTATCTGAATACCATGATGGTAGGATTATAGCTTAGAACAATGCATATGATTTTGAATAGTAGAAAGTTTTGCCAAGATAAAACAATACTCGTTTTATTGGTGCAGATACCAATGGTATCAAAAAGTACATTTGTTGCTAAAATAGGTATCGGCTTGTACACGCCTTCTGTGTATCCCTTCTAGTGCCAAACTGGTAAAATTAGATAATGATAATAATTAACCCTCTCCCTACTGCTTTTTATCATTTATGTGACCATTTAAGAGTCCGTGAAATGAGTTTTATTTAATGTACATACATCAGTATTGGTATTGGTTGCAGAAAGGGTCTGGCCATGCGAGACTAGTTCTATACCAGTGTATGCCTCCCATAGTGAATTTTTTAACAGTATGACCTCATCAGATCTAGAGAACACAACAATAGCATATACAACATAGTCAGGCATACAGCTAACTTAATGATGACAATGCACACGGGTAGTCAGTAATTAATGGCAGCGTTGGAAATATTTCTGCCATCCCATTGAGTGACCCTGCAGTAATAAACTTGCCGGAAGAATTGTAAATATGGTAGCCTCTAACCATTGCTAAAAATAATTCATCTTTGCACATGGCTTTTAAGACTGCACCATACTTGTTACTTCGAAGTTCAGTAGATATACATGCTTTTTCAGATTCTGATCTTTGTGAAAATTTTTTTTGTCAATTCCAAAGCATTTCGTGATAGCTACATAACTGATAAGATGTGATCACAACACAATACTTGCCATATACTGAATGTACTTGAAACATTCAAATAAGTATACATACAGTGTTGGGTAGATTTCATGTTGCTTGTAGCTATGCTAAGTTACTAACATTGTATGATTATTTTAATACTACCTTTGTATGCAAATTATTTTTAATTGAATATATTTTAGGCGTTAAACTTGCTGATGCACAAGTGGCTGGCTGGGCTGTATACAACTGGTAACAAGCCAACTGGTGTAACGTATCCTTGACAACACAATTTTATATTGTGTGCATTACTATGGTGATTAAAAGTAAATAACAGTTATAACCATCTACAATATCATCACTAGTGAATACAATTGATAAACTGTTAGTTTCAGTATCCATGTTTTGTGAAGATTAGTTTCTTTAACTGGTGTCTAAAGCATGCCACCAATGGATGTGCCAGAAGGGTAAGAATTAAAGCAATTTTTGCATAAGCTGTGCATAGTGTCAGTGTGTGCGTGCGTGTGTGTGTGTGTGTGTGTGTGTGCGTGCGTGCGTGTGTGTGTGTGTACGTGCATGTGTGTGTGTGTGTGTGTGTGTGTGTGTGTAATTTTTATGCTATATAAATTTGCAATCAATCTACAAAAAGAATAACACCATACTACTACTGTACACATACATATGTATAGTAATTTGCAGTAAGTTTTGCTGAATGCAAAATTTCGGCCTCTTGGTAACTGAAATCAAGTACTGTATATAGATGCTCAGTAAAAAACACCTTGTTAGATAATTATGCTTTCCATGAAATACTAGACTCTCAGAAATTATGATGTGTGTACAAAACCAAGACTGTATTCTGAATGCCAGTTTATTGATTACCTTGTATGATGTATTAGACTTGTATTTAATACTACTTTTTATTATTTTCTAAAGATTTTTATGGGATAAATTTTGCTAACAAAAGTGTCTTTCATGAAGATATTTTTATAATTGTAAATAGTGTACCACAATTTACTATATCCTGTAAAACCTAGAATAAAAAAATATAAAAACATGTTTTGATAGTAAGAATTACAGGCTATATGACATTATCATTAAAAAGTGGTTGATTTCAGTATTTAACATTGATGCATTTTTGCGTTACAGCGATCAACCCATGGAGGCCGTGTTGACAAGATTGTCCACTCAAATGCAACTAATGGCAAGGTAGATGAGATGTGTATGACACATAGTATCGAGTTGTCATGTTTGTTGCAACAGCCCCAAGACGTCGTTGTGTGCAGGAGGGACACACCTGACAGTGTTTGCTCGTAGCCTAGCAACCCACCTGAGCATTGGACTGACATCAAGAGATCTGGAAAGAGTGTCTGTCCAAATTTATGAAGAAACGAATAAATGGCTTTTATCTTTGTTCAAGTATGTCAATCACAATGCATATGTGGATGTATTTGGTATAGTGAAATAATAAGAATACAAGTTAGGTAAAAAAAGGTTACTTGCATGTGCAAATAGGTTGCCAGGCTTATGGAAAAATCTTTCAAATTTAAAACTGTACAACCTTTTTGGTAACTTGAATATGACTGATTACTTTAAATTTTTACCCTCAAGTGTGCATAAATGTTGATAGTTGTTTAGCTGGTCTACTTAGGAAAGTAATAGGTTGATTGATGCGTGCTTGCTGTGCAGTGCAGCATTTTTGATGAAGGAGGATTTTGAATAGTTGAACACATGACAAATCTAATTTGTTGAATTTTCTTTTATCAAAATTTTCCCAATTCCACTTTTAGACTGTCTCTCATTGATCAGTTGATATCTTAGACTGACAAGCATCCCGATTGTTGATTGTTTAGTTTCTATTTGGAATGATTGTGCTGTAGTAAATTATATGCCATGAAATTGTCTGCTAATGTCGTAACTATTAATATTGTCAATGGGTAAGTCAGTCAATTTACAATAGGAAAGCAAAAATGTCCAGTAAGCCATGTAAGTGCAACCCCTACGTATCATAAGCACTGATGTGTTAGTAGTAGTGATGTTGGTGTTTATGCTTTATTGTTATTTTTAGACTACCGCCTAACAGTTTTACCTCACTATATCATGATAATGTACAAGATTCACTAGTTAAAGGTAATGTCTACTTTGTATGTACACATATATGGATTATAACTTGGGGAGGGAATCACTATGGATTTTTGTATTTTTTCGTGTCTATTTAATATCTGGTGTGTATGCACATGTGTATTGTGTGTGTGTGTGTGTGTGTGTGTGTGTGCGTGTGCGTGCGTGCGTGCGTGTGTGTGTGTGCACATGTGTATGCAACTATGCATGCATACTGATCATAATAATGTGTATTCTATTTGTTTGATGCAGTCATTAGAATTGCTCTAAACATGAGATACGGTAAACACTTAACTGAAGGAACGGAGAATGTATTATACACGAGGTACATATGTATACATCTGTTGCCATAACTACCGCTGAAATATTATTACATCCTTAAACTTTAGACCGCCAGCTATTTATATCAGCAAGGCAGGGAGCCTCGCTGCATGTCAGAATGCCTGCATGAAAGTAAGACTATAAATACCTCATATTAGTGATCTAGTATGTATGTGTGTATATGATTTGGTCTATGGTATGTTGCATACTTCCTTGGGAATTACGTATTTAATGTAATTACAATAATTATTATTGTTTTGTAAAATATGTGTTGTTAGTATTGGAGATGTGAATTATTATTGTTTACATTGCGTACATATGTGTAGCTCAATCTTCCATTATCGGTCATTACAACTGGTGAGTTAATGATATTGATCTTAAATGTAGTCTACTCTGTGTGTGTCCACTAGTCCCCTGTAATACTGTGTTTGGATCTACCCATGCAATGGTTAGTATATACATGAGTGTTTGTAAGTGTCTCCTGTTTAAATAAAGAAGTGTGTGCATGCGTGCGTGCATATGTGTGTGTGCTCTCAGTACATTGTAGAGATGGGACAATACTGTGATGCATTGATGTATCGCAATATACAATGGTTCGATATGCATATCGATACTGCAGATTGAGTATCAATGTATTGATTGCATCACTGTGTATCGAATCTATTGATCAACAAATGCTGTGTGTAATGTAAAATGATATCTTTTGTTGAAAATTATATGAGAAAAAGCCGTAATATTTTTTCTTGAAAGATTATATCATTACTTTCAGGTATTACTATAGAGAAAGCTCAAATGTATTCTAATGCTTTAAGAAACGCATAATGCGTCGATACTCCTGTACCCTGTATCATCCCATCTCTAGTACATAGTAACTATCGTGAAGAGCAAGACATTGTTATACTGTATCATTGATTATGGTAGGACATAGCAGCACTGGAGAATTGTATCAATGAGGATACAGCTAATGGGAAGACTCCATTATTGGTGGTAGGCAGTGCAGGTACACTCTCTCTGTATGTGATAGAACAGTATATCCTTATTTGGTATAAATTTTGTACTATATATAGTATTATATATACGTATTAAAGTGGCTATGCGACAACCCATACAAGTGCGTAAGCGTGTCATAATACGAAATTAAGCACGTGATTGCATCATTAATTTTCTCTTCTGTTGCTATGATGGCAGTAGTTCTTCACCAGACAGCGATAACGAGGTAACTAACCGCCCCCAAGTTTATTTTCGACGCACAGCTACTAGAAACGTACATTATTCCATATTAGCTGTTCCATCCGTTCCAAAACTTTGTAAGCTGACCTATCACACCTAGCAGTACTAGCAAACGCTTTGTCTCATAGCTTACACCTTGACACAACAGTTAGCCTGACATGACAGTCTCATGTGCCTGTTACAAGTTATCGTTGGATGCGCCGCTTTGCATGTACGTGAATGAATGCGGTGATTTACGGACATGATGATTTCACAGAATGTGAAATCATGCACTTGTATGGGTTGTCACATAGCCCCTTTAAGTATAAAGAATGTTGAAATTTTAAAATACATGAAACAATTAGAACATTTTGGTTTCGTTTGATCTGACAAAGTGTCCAGGCGAAACATACTGCTACAGTATGTAACCATGCTAATGTCTGATCATTTCTCAGAACAAACTTGCTGTGTACTGACATTTTTCCAAGCACTTAATTCCTCTAAACTTTGTTGTCACTCCCAAACACCTTACCTTACCATATATGCAGAAATTTTTGAGGGGCACACGTAATATTTGCTGATTTCACTGTAAGTGGATTCACTGTAAGTGTGCTGAGTGCACAATATTAATCCTCAAAAAGTAGCAGTGGCTCAAGGAAACAATGTATTCGACTTGATGATCAGTGAAAATGATGAACTATGAAAGTGTCCTTTCAGACTTACCTTCTGCAAAGTACCATATACAGCAAAACATTTGAGGGGGAAAACTTTTGCGGTTTTTGTATTTCTTTACTCAACCGCGAATGTTTTCTGTTGAATCATTTACTAGATTATACATTCATTATTAATAGAAGCTGCTAACCACGAAAGCTTTCCCATGAATTTTCATTTTTATTCTAACCGCGAAAGTTTTCCCCCTTGAATGATTTGCCGTATACGGTATACGCAAGTCCCTTGAAAATTTCTGTATAATAAGGCAACATTAATTTTGTCTGTTTTACAATTTTAACATGATCAAGCTTTAGTTTCTACATAGTGTGTTAATGATATGTGTGTTGTTCAGGTACTAGTGTTGCTGGACATTTTGATAACTTTGCTAGACTGCGCGAGATCTCTACGGAATACAATATGTGGCTACACGTGGAGGGGTGAGTGTCTGTATCACTATAGTAACAGCACGATCATGTTACCCACTAATGCTGTTTACAGAAACGCAATACCACTATTGTGTCTTAAAAATGAAACTTTAGAATTAAAGGTTAGTTTAATAAGGAAGCTATTTACTATAGTATATATGCACATGTATATATCTATTGTTGTATTGTGTATTGTATTCTATAGCCGCTACAAGATGTTGATAGCATACTGTTAGAGCCTGGAATATGGTTTGGTCTACTTGGCACTCCATCTGTTGTATCCTTATGGTTAATAAGTTACCCGTGTCTTGTGTACAGTGTAACTTAAAATGTAATGTGTGTGTGTTTGTGTGTGTGTTTGTGTGTGTGCATGTGTGTGTGTGTGTGTGTGTGTGTGTGTTGATAAGATTTAGTTATGTATGTTCAACATTTGGTACACTAACAGTACAATGTATATGATCTTAACTGCTCACCAGACACTATGCAGAAGGGCTTACACATACAAGTCACCAACAACTAAGCCAGAGAAGCAGCCAGCAGCAGAAAGCTCTGAGACATCCAGTGAGGCTAAAGCAGAGACTACGTCATCTGATGGTGCTTCTGAGAAGACTTCGTCTAGTAGTAGTCATCATAGTGTTACTAAGCAGTTGCCATTGGCAACATGGTTGTCATTGTCACCTTATGGTAGTTCACGTTTATCACCATTAACGCTGTGGATAAATTTACAATATTTGGGTGAGTAAATGGAGTGTGGTGTGTGTGTGTGTGTGTGTGTGTGTGTGTGTGTGTGTGTGTGTGTGTGTGTGTGTGTGTGTGTGTGTGTGTGTGTGTTGTATGTGTGTGTGTATGTGTGTGTGTGTGTTTGTATGTGTGTTTGTATGTGTGTGTGTTTGTATGTGCGTGTGTATGTTTTGTGTGTGTGTGTGTGTGTGTGCGTGTGCATGTGGGTGTGTGATACAACATATTTTTGTAGTACTTTTGACATGTACAGCATATAGTCAAAAGTTTTCACTGGATAGAGTTTTGTCAAAAAGCTTCAAAAATGAAATGTTCATTTGTTTATTATTTTGCAAACTTGGTACATTCATTGATTTTTTTAAATTACATTATAGAGTATAGAAAGATAATTGTCTCCTTTTGTCCGGGAAGTCGGTATGCATGCGTCTACAGCAATTTTATTCTGCAGTATAACCAAACCCCACCTTCAAGAATGTTTTGCTACAAACCATTTCTATGCCATTGAACCACCAGCCATGTGATTGTTCCGTTAAGAGTATTTAATAAGTGTTATAGGTGTGTGTTTTATTAGAGTGAATGATACTAGGCTTGGCTTTTCAAGCCTTACTGTATTATGTATGCAGATGACTTTTGTACTGTTTAGGTATTCGAGCATTAGCAGACACAGTTATGTATTCTAATAATTTGGTGAGGGATTTTATGATGTGTTTGTGGTTTTACGGTGACTGGACCATTGTGTAGGCCAAAATGATGATCTCAGGAATACAGAAAATTTCTGGCATCAAACGAATAGTAAGTCATGGTGCAGTATTTGTGTTGAGTACCGATGAACTCATGCATAATAAATTATGTAATGTAGACATACACATGTATAAATACATATGTACTTATACTTCACATAACTTCTTGTGTTGTAGGTGAGGCTATTCTTTTGCCCTGTTGATAGTGCTTTATATATCTTGTACATAGTATTGCACACATGTACACGCACACACACACACACACACACACACACACACACACACACACACACACACACACACACACACACACACACACACACACACACACACACACACACACACACACACGCACAAACACACACACAATTAATGATTTATAATAATTCTGCAGGAAGCACCTAACCATTGGTGTCATATAGTACTATTCAAATATGTTGGAGGAGGAGAACTGAAGAGACCAGCCCCCATCAGTAAACCTGTGGATAATCCAACACCTCCTCAAGAGGAGGAGGAACC
The DNA here is from genome assembly GCA_963930835.1 of Spongia lamella. Classification (NCBI taxonomy): domain Eukaryota; kingdom Metazoa; phylum Porifera; class Demospongiae; order Dictyoceratida; family Spongiidae; genus Spongia; species Spongia lamella. The sequence continues at coordinate 3,868,615 of OZ005748.1, read as the reverse complement.
ACAACAACAAGGTGTAGTTGTGCAATAAACTATTATATAATGTATGGAGACTGTACTATTGGTTACCTTGGTAATAATATACAGCAGGGTTTTTTCACTGCTATAAATATGTACTAATAAAGGATTTTTATTTTCACATTTTGGTGATGCTTTCCATAGAATTTGTATTATAGAAGTTAGCCAAATTAATGTAAGCGTTTTAATCTCATAGCTAAAATATAAACCTAACTGTCTATGCAGTATCTCCTGTATAGTTGAGGCTCCATTGTATAATACTCTTAATGCTGTCCTTTATTCCTTTGATGTTCTTAATGTTGTAGATAATGGCCCACCAGCTGCAGCAGGGGATGAGGTGCCATCGTCAACGGCTTCAGTTGATGGTGATAAACAAACACCTGCAGCTTCAACACCAACACCAGCAGTACCAACTGCCGTCGAAGACAGCAATAACAATAGTACTGCAGGTGATGCTGATGGGGACAACACGTCGTCAGGTGCTCCGGTTGCAACCAATCAACAATCACAAATAACTGTCATTCCTGAATTACCAGATGCTACGTCAAATGCATTCACACAACTGGTATTGTAAAGACTACTGTGTAGCGCAATTATTTGACAGGGAAGATTGGCAGATTTTTTTGCTACACTAGCAATGCATCAGAACTTTCCCTTTCAATAATCTCCAGTAGTGATACAGGTGGCCTAGGATGCTGTCCATCCCGTTAAATTTCTCGATGAAGTCCATCGGTCAATGCTTCCCCCCATCAAAAAATTGCGCTATACAGTAAGTCCTCAGGTATGCTGAGGAATAATACTGTAATTGTGATACAGATGGCTGCTGAGCTGGTTAAACAGTTTTACAAATTGGGTCTCACCACAGTGAATATACCTCGTCATGGCAACTGTATAAGATTTGACCCAGTCACCGCGTTCCCCGGTATGTTAGCATTGTGTATAATGTATACTATGGTAGTGCTGCTGTGATTCTTATTAATGCACATGTGTAATCTTGTTTTTGTTTTAATCCAACATGTATTACAGTTTACATAGAAAACACCCGATACAGCTCGTATGTATTATTTTGTAATTCTACAGTAAATAGCCAATAGAAACGCTATTACACTTTTTTGATACCTTGCTCAAACAAAAACTGTAATACGCCTCTAATTGGCTGACATTACAATTACAAATTGTTGTCACTGGTATACAATAATTACAATTACTAAATTCACTTTCAGCTTCCTTTTAATTTCTCAACTGCTCAACAGGCCTGTACTAATCGCTTTTCTTCTTGTTTCACTAATTAATGGGCAGCCGACAAAAACATCCCAACAAGTTCGCCAGCAAGTTCTGGGATATCAGTTATTAGCAATACTATCAGGCAACGGCATTTCAAAGACACAGCCACTACACATGGATACTACACCAGTACACTGTTGCCAACGCTTGTAATATTTTGTTTCAGTGGCACATGTTAAATCACCACACCTCTTCACTAGCATACCAAGTTACACTAAAACATGTTAGATTAATTTGTAACAGTATGGGTTGCTGTAGTATTTGGATTAATTGTACTCGTAATGCAGACAGAAAACTAATAGTGCTCGGCTTCGCCTCGCACTATTACAATTTTTTGCCTGCATTACTCGTGCAATTAATTCCAAATACTACAGCAACCCATCCTATTACATATACTAATAGCACTGTTTGATATTGTTTTATTAGAATATAAGTCTTTGTGTATGCTGTTTAATTATGGGATGTACCTTTGCTTTGTATATATAGATATAGGATCTTCAAGAAAAGATGTAGAAAGCTTTTGCACTGCATTAGAAGATAAAGTGGTATGCGCACGCACGCACGCACGCACGCACGCACACACACACACACACACACCTTGTAATATTGGTATACTGATGGATACTCATTGTGATCATATAGAGAACATATCATCCAACTGCACTGGCAAGGCATGTGTTCCAGAATACCATACTGGAATGTAAGAATCTCAGATACCTCGACTTTCCTGCATCAATTGCCGTTGGATTTGTCCAGTATGTGCACTAGGCGTTTCTCTTGTAGTATAATGAGTAGAGAATATCATATTATTTTTATTTGTATAGGTATGTTCCATTGGACTGGGCAAGCAAGAAAGAGTTGACTGTTGAGGAAGTTAAAAGACTCAATCAACACAACACTGAACTTGTAAAGGGATTACTGCAGTATACTGACCTGTACACCAGCTACCAACACGGAAACTTCACTTGCATAGCACTAAAAAGTGTATGTAAGGCTTGAGAAATGAGTTGTGTGTACTAAATACCACTACAACTAGTAAAATCTGCAAACAATTTAGGTCCTATACCGTATAGCATAAAATTTTGACGGTTAAAAGGTAGATGAATTTGGCAAAAATTTGCCCATTCATCAAAATGTTGGCTGTCAGTTTTTTTTTTAAGAAATCCAATACTGCTGGTGCATGGCATTGCTATCTTTGCATTGCACATTAAATAGAAATTGAAGCTTGAAACCTTTCATCAATATTTTTTATCAAAGTATAAATTTGGCAGTAAATTCAGCTTGTCAAACTTTTATGCTATACAGTATCTTTAAATTTTTATGTAATGATTAATTTTGACCAGTGTGACTGCTATATTAGAGTATATTGCATATTCTAATACTTTCACATGAATATGAATTTACACATAGTAATTTATTTTTTCACTAGTTGAGTGAAACAGACAATATTTATCAATTAACAGAATTACTGAAATCAGAAACACTAAAGTATGAGGAGTCCAGCAAGGTAATTCATTGGATGCATAGATAACGTACTAGTTGTGGGCTTGGAAATAATTTTGATTTACTGCCCTCCAATATGAATGAGCTTGGGTATTAATAGCTACCAGCATTTCCATGGCCTTTATTTGTATAGATATGCTATATTTGAAAACTCTTGAGTGATATGTACAAAACCATCTAATAGAGAATTCACTTACCTACCAAGAACTGTTGAGTGTCAAACCTTTTTACACTATAGTACATTGAGGGAATGTCAGACATGATAGTAAAAGGAATTGAAGCTGCTCAAAAAGATCTTGCCATTGAGAAGGAACGAGTGTTACAAGAAGAGGTTCTCAATATTTGGAGTAACTTACAAAACTATTGTTTGTAATATTGTTTCAGAGTGTTCTAAAGAGTCTTCCAGTAGTAGGGTCACTGTTTGGATGGTTTGTATCCAGTCCCACTAGTGGCAGTAAAGGGAGAACATTCAGCCTACAATCTGGTAGGCTCTACAGATTTGTGTATACACTGCAGAGATTTTCTAGGGGACAAAGCCCCCTGAAAATGATTTTGCCCCCCGAATTAGGTCTCCGTGATAAACTTTCACTTAGTTAGCAGCTGCACTCAACTCAACAGTCAGTTAAAGTCCTGCCCACTCAAAATTTTGATTTGCCTCCTGAATTTATTTTCTGCACTGTTATTTCATTAAGGCTTTGTATTACCGTATAGCTGGAAATTTTCGAGGGACAAAAATTTCAAGGTTTTCGAGGGTTTTGACATCCTCGAAAATAAAAACCTCAAAATTTGGTATTAAGATAATATTTATTGGTGAAAGAACTTGTACCTCGAAATTTATTTGCGAAAAGTTGGAAAGAGGTAATCATTGAAAATTTTGTCCCTCAAAAATTTCCAGCTATACAGTAGTATTTTTAAGAGGAAATTTTCTTAAGAGGCAAATCTGCATGAGCTGCTGTTACTATAGCTACGTACTATGTGGCCAGAAATTTGACAAATTGAATTTTGGATTTGTAGTTTTGTTTAATGTAGCTATATTGGAATTCAATCATAAAGAACTGCTAGTAAGGTTGGCTTTGCTTAACATAGCCAAATAGAATTTGCAGTCACTGTAGCTACATAGTTATACAGCTATGGTAGTGGAGGCTTTTTGCTGAACATGAAATAACATTTGGACGACATCTGACAATTTCTAAACTATAGCTATTGGTATTGACCTGTATTTTGATCTTGGTAAGCGTCCAAGCCAAAACGGTACATGTGCATTTCTACTATGTGTAATCATTTTGAAAATGTCGAATAAATATATCTTGTGCTGTAGCTAATGGCTGATCATTTAAATATTTTTTTGGTGATGTGTCCCAGTAATTTTTAGTTAATATTCTTTGCTCTAATGTTGACTGAAAAGTGTTCAGACTTATGTCAGCACACAATAAAAGTTCTGACATTTGCCAAAAATGATCAGACATTAGTAGAAATATGTACTGTAGCATTATATTTTGGCTTGGACATTTGTCAGATCAAACTGGGATTTGTACAGGTCAACCCCAAAAGTTTTCATGCTCTCTGTATGTAGCTTAGCCATGTACTGTATGAATATATAGCCAACTCTATATACACATACATTATGGTAACACTGCATAGGTAAAGTGGAGAGTACTGAGACCATCTACAAGTACCGGATGCAAGTGAAGGAAGGAGAGGAAAGGTCAAACTTAGGATCAACATCAGAGCAGGATAGTCAAGATCAACATGAGGGGTCTGATAGTAATGAGAGTGGGTCAGCTTCAAATGATAATGAGGAAGAAGAACAATGATAAATTCAACTAGTCTTTTATTAGTATTATATTAAATTAATTTTCATAGTGCATTTGTCACCACCTTAATCTTGTGCCTTTTCACCAAACACCTTTTAATGTCTGATATCCAACTGCTGCTTAAACAATGTCATGCTGATAATAAGGTAGCTGCCATGCAGCTAACTATTTTAATGCATGCTGAGTGCATGAGTAGACGAAACAAGACAATGTTACTGGAAGTCAGACATGCAAACATTTTATGCTGGAATGATTTTGGTAATAATATAAAAAATCAAGAATGTAATGCTGGAGCCATCTGGATCATACCCTCCTCTGATTGTCAAATTTAAATGCTGCTGTAAGTTCTTTAAAAGTATGTATACATAATAATCATTATGAACTCTTAGTTATACCCTTCTATTAGAGAGTATCAATCAATTCATGACTGGGCCTGCAAAAATCAAAATCGTCTTGTCTTACCATAACTTATGCTCTATTTATACAAACAAACTAAATTTTTTCATAAAATTAGAATTTAATGGAGAATCTCTTTTATAAATATTTATCAATGTTAGTCTCTTATTCACTGGGTCTAAGCCAATTAATGGGTCAGTGGATCACCAATGGTTGTGATCCAATTCTGACACCCAATATAAAAGCCAATATTGATTATTCAAAATGGCTAACTACTGAATAGTCTAGTTAGCATAGCCATAGCTACATATATCAGTATGTTAATGAGCACTAAGTAGCTAGTATTGTAGTATTAAACAACACTAATTTTGTAACTAGCTATAGCTATGTCACTATGTACACATAGTGAATAATCAAAAGCAGTTCTCCTATAATCATATCTACGCTGTTCAAGAGAATACTTAATCTGAAGTGTTTTGTTCATAAGGGTCAAGGTCAGGACTGGACCTGGAAGTAGGTTCTCTTGTGGATACTGAAGCATCATCACAGGAAGGTTGCCTGTTCTCAGGATTAGATACATAAGTAGCTAACTGTAAACAAACACATAGCTAATTATGTAGCTACGTAACAATCACTTCCAAAACTTCTAACTAGCTAGCTACATAGTTAACTGCATAACATCATGTGTTTCATTATGGTAAGACACATAGCTACGTATATATATTATATGTTAAACAAAAACACCTTGGGTATAAAAAAGGGCGAGGCCAATCAGAAGCAGCATTGCAAATAGGTATGTGCGACCAAAACCTTTGATATCAGTTGAGGCCAAGAAGTTACTTATCAAAAATCTTTTATCTACTTGAATGACATACAATAGTTTATAGCATATTTTCACAACTATGATTGGCTTTGTCACTTGGCCACCTTTATTAATAATGATGGTGTGAAAAAGGTGGCCAAGTGACAAAGCCAATCATAGTTGTGAAAATATGCTATAAACTATTGTATGTCATTCAAGTAGATAAAAGATTTTTGATAAGTAACTTCTTGGCCTCAACTGATATCAAAGGTTTTGGTGGCACATACCTATTTGCAATGCTGCTTCTGATTGGCCTCGCCCTTTTTTTACACCCAAGGTATTTTTGTTTAGCATATCACTACTTTTTTGGAAGTATAAACACATGTTATTATTAGCAAGCAGCAGAGAAGTACTGCATGGGCATAACTTGTACTTGCCTAGCACACAATATTGCAAATTAAACTTTGAAGCATAATTCAAGCCTGAGATTTTTTAAAACTTTCACTACAGAGTGATACATCAATATAGATTGTATATCTGAAAATTATGCAAATCATTCGAAGGGAGTCCAAGTTATGACAACTATCAACCTGCAGTGTAATAGCCCTTCTCAAATACATTCAAGTGTTTACTTCAGACTGATAATAGTATGACAGGTAGAGCATACATAGGAGAAGTGCTGATACAAATTTGGCTGAAATCCATGAAGAAATGAGTGAGTTATTAGACAAACAAGTGAATGTATAAAAAGAGAGTTTGAAAAAACTTCCGGGGTTCACGAAAGCTCCCGCAAGCCCACGAAAAAAGTGTGCGATGAAAATGAAAGAAAGAAACAAAGAAAGAAAAAAAACGACTGCCGCGTAAAAATTTTTGTGGTGACAGGAAGGCATTTATAAGGCTGTATCAGAAGAATGGCTGAATAGATTTCTATGAACTTCGGGATATTGATTCTTCAAACAATGATGGTACTAATTGTCTAGTAAACGGGCGAATTGGGCGGGAAAGGATGGTTCGTCGTGCGTAGTCGCACAACGGGCGCCATAAAACTCGCAATGGCTGGTACTTAGTAATGGTGGCGCCTATTTCCTCCATTCTCGGTTTATTGATTCTATATAGTAAGAACATTGTGGGTCGGTAATAACTAAGCGATAGCTTTAATGGCGGCTTAGCTAGAGCGTTTGCGAGTTTGAGGGCGGTGCTACGTGTAAATAACTCACTCAGTGGTCGCATTGCTGTGCTTCTTCTTGGCCTCGCGACTCACTATCGTGAGTCTTGATATGTAATAGCAAGAGTTCATAATAGTTTAGGGAGAGTATAGAACTTCGCTATACCCAGTGAAAAATGAGATCATAAAGTAATCCCAGATATTACAGTAATCTTGTGTAAACGCATCTGGTGTTGATTGCTGCAAATCGACACATTTGGGCGGCTTCGAGTTTGTCCGCACATGGTCCGCATAGAATTTAACGATGGATGAAACACCTTCAAGGCGTGTGTCTTTTACTCTTCGAGTTGAAAAAGCTAAGACTTGAAGCTGCCTAAATGTGTTGATTCGCAGCAATCAACACCAGATGTGTTTACTCAAGCTTACTGTAATATCCGGGATTACTTTACGGGCTCATTTTTCACTGGGTAAGCAAAGTTCGATACTCTCCCTAAACTATTATGAACTCTTGGTAATAGTTATCCTAAACAAAAACACCCTGGGTGTAAAAAAAGTGCAAGGCCAATCAGAAGCAGCATTGCAAATAGGTATGTGCAACCAAAAACTTTGATATCAGTTGAGGCCAAGAATCGAAGTTACTTATCAAAAATCTTTTTAACTACTTGAATGACATACAATAGTTTATAGCATATTTTCACAACTATGATTGGCTTTGTCACTTGGTCACCTTTTTCACACCATCATTATTAATAAATGTGGCCAAGTGACAAAGCCAATCATAGTTGTGAAAATATGCTATAAACTATTGTATGTCATTCAAGTAGTTAAAAAGATTTTTGATAAGTAACTTCTTGGCCTCAACTGATATCAAAGTTATTGGTCGCACATACCTATTTACAATGCTGCTTCTGATTGGCCTCACACTTTTTTTACACCCAGGGTGTTTTTGTTTTAGCATATCACTACTTTTTTGAAGTATAAACAGATGTTATTACTAGCAAGCAGCAGGGAAGAAACTTTGAAGCTTAATTTTGAAAAACTCAGGTCCGAGATTTTTTAAAACTTTCACTACAGAGTGATACATCAATATAGATTGTATATCTGAAAGTTTATGCAAATCATTTGAAGGGGGTCCAAGTTATGACAACTATCAACCTACAGTGTAATAGCTCTTCTCAAATACATTCAAGTGTGTACTTCAGACTGATAATAGTATGACAAGTAGAGCATACATAGGAGAAGTGCTGATACAAATTTAGCTGAAATCCTTGAAGAAATGAGTGAGTTATTAGACAAACAAGTGAATGTATAAAAAGAGAGTTTGAAAAAAACTTCCGAGGTTCACGAAAGCTCCCGCAAGCCCCTGAAAAAAGTGTGCGATGAAATAAAAGAATGAAAGAAAGAAAGAAGAGAAAAAAACGACTGCCTTGTAAAATTTTTTGTGGTGACAGGAAGGCATTTATAAGGCTGTATCAGATAGAATGGCTGAATCGATGTCTATCAACTTTGGGATATTGATTCTTCAAACAATGAAGGTACTAACTGTCTAGTAAACGGGCGAATTGGGCGGGAAGGGATGGTTTGTCGTGCGTAGTCACACAACGGGCGCCATAAAACTTGCAATGGCTGGTACTTAGGAATGGTGGCGCCTATTTCCTCCATTCTCGGTTTGTTGATTCTATATAGTAAGAACATTGTGGGTCGGTAATAACTAAGCGATAGCTTTAATGGGAGCTTAGCTGGAGCATTTGTGAGTTTGAGGGCGGTGCTATGTGTAAATAACTCACTCGGTGGTCACGTTGCTACACTTCTTCTTGGCCTCGCGACTCATTATCGTGAGTCTCGATACCATGGGCACAAGTGGTTTGTGATAAATACACCTGAAGCCCGAGAGGGCTGAGGGTGTATATATATCAGGCAAGCCACGAGTGCCCACGGTATAAGTAATATATGCCACTTCTTATGCATGGACAAACACACAGCAGTTCAAAGTTCTTAACGGCTTCAGTGTATTTATAGTGGGACTTATTACATTTGATTGTGGGTTTAACACATAATGTTTATTCTACATTTTGCTTTTCTGGGAAGTCGGTATGCGTGTGTGTATGTGACTATGTGTCCACTCAAGAGGCTATTAACGTGAAATGAAGTTTGATTACCCAATCAAACAAGTCCTACTGCTTTCAGTTTACATTTACTATCGATATTACTAGTGGGCATGGTTTTATAGTAACGAAACATGTCGTGTATTACTGCCAAAGAAGAGCAAGGTTATGCTGTTAGTCATTAGTTTTACAGTAAAAGCCATTTAACCAGCTGTACATTACCAACAAGACAGAACGCTCAGTTACTAAAGTGGGCGTGGCATGCGGGTAGCAAAGCTTATAAAAGAAGACTGGCCTATTGTGTTACAGTAAGAATTTTAGCTTAAACCAACTCTGTACTTTAAAATTAAAAAACTCAATCCCACAAGTAAACGTTTTAAGGTCTACTATATAAATGTGCCTTTATGTAATTCAAGGGCATTGTGCATTTGACTGGTTACCAAGGCAATGGGATATATCATGATATATCCCTGTTCCCAGGGCATATTTGAAATATATCCCTATGGTTTCCCTTGATCTGAGGAGTCAAAGTGGTATATTAATATATTATAACACAGCCGTGAGGGGTTTGACTGATATATACGCACGACTCCCGAGGGCACGTAGCGCCTGAGGGAGAGTGCGTATATATCAGTCAAATCCCGAGCAAAGCTGTGTTATAACATTTATGTTACACTTTGCTTAGGCCTACCTGGCGAATAGTCGAAGGCGCCTCTGGTACAATGGCGACCATTGTGAGTTGCTTCATTAGACACTCTCCGGCACGATATCAGCCAAGATTCCATTAATACTTAGTTTCTACGACATTATTAAACTGCCGTCTCGAAGATAATCGCCTAAAAACTTATTAAGCTTCAAGCCTAAAAACGAAACCCACAAGCAAATGCGTATGTCACGTAACGGGTTTATTATGCACTTCGTAATCTCATTAAAGCCAGACAGGCCGTATAAGGCAACTGTGGTATATAATCTTGCAACTGTGGTATATTCTGATATACCACAGCTCGAGGCTTTGATGTTGCCCAAGCAAAATGTTACATATACATACATATATATGTGTAACACTTTCACACCTCAGATCAAAGGGAAATGCCAGTGTATATATCTAACATTGCACTGGCTGTGGAATGTTAATGAGATATGCGCACCGATACCAGTGCACATATCTCATTAAGAGATTCCACAAATTCCCTAAATACTTTGATGAACAAGGTGAAAATACCTCTCTTTATATAAGCACATGAATATGATATCGATTGTGGGTTTTAATTTTGTAAACTCAAAAGTAAACTTTGTTACTAGTCTAATACGATATCGATTGTGGGTTTGAATTTTGTTAAAATTTATGTTTAGTTTAAGTTGAAAAGTAAACGTTGTTACTAGTCTAAAATGATTGTAATTGTTGTCTATAAGCCGAAAGAAACCAAAGGATGCCATTTGAGGTGAGTTTCTCATGTGATAAAAATAATCTATTTACTGTGCGACTGCATGTATATCAATCTACTCTAATCGTTTTATTTATAACACTCATCATTATGAAGCGATTAAAGTGATTTTCAGCCCATCATAAGTCCTGCAGCTTTATAATTTTTTTAGTAAACCCACAATCACTACCACTAACATGCACAAATGCAATTACAACAATAAAAATAGAATCCCACAATCACAACGAGTACCCATTACTATATAAAGAGACCGAGATACTACCATAAAGCTTGGGCAGATTGTAGAGTGCTGGAAGTGTAACATATTAGTTATAACACAGGCACTTGTGTTTTGCCTGATATATACGCACTCACCCTCGGGCATCGTGCGTATATATCAGGCAAAGCACTCTTGCCTGTGTTATAACTATTACATATTAATATATTATAACACAGCTGCGAGGGGTTTGACTGATATATACGCACGACTCCCGAGGGCGCGTAGCGCCCGAGGGAGAGTGCGTATATATCAGTCAAATCCCGAGCAAAGCTGTGTTATAACATTTATGTTACACTTTGCTTAGGCCTACCTGGCAAAAAGTCGAAGGCGCCTCTGGTAGAATGGCGACCATTGTGAGTAGCTTCATTAGACGCTCTCCGGCATGGTATCAGCCAAGATTCCATTAATACTTAGTTTCTTCGACATTATTAAACTGCCGTCTAGAAGATAATCGCCTAAAAACTTATAAAACTTCAGGCCTAAAAACGAAACCCACAAGCAAATGCGTATGTCACGTAACGGGTTTATTATACACTTCGTAATCTCATTAAAGCCAGACAGGCCGTATAAGGCAACTGTGGTATATAACTTTGCAACTGTGGTATATTCTGATATACCACGGCAAACTGTGGTATATCAGTTATATACCACAGCTCAAGGCTTTGATGTCGCCCACGCAAAGTGTTACATATATATTATGTAAATGTACCTACCCTATTGTGCAAGTGTAGCCCCTGGCTAAATGTATTCTGTGCATGATAACTACGTATAGATCACATGATGAAACTCCCTAGTCCCCTATAAGCCTGTCTATGCTTAACTACTAAGCCTCTTATGCTTACCTAGTCTCCTATGCCTACCTATAGTCTCCTATGTATGCCTACCTAGTCTCCTATGCCTATACCGTGCTCCCAGTATGAGGATAATAAAAATGATATCATCTGAGTAAATGGGTGTACGACATTAATTCCAAATAAGTTCTAAATATAGAAATTACATGATCGAGTTACTTGGTACGATAACCAAATAAGTAATTCAATGTTTGCCTTGACGAGAATAGTGTATTCGATAACTATGCATTTAAACTAGGATACAAATGCAAACAACAACAATCTATGAAATGCACAAGAGTCCAACTTAAAAATATCAGGCTTTTGTGGTTGCACGTCATGACAAGTGATGTCCTACTGTTGCATTCAGGGTTTCTACTAAGTGGATTTTGACAAAATTGCCAAATTTAATCTGTCAATCACTTACATTTGGCATGAAGCATTTGCTTATGTTTCTAGCTTGTGCCAAATTAAAATACACCATACATCCAAATTTCCAAATTAAACATAGCCATACATTTTCTTGCTTTATGGTAGCTATGTACGTAACTATGTGATTATTCACTTACACGTATTGCATCATGTGCAATTGCAAAACATTGTGTAGCACTTGGGGTCGTGTGCAGTAGTCCCTCACACTTGCCTTTCCAAAGGTTTCTGTAAAGTTGCTATCATGTAAGAAATTTTCAATGTAAAATACCTGTCAGACTCTATCTCTAAGTTAGACAACTGCTGTTCTAGTGTCTGTATTTTAGCCTTTAAAGTCCTTTCCGCTTCTTCAGTTATTCTCTTTGCATCCTCCTTTGCTTGCGCATGCTCTAATTTAGTCTCAGCTGTCTCTTTTAAATGCTGGATTATCTTATCTTTAGCTTCTATTTGATTAATAAGCTTTTGTCTATCATTGCCTTTCCTTGGATCCTCCATTGCTTGCCCTAATTCAGCCTCAACTGTCCTAATCTTTTCTTCTAAATTTCGGATTTTTTTATCTCTTGCTTCCATTTCATTATTGAGCTTTTGTATATCATCACCTTTCTCATTTAACAGCTTGCTTTGTATTTCTATTTGTTCATCTCTCTTGGTTATCTTTCTACATGGTAGATATAAAATTGTGGTTATATGTTCAGATTAGGGATGGGCGATATTGATATTTTGGCATACGATTATTGTGAAGCAAAAATATCACGATTATCACGATTATTGCCTTAACTATATCTGTAGTGAAAACTGTCTACAAACATGTCAAACTGTCTATAAATATCTCTCAATACTCCAAAACTTGTCATGGTAAGTACCAATTATCACGATATTACACGATTATTGCTTCTCACGATTATTGTTATTAGTAAAAACTACACGATATCGATTATTGGCAAAGGAAATATCACGGTTAATAGACAAAACCGGTTAATTGCCCATCCCTAGTTTAGATATAAAGCTTATTACATACATACGTACTAGAGTGACTGGATTTACAAAAACTGGCTGTGTCAAGTTTGAGTTGAGCTGTACCGTACATACATCTATATACAAGTGGCTATGTAATACAAGTACGTCCATATATATATATGCACATACGTACATGTATCATTAAGTACAGGAGTACTTAATGGTATGAAAATGTATGGCTTCTGCCAAAAAATATGCACCTTGAAACACAACCTTTTTAAAATCTGAACACAAAAACCAACTGCAACTCTATTGCATGGTACAACAAAAACGCCATAACTTCACTTCACGATGGCTTATGTGAAACCCAGAATTTCTATTTTCAGATTTTCATTCTTTATATCACACTTGGTTGTCCAATAACTTGCTCATTCTTTCATCAAAATTACTCCCTACATATGTATACTATACAAGTCAAGTAATCTTCAGGGATAAAGCAAATACATTAGAGAAAACTTTACTACATAGCATGACAAAATTTGCCATAACTCAGACTAAAATTAAATCATTCGCATAAAAGTTCAGATATACAAACCACATTGATACATCAATATTCACTAAAAGTTAAGAAATTGTGACATGTGAGTTTGTTAAAATACGCTTTAAACATTAGGTTCATATTATTATGTCCCATAACATACTGAACAACACTTGTCACAATATACTTAGTACATGCCATCCACAATGATCATGGACATTGTTTGGCACCTGTATACCTATATACAGTACAGCTTGATTTAAACTTTACAAAAACTTGCGCGCGTGCTGACACATCAGGGGCGTAGGAGCCTATTTTTGTGTGGTCAGACCATCAGAGAAAATTTAGGGGGCCTGGGGTACATAGTTAAAGTGGGGCCATTTAGCCATTGTGCAAAGCACAATCAGCATGCTAATGCTAGGGGGGTCTGGGGGCATGCCCCCCCAGGAAAATTTTGAAAAATAGATGCTCTGAGATTGAATCTGGGGGTATTTCAGGGTCAATATATTATATAATGTTCAGAGTCAAATTAACTGTTAAACGAAGAGCCATGGCTGCCTTGCAGGTCATCTATAGGCTCCTATAGCTACTGAAGGAGAGCTTGCAAGTCATTATTTCTTATAAAATGCTACACATACACAATGCTGTACTAATAACTAACTATGTAGCTAGCTACATAACAACTGAAAGCACATGGCGTTGTCAGATGTTCAATTTCACAACAAGCCCAATCAGCCTACAACTGTACCACTAATGATATGTAGGTAGGTGTAAAATAAGGCACATGCTATCTCACCTGATTTGTGGTGGATGGATCTCAAGTCTATATTATCTATGGTGGTATGAAACACGGATCTGTCCAACCACACGAGAGTATCTGCCATACATGCATGCCGGCTACTACACAAATATCGGTACGCGATGTACGCTCAACAGGCAACCTTATTCATATATCTTTATGTATAATAACTCACCAAAGTGTAAGCAGTAGCACTAAACAGCTATCCTCCACCAGACGATCTGTCTATTTATAAGTGCTTGCGCTAAGAGAATTAATTATTAATAAAGTTTATCACGTGAGACATATTGTGGTTGAACCCCGGTTTGAAATGTTTATCATGGCCTTGAAATCTGCACAGACTGGTAAGCCTATGTAGTAAGAGTTTGTTTTCTATATATTGTACTAGCTATTTGTAGATAGTAGGTTTTCAGTGTCTTTTAGTGGTTTAAATTTTTTTTAGCCTACTGAAAGGTGGTCAGGCCATGGCCTGACCAGCCGGTGCGGTTCCTACGCCTATGCACATGCACCACACGAAATTGAAAGACTCGCAACATGTTTGCGAGTGCACGATAGACTGATGATGTCTTAGCTGCTCATGGAGAATAAGAATTCTCATATTACGAGTCAAGATGAACTCATAACATGAATGCACTGCATACACGCTTGCCAATAGGCTACAGCGTACTCAACATGTGGTGTCCGCTCTCCATCTATACACACGCAGGCACATGGCTACTTACATTCATACCTTGTAACCAGATGGGAATGTTGCCCGCACTGTGCATTTTCTTTGTAAGAACAGTAACAAAATTCACTAACCACCTCACATGCGCACATGACTCTAATATTTTAATGCAATCGACATGTTATAACCACTTTGTAGCAGGTGCTTTTGTTTTACGTACGTATCAGTACACGAAGACTACAATCGATTGGAATAATGCTAAGAATGTTTTGTCTTTGTGTTACTAGTGTTGACTGTGGTTTTGTGAATGCACGAAGGTTACGTATCTTCCACTCCGCCTACGTAGCTATCCCATATCAGTTTATCGCTTACGTACACATTTGTCATGATGGCTGTCCCAGCTATGTTGCTTGTATGGTGCAAATTATGTACATGACATGCAGTTACTTGTGGCGAGCGCGAAGATTAACGTGTCTGCATGGCACGTGAATTCCTCGTGCACGTGTATACAAATACACCAGATTTTTAAAAATATTCAGGAAGAGCTACAAAATCATACGTTGTAAGATAACTATTGCATATCATTCAAGTAAGAGGATTTTTAATAAGTTACTTTTTGGTGTTACTTGATATTAAATTTTTTGGTTGCTTATAACCATATACATATTATACAGATGTCAGAGTAATGAATTTTTTATTAAAGTGTCAAAGCCAATCATAATTGTGAAGATGCCCCATAAACTATTGTGTATCATTCAAGTAAAAGGTTATGAGTTATAACTTCTTGATATCAAAGTTGTTGGTCACTTATAACCATTTACTATGCTGCTTCTGATTGGCCTTGCACTTTTCACAGCCAGGGTGTTTTGTTTAGGATATAACACACACACACACACACACACACACACACACACACACACACACACACACACACACACACACACACACACACACACACACACACACACACACACACACACACACACACACACACACACACACACACACACACACACACACACACACACACACACACACACACACACACACACACACACACACACACACACACACACACACACACACACACACACACACACACACACACACACACACACACACAATACTGACGTTTTAAGATTATTCTCTTTATCCTTCCACTTAGATCTCTCTCTTTCCAATTCATCCTTGGTCTTCTTTAGCTCTTCTTCGGTCTTACTTAATTCATCCTCTAGAACATTCACCCTTTCTAACCTGAATTGTTTAGAAAAATCATAAAATTATAATTTCTAAACTAGACACATTTCCTATAGACAACTATACGTATATACTACATTAAATAATCTATACACTAATTAAATCAAGATTGGCAATATGTCTATTCACAAAATTGCAAATAATATTTTTCTACTAATCAACAAAGTCCAAATTAGCCACATGGAATCGCTGACTTTATCATAATTGTCCTCTAATTGTCAGAAGTCTTCTTCTTCTTCCTCAAATAGTCATCCTCATTTTCATTAAGTACAGTAGTACTTAATAGTAGGGATCGACACAAAAGAACATGGCATCCAACTTCTGCCATAAGACCCACTACTACTAGAGGAGTATGCATACACCTAGGGCTGGAACGAATGTTCGGATATTTGTTCACTATCTTACTATCCGTTCACTAAAATCACTATTTGAATATTCGTTTTCACTATATCAAGTCATAATCACTTACAAAGATTACTGTGCAGTTTTATGCTGGTTTTCCCTAGTAGATCTGCAAGCATAAAATAAGAAGATTGTATGTTATAATACACCATCCTTGTTGATATTTAGTGTAAATTTTTGTACTAAAGAATGTTCAAATATTTGTTCACTTTTGGATATTTGTCCCAGCCCTACATACAACACATTAAAGTGGAAGTTCACCTATGCATTAAAGCAACAGGGTTGAAACTGGATTGAGTCAATCCGCATATCTGGATCAGATGGCTAACTTTTTCTCTGGGTTATGCGGGTTACCAGGTCAAGCTGAAAAATCCATGACATAATATTATAGCAGTCACAGATAATCAAGACTCACGATAGTGAGTTGCGAGGCCAAGAAGAAGCGCAGCAATGCGACCACTGAGTGAGTTATTTACATGTAGCACCACCCTCAAACTCGCAAACGCTCCAGCTAAGCCGCCATTAAAGCTATCGCTTAGTTATTATCGACCTACAAAGTTCTTACTATATAGAATCAATAAACCGAGAATGGAGAAATTGGTGCCACCATTCCTAAGTACCAGCCATGCATTGTGAGTTTTATGGTACCGTTTGTGTGTCCACATCTGACAAACCATCCCTTCCCACCCAATTCGCCCATTACTCGAGAATTAGTACCTTCATTGTTTGAAGAATCAATAACCTGAAGTTCGTCAAAATTGGTTCAGCCAGTCTTCTGATATGGCCTTATAAAGTCCTTCCTTCCACAAAAACTTTTTTGATGGGCAGTTGTTTTTTCCTTTGTTTCATTTTCATCGCACACTTTTCGTGGGCTTGCGGGAGCTTGCGTGAATCCTGGAAGGTTTTTTCAAACTTTCTTTTTGTACATTCACTTGTTTGTCTAATAACTCACTCATTTCTTCATGGATTTCAGCTAAATTTGTATCAGCACTTCTCTCATGTATGCTCTACCTGTCATACTACTTTCAGCCTGAAGTAAACACTTGAATGTATTTAAGAAGGGTTATTACACTGCAGGTTGATAGTTGTCATAACTTGGACCCCCTTGAAATGATTTGCATAAACTTTCAGATACACAATCTATATTGATGTATCACTCTGTAGTGAAAGTTAATTGTAGGCCTGAGTTTTTCAAAATTAAGCTTCAAAGTTTAATTTGCAATATTGTGTGCTAGGCAAGTACAAGTTATGCCCATGCAGTACTTTTCTGCTGCTTGCTAGTAATAACATCTGTTTATACTTCCAAAAAAGTAGTGATATGCTAAACAAAACACCCTGGGTGTAAAAAAAGTGCGAGGCCAATCAGAAGCAGCATTGCAAATAGGTATGTGCGACCAAAAACTTTGATATCAGTTGAGGCCAAGAAGTTACTTATCAAAAATCTTTTTAACTACTTGAATGACATACAATAGTTTATAGCATATTTTCACAACTATGATTGGCTTTGTCACTTGGCCACATTTATTAATAATGATGGTGTGAAAAAGGTGGCCAAGTGACAAAGCCAATCATAGTTGTGAAAATATGCTATAAACTATTGTATGTCATTCGAGTAGTTAAAAAGATTTTTGATAACTTCTTGGCCTCAACTGATATCAAAGTTTTTGGTCTCACATACCTATTTGCAATGCTGCTTCTGATTGGCCTCGCACTTTTTTTATACCCAGGGTGTTTTTGTTTAGTATTAGTAACTGTTACAATTACAGGTCACATCCAGGTCATCAGGTCTAAGCCTATGGCTCAGCAGTCATCTGGGTTTTTGGGCAGGCTGAAGAGACCATTGTCCATTTGTTGTCATCCTCCCCTCACTAGCTGTCTCTACCGTATAGCACGAAACTTTGGCGGGGCTAACCTTTGGCGGATCTTCTCTTACTAAACATTTGGAGGGTGAAAGTTTGGCGAATCAACACGCATTCACAATTCCATTTAATGCACAATATCACGTGAATAACGAGATAGTCTAGCTATAGCATTTACTTAGTCGAATACGTATATTGTTCATAGTTATCATGAACGAGATCACAAATATAAAACTGTGAGAATACCCAGTTCAAGGTGAAGAGCTAAACTGCTATAGTCTCACATGGGGCCAGACCACTATTTTTTACAGGCCTAGTGTGTTATCACTTGCAGTATAAGCGCCTGTAGCATTTATACTGCAAGCAACAACACCCTTTAAAAATTGTGGCGAGACTACTAAGCTGCGTGAGAACCCTCATGATCCCACAGCAGTTGCCATACAGAAAGAAATTGGTGGCGAAATCATTACCGTTGTTATATTCCTGTGGATCAGGTCTAGGATCTGCTACACCAGACTAGTAATTTTCAGCGGCAGTATCGTTTGTGTTTCGTTAAAAGTAGCTATCAATATTTATTATAAATGTTCGTCAAACGCATGGACTTGAAAATTTGGAGGGTTAAATTTGGCAAATCTAAATCATTTAGCCAAATTCTCCAAACTTTAGCCTTGCTAAAGTTTCGTGCCATACAGTATTTATTTCAACACAATTTAGTAACAATTAAGTGTTCTACATTGGCACCTGTAAAAGATCTACTCATTCCCACTTAAGGCCACATGCACTTCATGGTTTATCCATAAGCCTCCACCTGTAATGGAAAACTCAACTGTTACATTGTTGTGGGATTTTAATCTTGTGTGTAGTAATTGGCCTGACCTTGTCTTATTTGACTAGAAGTCTTATTTGACTAGAAGTCTATTTTGTTTATTGAAGTTCATGTCCTGCAGACACTCATGTACTTTCTAAAGAGAATGACAAGTTACAAAAATATCGTCCAATTGGCACACGATTTTCAAAACATGTATCAAATGTCTGTTGAGATTATTCCTGTTGTGCTTGGGCACTCTGTAGTTGTATCATCGCAGTGTCAGAACTTTTTACAACACATCCCAGGGTATTGTGATAGCCTCTTCTGTCATCTTCTAAAGGCGGCTATACTCGGAACAATTCACACTTTACGAACAACTAATATTCGATTATGAATTGCATCTTATGTGAGACTTATACGTAAGTACTTGGATTTTGTGAATCAGAAGGAATGGATTGCGCTGAGAGTAAGCAATACATTGTGGCAGAGTATTCACAGCGTTTGTCCTTAGTGCAGAAATCCTTGTTGAGCGATCCATGAAAGTGAAAGCCACAAATTCATTTTGTGTGCCTGTTCTCACCTATGGGTTTTGTATTGTTTGGTGGACTGTGAAAGAGATTGAGCAGTTTGATGTATTGACTAGGAGAGTATTGTTCACTACATGTAGCCATCATCCTCGTTCTGTGGTAGAAAGATTGTACCTCCCTTGTAATGTTGGAAATTGTGCATGGGCTTGTTAATGTAGAGAACCTACGTATTTTATAGGAAGTTGGCAGTTTTGGCTCGCCGTCTGTCCTCTTCTGTGGATAGCCTTGTGCAGCTATGCTTCCAGCTAGATTGTCTGTTGCCGCCTTGTGTTTCTCTGATTTCTAGAACAAAGGCTTATTGCTCTTCACTACGTATATATACCAACTGACTGGTTGTCATATACTCTAGTAGGAAGGAAAAGAATTTTCCATGACAGTTTGTTTTGTCATTTATAGAAGGCTGCTATAAAACCCATAATCGGAACTGTTCACACTCTGTTCACACTTTCTGTTGGACATTGAGCTATATCTTATGTATATATTTTATGCATGATATAGTTCAATATAGTCTGTACATGTGAATTACTGTATAGCGGGAAAGTTTGGCGAATGGATAGATTCAATCATAAGGTAATAATAATAAGTAAAATTTGGTTTGGCAAATCAAGGACGATTCACCAAATTCGCTAGCTATACGGCATTTACAACAAGTAGTAGAAAAACAGTAGTAGTTAGTAGAGGATTAGCTACTTAAAACATAATAATGAGGTTATGCTTCACATGATAATTCTTACTGTTTATTTTGTTTATCATGTTGTGTTAACACATCATCAACAACACTGTTAGCTTCAGTTTCCTGAAGAATAAGAATGTACGTTTTACTGCTAAAGTTCAACATAAACTACTTCATTATAATATACTACTTTAAATACATACATTAGAATCGAATTCTTTAAGTATAATATGCTCTATTGCAGGAATGCTTGGATAAATTTTTACCACTTAAGAAGTTAACTTCTTGGAAATTTTGGGAATGGTCAAGGATTACGGGGAAGATTGGAAAACCCATCTGGCAAAGTCTGCTTTCCTTATAATAGTGCATGTGTTCATATATGTCCACTGGATTCACACCTTTCTATTTACTCTATGGCATACAGCCAAGATTTCCAGTTTATATCTTATGATACAGAACTCCCACAATAGAACACCCAGGTCAGTCTCAGTATGCCTGGAACCTCCGTCACTACCACACAATATCTGAAATGTTTTTTATCACATGGTATGGTCCTATCCAAGGGCAATGTACATACGTAGTTTACGGGATTCCTTTCAGCACAGCAGGGTTACATAGCCACACTAGGTCATCCACCTGAAATGTGCCACCATGGATTTTCTTTATCATAATACGACTTTTGACTTCGAGCTGCAGTTTTTAGCTTCTGTCAAACTAGTACGTATGCTTTTTCCAACTGTATACAAGGTACAGTATACTCAGTGGAAAAAGGGTATGGTAGTGCATTTGATCCAGATACCAGAGTAAAACAGAGCAATTCTCACATCAAAATTAAAAGACCCACCTTTAATTAGTAGAAGATACATACTCACTGGAGATCTTGAACACTTAGAACCGACCATGACTTCGGATGACAGCGGCACTGTAGTAGAAACTAGACGATACCCCCCTCCCCCACCAGACCTCAAGAAGGAAACCTGACATATGGGACATGTCTTCACAGAAGGGAAACACATGTAGTGACGTAATTCCATGCACTACATATAGTAACACACAACATATATGAGATAGAAGGAGGTAAATCCTGTGGATGACTGCATGCTTATGTTATATGCCATACAAACCTTCTTGAGCTGCTGCTCCCAGTCAAGGATCTTCTGCATACATTGTCAGCATGCTGAGCAGAGTGCAGTTATTATAGTGGCGTAGCTGCATCCAGGCTAACCCGGGCTAAAGCCATGGTAACTTGAAGGCTTAGCCCAGGCAACTGGAACTCAAGCCCAAAAAATATTTTTAATAAAATATTATTTTTGCAGATATAATGATGCATACAGATCCCATATACCATTTATGCAATCACACAGTTTTACTTACCGATAGCAACAAGCTTAATAATGAAATAGAATCGATTGTGGATTTTGTTTTGATCACGTGATTTACTTAATTTAAAAGTTACAAAATGAAATATGGTAAAGCAGACAGCCTTTTCTGTTGAAGAAAAGTTAAACACTGTTTATGTGTAATGCAGTGACACATCAAAAGGAATGTTTTGATGACAGCTCTGTTTTCAGACCAGGGCCACCGGTACCAAAATCCCAATTAAAAGCTCGTGACGCAAACTGGCCTGTGTAAGTTGTGTTGAAGACAAGTGTAAAGATTAATGCTATCTAATACAGTAGGACAGACTATATGCAAACACAGGCTGCTTCGGTGAAAGATTCATTAGGCTGAAAATTAATAACCACGTGGTCGTCCGGATGAAGTCTTGTGATGCATATTGGTACTACTGCCTGGATGATGGTTATGTTAGGCTGTATAAGTATAATTTGTGCAATAGCGAATAAGCTGCAGTAAACAGTGGTGTATAGATCAGATAGGGACATGTAGATACTAGTGCACTTTGAACAATATTTTATTGTATGTGCATGCTTTAGCCCTAATATGGGCATTTTGAGTTTTGAGCCCACCATTATTAACCACGGGGGTTGAGTTTGGGTGGGTCACACCACAGCCCCTGCTCTAAATCATCTTATGCCTTGGGAGGGCAGTTTGGTCTCTGTCCTGGTGATGACTTCTGATAGCCCTGGCAACCATAAGGGTCTGGCTATGCCACTGTATCCCACTGGCCATGGGGGCCTATTGGGGGGGGGGCTATGTATAAGCCTGCACGTGGAAGGTAGTCAGAACTATTAACCCAAACTTTAACATTTGAATGAAGAAAAAATCCCAGGCCGGTGGTGATTTGAACCCCAGGCCGGTGGTGATTTGAACCCCAGGCCGGTGGTGATTTGAACCCCAGGCCGGTGGTGATTTGAACCCCAGGCATCACTCAATCTAGGTCAGAGCCAAAGGAGCCACACAGCTGGGATCTGGAATGTTTTCTGCACTCAATGTATACTTAATAGCACTGACTTCTTGCAGAGATAAAGGGGGGATTTATCATATACAATATCTCACTAGGGACCTGTTAAGAAGGCTATATAAGCCTGTGGAAGGAAGTCAGAACTAATAACTTAACCCAAACTTTAACAATTAACAAATATCTTTTCTAGAGTAACCACATAACAAACATTACAAAGAGAGCAAATGCCGCTAGAGGCTTCCTCCAACAAAACATCAGTTCGTGCCCACCTTCAGTGATGGAAACTTGCTACAAAATGATGATTCGACCAATCATAGAATATGCCTCTGTTGTTTGGGCACCCCACTTGCTAAGTGATATATCAAAATTAGATTCTGTACAACGCAGGTCTGCAAGATTTGTCCTAAATGACTTGCTAGGCTCTCTAGTGTTACAAACCTGATATGTTGCAGAAGCTAGGGTGGCCAACTCTTGTACAACGCAGGGACATATCAAAAATCCTGAAATTATATAAAACAATTTATGATTTGGTTCATGTAGATCATGGTGATGTGCTAATTAGAAATACAAATCCTACTCGAGGACATTCTCAAAGGTTATCTGTCGGCCACAAACAAAATTATGGCTACCATCACAAGAGAGTGGAATTCCCTACCTGAATGTATCATTTTGGCAAACACTGACACACTTATATCAAACTATCATAAGTACATAAATATTATAGCTAATTAACTACATGAAAGTACATAAACTAGGTGAAATGCACGGCATTGAGGGGCAAGCCTGGTGCTATGATAGATGCATATATACACTTAGCTATCATTGATGACCTTCACATTCAATTTGATATTGTAGTAATTATAAGCACAGAGAACAAAACACGTATAGTTCAGTTTCAGTGTACAAGCAACAGTGCAGCTATCTACATGATGGTCTTAAAAATTTGTACCGGTATGTATTTCATGAAAACTGGGATATTAACAGTAAAGTAATTACAGTGGATTGAAATTATGTAATAATATTAATTCATCACAAAAGGTATCACAAGCATGCATAATAAGCAAGTCACGGGTGGTATCGGCTATTATAAAAGTGAGGCATCATGGCTTTTGACAAAGTGTAAAGGAAGATTTGTTTCTTATATCTTTCATTAATAGTCATCTATCTTTATATTGTAGAAAATTATGTAGCCGGCTATGTATAGGGTGGCAAGGCACTGAAGACAGCTGATACTTCAATGCAGCTATCTATCCATTCAAAGCTATATGCAATCCTAACATTAAATGACTATTGCTTACAAATGGCTCTGACGAGGGGTCCGCAACTGTGAATTTTCGTCAACGTGATTCGGAATCCTTTGGAATCTTGGCTTGATTCCAAGATTCCAGAATCAATTCTTGTGATTCCTGTTTACCAAATAAGGGTATGCATATCACGTGATTCATAATATACGGAGAATTACTAAATTTGTGGAGCAGTTATGATTCCTGAATCAAGTGATTTGTTGATTCCAACAGTGATTCCTAGAGCCATCAACGTGATTCGGAATAGTTGCGGACCCCTCAGGCTCTGCATGATTAGTAAGTTACATTCTCACATTGTGGTTAATAAATTATGGTTAGCACTTGAATGCCTATTAATACGTAGCTAATTGATGTTTTGTCATAAGTGGTCCAGGGAAGCCATTTAGCTATAACGACAAAAGTAGTTTATGACAACATAAATGGCCCCCCTGGACCACGGACCATTTGTGTGATGACAGATCAAAGATGGCGACATACAGTGTGTTTCCCTCGTATTTTCCATATTAAAGCTATAGCTAATCACAAAAATGCTATAGTAACTACGTAGCTACCTGCTGAGTTTCCGTACAACTTATTATAACTTTTATCTTTTCTTCTAGCTCTTTGAAGCATACACAAAGCTTATTGTCCTCGACGAGGTCCTCGGCACTAAGCGAAACATTGAACTCTGCTCGTAACTGTTCTTTTAGTACGTCCACTGCATCCAGTAAACCTTTAGTCTCCGTACCTGGGATGGTTACCTGCTCTGAAGCGTTAGGAGACGCTGCATCTGTAGGTTTGTCAACCGATGACGTCGGGCTTTCATTACTCATACCGGCCATCGGCAACTACGTAGCTCTTCCCGCGATTCAATTGCATGCGAGATAGACTGTCACAGTAAGACCTCAACTCAAAAATGCGTAGAACATTTAATAGAAAATAACCTTTTCCAAGAAATATTTTGGATCAGTGCCGGATGCAATCTCTGTTCTAGTGCGGCGCGCTATAATTCCAGGAATTTTACGGTGTTTCCTTCCTGAAGAAAATCGAAGAAAATGGATGACGGTGAAGGATATTGATGTTTGTATTTCATCAAGGGACATAAAATGTCAGAAACAACAATAACTTGTAAGGAATGTGGTGAATGCGTCTCAAAAAAGCGTTTCTGCGGCGAATGTGGAGCTCCACTAGCGATCATAAATCAACCTACAAGTATTAGCACCCAAGTTAGCACCCCAGTGCAAGTTGCTGATTCGGTTTCGTTAGACGTTGAAGCTAATAAAAGTGCAGATGGGCAAACTGCTGATGCTGTGAACAAACAACTGACGGCACCAACCACCACTACGCCTAGCCGCACAGATGATCCGAGAGAAAGTGGTGGTACATCGTCGTACGCAGAAGCTGCGAGATCATCAAATCTTTCACATGAAGAGAAGAGAAATGCTCAGCAGAATAATCAGGGAGGTCTATCAAATAATAGACCCACTGAAAATTTAAACATGACCGTACATATGTCAAGAAACGATGGTACTGCTGCAAGAGTCGATAACGGAACAAGTAAAGCCACTGAAAAGGTACAATAAATTGTATCAATGGAATGCTTCATGAGGAAATTTAATACCAATGGACTTAAATAATGTTTCAAGGGGTAGTATAGTCACTTACGTAGGTCCCGTAGAACCATCCGCGACCGCAATCAAGATTGTGTGTAACACATGATCTTGTTTGTTTACCAGGATTTCACTGATTTGGCTGCTTCAAACATTATCAATGAGTAAGTTTATTTTGTGTTATGATGTTGTTATCTGAACCACATATATGTGGAATAGATCTAGAGTGCATTACAAACATTTGTGAACATTCATAATATATTCATGCACGAAGATTTCTGTATTAATTGCTAGTTATTATGATGTCTACTTATGTTTTTCAAGAACCCTAGACTTACTATGATTAAATATTTTATAGGATTCAGGTTGTATTTCATCTTTTGATTCCGATATCTGCGTGGAATTGGAATGAGCACTGTAGATTAGTGATTCGCTTTGTTAATGCTTCACCGCCGCTGTATGAAGTATCTCCCAACTGCTCACAGTGTTCATGGTACGTGTACGCATATGTAATTTCTACAATTTAAAGATGATTCTGCAGGCCTAAGATTGATGCTTGTGAAATAACAGCGTTTGTTTATCTACCAATCTCTTATTTAAATAAGAAAATTCCATACAAGTATGTGATATATTCAGGACATTCCAACGTCATGTGGGAATATATTCACGATCTCCCAGAACGTGGTGTATTTAATCGCTGCTTGCAGTTGAGTCAATCTTCATCAACTCGTAAGTTTATCATATAAAATCACCATATATTTCATCTGTATACACATATGCTTATATAATTTTGCATTCTATCTATACTGTAGAAAAATCATTCAATGTGTTTGATGGTTTTGTGTTTCCCAATGAGCACTGGTGGAGTAGGATAAGCAGTTATTTTTCAGTCACAGGAATAGGCACCAAAGATTCACATGGATATGCTTTGATAGTTTTTTTACGAATGGTTAATTTGAATTTATCAGGATTTGATATTTCGAGGACGTTACATACCGTTTGTAATGTATATTTTCAATTAAAACAGAAAAGGTACTTGTTTTATACTGATCACAGAAGGTTTACAGTTTTCTGTTGTACTGATCATTTGGACAAAGGTTTGCAACAGGTACGTTTTACTATTTGTGACCAGATTTGCAATAACCAACCGTATTATCACAATAACTGAAATCCATTTTATTGTTTAATATTGTAGCCACACTTAAGCACTATCCAGACACAGTAAAAACATAGCTATAGATGGCTTTTCTCGACCCTGTCAAGCCACCAAGGTTCACAACAGAGCCTGTGGGGCCACTGAGGTGCATTAATAAGACTGCATGGGGTGCCTAACTGCTGCCAGCCCTCCATCTCAACCAGACCTATGGTCTGGGCCCACTGCGGCTGGTTTTGTCACCTACTGAATGTACAGCTAGGCTGCCTGTGTACTACTAGGTGGTATAACCCACCCACCTACCCCCACCATCCTCCCCACCCTCTGCCTGCCTATCCACCCCCTTATACAGGACACTCATGATCTTACAGAGCTTTATAAAAAAGTCCCTCAAAATCCAGCATTGTTAACTAGCTAACAACTTTGTTCATATATTGCTAGCTATAAGACTGCTCTACTTCTAGAGTGAATCTGGTGTGGCTACGGTCTACCACAAGAGAGCTAGAGTGGCTTCAATATTTCAAATTGGTATTTCTCAAAATACAAAATGTGACGATATGGTTGGTTTTTGTAAATCCGGTCACATTTATGTATTGTTCATTGCTCACTACTACTAACAACACACAAATAGCCTGATATGCATATCATGAGTTGCTCACAGTGGAGATTATACTGTTGATGAGTGATCTGATAAATGTCAGACAAGTGTAGAGGTTGAGCTAACATTGTTGTGTTTTGATCTGACATAATACCTGGTTGTAATAACAAATAGTAAAAAACCACTGAGAAGACTTCTCCTTGGGTTGGTACCATGTAGTATCTCCTAGTAACCAGGTATGTACCACTTTCACACCTCAGATCAAAGGAAACAACAGGGCAATATATCTCATATTCCCTCTTCACCAGGGCATTATGATGATATTGCCCTCTCCACAGGGCATTATAATGATATTGCCCGGGAAAGTTGTTCCTTTGAACTCTTTGATCTACTCTCTGATATACAAACCAAAGTGGAACTACACTCTTTATATAGGTGCGTCAATTCGATATCGATTGTGGGTTTTAGTTTTAAAGTTTAGGCAGGTTTCTAGTCGTCATTTCTAGGCCTAAAATCGTTCTAATTTATTGTCTACGTAAGTTTAGAAGTATATTTACCAAAGGGATCTCAGTTTGAGGTGAGTTACTTGCACGACAAAAACAATCTGTTACCATGTGCTCGTTATTCTATTTAAATGACACCACTAACCTTAATTTATCCATCGAAGCAATTTAAAGCAAATTTTCAACCGAAATAAGTCTTTTAGTCTTGTTTGTAGCTTGTAAACTTGTTTATAAACCCACAATCGTTGCGACTATGTGTGCAAGAACGTCATGAAAACATCATATCTAAAACTCACAATCGAAACTCACAATCGAAACTCACAAGCCACACTATAAATACAATCACCGCAAATTGACCGAACTCTTAGCTTGAGCTGTTGAGTCAGCTCGCTAAGGAAGTGGTACATAATAGTTGTAACACAGGCACTCGTGGCCTGCCTGATATGTACACCCGAAGCCCTCGGGCTTCGGGTGTACATATCAGGCAGACCGCTCGTGCCTGTGTTACAACTATTAAATAAACACTGTATGTGACATGTATAAACAATGGCTTAAATGCCTGCCTATATCTTTTGACCAATATTTTTTGATGTCAGATGCAAACATGTTCTGGTCAGACAAACAGGCTAAACATTTTAATGACCATGCTTTGAGTATCTATCACTTTTTAAAACCTAATTAGCACTGAAACATCAAAGCATATTATTAACCTATATATAAAACCTGTGATTACCTAATCATGGGCTTTCCACAAATATTCACATGTGTGCTATAAATGTATGTTATAGTATTTTGCGTGGGAGGATCAAAGGGCAAAAGTGTACTTTATTTTTCATAAAGCACTGTTAAGGTGTGAAGAGTGCTTTATTTAACCACCAACAGTGCTTTATGAAACTTCAAAGCTTATAAAGTACAGTTATGCATGGAACTCTTAATGCCTTAGTAAACAACTCATTGGAATGTGTTACATACCAGTAGGCTGTAAACAACGCGATGCGGCTAGCTTTTTGTTTCCAATTCATTTAAAGGCGTCTTGTACAAACCAACTATCTTGTTAATACAACACATATAAACGAGAGAGAACACAATCTAGCTGCAAGATTCGTTAAAAACACCGACGCGTAAGTGATGTGATAATAGAGTAAACTTACTCGGGTTACCACCACTGACGGTTAAGCAAGCTTAAATCAACCAGCGAGCGCGTTTGTATCGAAGCATTAGTCTTGAAAATTCTATAAAACAGTTAAAGCATTGCCTTGCTCGTGCTATACACGAAATAAGGCACTCGGCGTGCGGCCTCGTTGCTAATAAAGCACTCGGCTGCGCCTCGTGCTTTATTAGCACCTCGGCCGCACGCCTTGTGCTTTATTTCACGTATAGCACTCGCGGCAATGCTTTAACTAATACGTAAAACAGCTGTTTTTATGAAAGTTACTATGAAATTATAAAGAGGGTGTGTCTTATGCAGCATGGCATCACTTAGTCTGGCAAAGCCAGACACCGGCGTGTAGCACAGGGATCTGATCTGTTACACACACAGTACTTATGAAATTTCCACTATAGTGGAAGCACCGATCAAATCGCAGTATTTCAAATTGCACCAATTAAGTCGAAGAATTCTAGCATATTTTATGTACGTCACGTAATCTTCAAGTACATTAATTACATTCCATCCACACAGGTACTGTGTGCGTAACAGACCATACCCCTGCACTATGCGCAGGGGTCTGCCAGACTAGGCATCACTAGCTTGGGTAATACCGTGTAGCGTGAAATGTTGGTGGCGTAAAACTTTGGCAAATCAACAAAATATTACATTGGCGAAGAAAACTTTGGAGATATGAGTGGTGGCCGTCGGGAAACATTGGCGGCATAAAACTTTGGCGAATCAGCGAGAATAACGAAAAATTATACCTGCATTATACGCACCTATAGCGCAAAGAACATGTCAGAGTATGCGTCAGTTTACGACAATAGACCTAACCAGTCCCCAGCACGACCAGTACAATACACTAGGCTACCCGTAAACTTGCTTGTAAACGTTCAGTATATGGTACTGGTAATTGCTGCATATTCACATCAGATCAATAAGAGAAATTAAGTCGTCACAAAGACGGACTCAGACTCAGGTAGTTGCTGCATGAGTTCACATGCGTTCAGCATTAGTCAACTCGATAGCTTTTGCTGAAACCTTTCACCTAGGGGTCAGGAAGGGTTGGAGAAGTCGACGATGTGACAGGTGTTAAATTAAAACACTTCAGAATACTACCCGCAGCCATGTTTGAATAAACCATGCGTTAAATCAACTAGATCATGTGAGATCAAATTTACGGGTTTGAAAACATTGGAAGGGAAAATTTTGGCGAGTCGAAGCCAAATTTGCTAATTTTTTCCACCGCCTACATTTCGCGCTATACGGTAAATACTGCATCCAAGGGTGGAACAATCTAACACTTTAAATCTAGCACACGCCTTATCTGCCAAGTGGTATGATGCATTAGCTATTACACTTGGGGAAGATACCATTAGCTCGTGGACATCAACAAGCTGGTGTTTGACCATTAACCTAAAATATAAGCATATACAACCCTGTAATCTCGTACGCTTGTTACGGCTACATACAAGCAATACAAACAGACGCACATTGAAACTGAAAGAAAAGTGGATTGCATTGGTGACAAGCATCATATCTGTGGTGTCTCTCGAGATTAGGTGATTGAGTGAGCATGTCTGTCATGTCTAATGCTGACTGGTAAGTCTAACACCATCTGCTTGGAAATTTTTGGCTGCTTTTTGACCAGGCCCAACTTGAAATGTTTCTATAACTTTTTGTTACATGCCTATCCCTCATCTGCCCACCCTACAGTCGTGATACACCTGCCAAGGTTGAAACCGGCTCAAAGGCTTTGACCTGGATGACCCACTGACCCATTAGGTTATACCTGATGACCAAGATGTGACCTGGGTTAAAATTTTATTTTAACCTACAGAACAACACAATTATCCTAGCAATAATAGATTAATACTCTCTAATAGAACAATCACTAGTATTATTGTGACTGCTATGTTAGAGAGTATTACAAACCCAGGTCAAACTTAACCTGGTGACCTGCATGATCTGGAGATAAACAGAGCTATCTGACCGGATATGCGGATTGACCAAACCCAGTTTTAATCCTGACACTTGCTGTATAGGCTTTAAAATATTAAAATGGCAGGATTTTGTCCAGGTTTTATGCCTCTAGTAGAATATACAGCAAGTTTTGTAAGCCGCCGTTTACAGGATAATTTCTGGACATGATTTTTTAACAGAATTTAGATCACTATAACATTTTTAAACAAGCATTAGAAGTACGTTGTAATACTAACAGGAGCTTATGAGCTGCCAAAGGCAGCCAACTTACACTGCCTGCCGGGTACCATCACAATCCAAATCCATCGGTAAATACTTTCCATATAAGGAAAGTAAAATCTTGTCTATCATACATTGCATATGTCAAATTTCAAACGTCATGATGTAATTTGGATTGTCATGGAACTAAGTTTCATGCTCCTTTACCACCTTCAGTGGCTCATAAGCTGCTGATACTACACCCATTTCTCAAAATTTGGAAAATTGATTATTTTTATCAGATACATGATTTCAAATATTGCATTGTCTTCAACTTGCTACTACTTGAAAGTAGTCATGCAACTCACATTACGGCTAGCTACTTTATTGTCTAACTTTCACAGCTAACCTTGTAACTAGCTTGTTTACTGGATTTCAGCCTATCGAGACAGTTTTCAGATAAGCACCAATTTCAGGACAACATAAAAAGGGGATGGGTGGGATAGAAGGAAGGTGGGTAATGAGGTAAGGAGATGGAAAAATAATTTAGAGGGAGTCAGCAAAACCAGAATAATGGAGTAATGGAACAACAAAATAAGTGAAATGTGTCATAAGCATATTTCATTATGGGATGTGATTCCTCATTAAATTCTATTGCCTTACAGGCTGGAAATATTATACGCTGACAAGGAAGACTATGGGTGCCTTGTTTTCGTGTTGATCCCTACTATAAGTACTATTGTAGCCATTACCTTAATACATAATAATCAAGACTCACGATAGTGAGTCGTGAGGCCAAGAAAAAGCGCAGCAACATGACCACTGAGTGAGTTATTTACACGTAGCACCACCCTCAAATTTGCAAACGCTCTAGCCAAGCTGCCATTAAAGCTATCGCTTAGTTATTACCGATCCACAACGTTCTTACTATATACAATCAACAAACCGAGAATGGAGGAAATAGGCGCCACCATTCCAAAGTACCAGCCATTGCGAGTTTTATGGTGCCCGTTGTGCGACTACGCACAACGAACCATCCTTTTCCACCCTATTCGCCTGTTTACTAGAGTCTCAGAATTAGTACCTTCATTGTTTGAAGAATCAATATCCTGAAGTTGATAGAAATCGGTTCAGACATTCTTCTGATACAGCCTTATAAATGCCTTCCTGTCACCACAAAAATTTTTACACGGCAGTCGTTATTTTTCTTCTTTCTTTCTTTCATTTTCATCACACACTTTTTTGTGGGCTTGTGGGAGCTTTCGTGAACCCTGGAAGTTTTTTTCAAACTCTCTTTTTATACATTCACTTGTTTGTCTAATAACCCACTCATTTCTTCATGGATTTCAGCCAAATTTGTATCAGCACTTCTCCTATGTATGCTCTACCTGTCATACTATATGTACCATATGTACTATACTATCTATATGTATGCTCTACTTCTCCTATGTATGCTCTACTTCTCCTATGTATGCTCTATCTGTCTGAAGTAAACACTTGAATGTATTTGAGAAGGACTATTACACTGCAGGTTGATAGTTGTCATAGCTTGGACCCCCTTTGAATGATTTGCATAAACTTTCAGATACACAATCTATATTGATGTATCACTCTGTAGTGAGAGTTTAAAAAAATCTCGTGCCTGAGTTTTCAAAATTAAGCTTCAAAGTTTAGTTTACAATATTGTATGCTAAGCAAGTACAAGTTATGCCCATGCAGTACTTCTCTGCTGTTTGCTAGTAATAATATCTGTTTATACTTTCAAAAAAGTAGTGATATACTAAACAAAAACACCTTGGGTGTAAAAAAGTGCGAGGCCAACCAGAAGCAGTATTGCAAACAGGTGCGACCAAAAACTTTGATATCGGTTGAGGCCAAGAAGTTACTTATCAAAAATCTTTTTAACTACTTGAATGACATACAATAGTTTATAGCATATTTTCACAACTATGATTGGCTTTATCACTTGGCCACCTTTATTAATAATGATGGTGTGAAAAAGGTGGCCAAGTGACAAAGCCAATCATGGTTGTGAAAATATGCTATGAACTATTTTACGTATGTCATTCAAGTAGTTAAAAAGATTTTTGATAAGTAACTTCTTAGCCTCAACCAATATCAAAATTTTTGGTCGCACCTGTTTGCAATGCTGCTTCTGATTGGCCTCGCACTTTTACACCCAAGGTGTTTTTGTCTATATAGTACAAATATACATGCATGTAGCAGTGTTTCATTGCTAAAATGAACTTTTTATGTATGAAATTTTCAGCAAACAAAATTTTATGCCCATATAGTGGATTTTGGATACTATTCATTATGTCGGTGAGCATCAGGATACTGATAGACACATAAGGATGTGGTCTGCAAAAGTTGTGATGGCTTTGGTAACTATTATAAGGTTGACTGGGATCAAGTTTTCACATGATAGTAACACTGTTCAAGTAATGCTGTCTTACTTGTACTTGGAAAAAGATATGTGTAGATATGTTGTAAACCAAATGGACGAGTCTGTCAGGTCAGTTTAATGTAATGTACGTATAAATATGTACATATGTACATAATTATACATAAAGTACATAATTGACAATCGGATGTATGTACGGAAGTTGAAACAACATTACAATGGCTTATAAACAAACCTATTATTATGTCATCATTGTATTGCATTGACTTGTTGATTTTGACTGTGTACAATGGTCAGAAATGATTCTTATTAATCAAGGCATGTTGGAAAAGGTATACAGGCTTTGGTACCCATGTGTAAAAAGATATCATAAATGTTGAAGGGTTAAAGTTTGCCAAATCAGCCAAGAAGCACTTGGTGGAACACTTTGGTGAATTTCTTCAGTAAACCATCTATGTACTGTACATAGCTACTATATACAGCTGAAAAGCTGTCTGTCTGTATGTCCATTCAACCATCTCATTGTTAACTCTATGATGTCAGCTTGGATTGATGCCAGACTTGCACAATGCAATAGCTTTGTCCTCAGGCATCACCATGGTTACTTCTAAAAAGTTTCTAAGTGCTACGTAGCTATACCATATACGACAAAACAGTCAAGGGAGGAAACTTTTGCAGGTTTCATGATTTTTGCTCAACCACGATTGTTTTACATTGAATAGTTTAGATTAGGCACTCATTATTAAAAAACTGCTACTGCAAAATTTTTCCTGCGAATTTTTGTTTTCATTCTAACCGCTTAAGTTTTCCCCTCAGCGTATATGGTAGTTGATCCACTTGTAGTCTATTATGCTTAACTACCTAGTCTTCCACATATGTCTAGCTATGCCTAGTCTCTTAAGCCTATGTATATCTTTGTGGGTGAGCGCATAGCTGACTATAATTAAGGTATTATAGCCGGTTGGCTTAGTAAACTAAATAAGTAAGCAGGCTAGACTGGACACTGTAAGCACGTAGGTGTAGGAGACAAGGTAGGCACTGTAAGTATAGCTAATTGACTATAGGTACTAGCTAAGTAGGCTTAGGAAACTAAATAGGAATAAGATACTAACCATACAACAATGCTACCTACGTATATATAGATAGTCCATTGTAGAGCATATTAGATTGGGTGATTTATGATAGATGATTAAAAGTGGGTGTGGCATGTATGTATTTTAGGACTAAATTTCATTGTTATAGTACATTTGTTAATTTAGTCAATCAATTTACTTTCTAATGCAGAACTAAAGTGGCTCCTAGCATTGCTCAAATCTGTTCACTATCAATGGAATTTACTAGAAAAGGTGGTGAACCTTTCTGGGAATGGCTGTATGTTGTTCCACTACTCCATCAGCTACAGTTACAGGATGGTATAACTCATGATTACATGACTGTTGATCCCTCTGAACCGAATTGGGGAACTGAAGGATTGGATAGGAGTAAACTAAAGGAATTTAGTGAACGTATACAAAACAAAAAGTACGTATGGATGTGTTGTTACATACATGTATCAAAGATAATGACCATGTCGTGTACTGACACTTTCTTATTAATATGCCTTAATCTAAATAAATACCTTTTAACATTAATTTGCTAAACAAATTGATATTACCATGGACTTGAGTTATTAAGTGGATTTGCCTAATATTCTAAGTGGTAAGAAATGTGTGCTTAATAAGTTTTATGCGCTTTACTATAAGTTAATTTTATTACGCCTAAACTTGTGTTATACTGTACTTATACTTACATAAGTTATGTTATTATAAATACGTACATGATTAATATTTTACGACTTTGGGTAAACACCTTGTGCATGCTTTGCCTTTTGTGGACGCCCTTCAGTGCCTAACTGGTAAAGTTGAAAATAGTAATAATAATGCAAAGAATAATTTTCATTGGGAAAGCTATACAAAGGAGCAAACCATTGCTATACTGTCAACACCAACGCTTGCTGTATTTCTTTAAAAAGCGCATCAAGCTCATATGGCTTGTATGCTATGAGCCAAAAGTAAGGATTAAACTTTTACTGTATAGCGAGTTTTGGCGGGGAGAAACTTTGGTGGCGAATTTGGCAAATCATGAGTGATTCGCCAAACTAAGACCATCTGAACTTTTCCACAATAAGAATTCTCTTGTGACTCACCTTGTATTGAACAGTACAGATTTCGGTTAAAGCCTTATTCTTGTCTGCTGCTACAGTAGCTCTGCTGTAACTATTCCAAAGTTAGTTGGGCTACTTTCAATTGAAGCTACGGGGAAGAAGATTGATCAGTGGGTCGGCCCAAATCCAGATATGAGGCAACCACAAATTGCTGAATCTGCTACAAAGCTTGCCAGATATTAATGCTCGCTCAACTCGCCATCACCTATTAATACTGTGCCACATAAAAACACGAAAGCGCACCAAGATAATTATTTAATTTTATCCTGGTGCATAAGACAAAGCAATGCGCTGTTATGCACACCTCAGAATGAGTTTTGACTTTATCTATCCATTTGCCAAACTTTTCCTCACCAAAACTTTGTAGGAGTAAATTCGCCAAACTTTATCGCTGCCGCTATACGGTATTGCATGCCAGAATCTTTAGCGTTCTCTCATGCCAAAATCTTTTTCCTTGTTTCCTAAAACTTTGTGTAGCACTGAAAGATTGATTCCTACATTATATTGTGAGGTGTGTTATGGAGATGCATAAAAATTGGACGCCGTGTCGATCCCTACTATTAAGTACTGTTATACTTAATGATACGTATAATATAATCATAATGATATTTTGTATAGGATCATGAGCAAATTATTTCATGAGTGTGTGAATCATATTAAAGATGATCATTTATTGCTTCGACTGTTAGTATTCTTAAGTTGTGAAGACGATATTGATGTTGTGTTAGACAATGCACCAGTACATATTGTGGCTCTTCATATTGCTGATCTTTGGCATACAATTGATAAAGTGAAAAAGGTAACTCAATATACTGTTATCATAATGATTGATGCACAATCCTGAATGTACGTAAATGATTCTGAATGTAAATGACACATGCATGCATAAGAAAATTTTCAAATACTAGTATTCGTGAGTACTCGATCGTTTTGGTGGTATTCGTGAATACAATTTTAGTATCAAATACTTGTTACATAATTCTATGAAGAATTTTTACATCAAAAATAACTCAGTTAAGGTTATTATAAGTATACTTTTGTACCTTAAAAGTTAATAAATTTTGATTTAAAAGGATATGCATCAAACATTTTGATAAATACAAAGTATTAGCTGCTGTTTTGACATTTTTATCTAAACTCGGTATTCGTGAGTACTCGGTCGTTAACTTTAAAGAATACTCGATACCATATAATGTATGATCATTTCAGCCCTAGAAAATTTTGGTAGGCAAATTTCATTCACTAAGTTATTTAACATAGCTTGAACCCTAATGTGATCCAGTTGATCAATTGTACATCAGACTGTTTTTTAAAAGCACACGGCATTATTGCTGCAGTATAATGTGCACAAAATGAGGGAAGTAAACAAGATAATTATGAAATAGTTATATACTTGGCTACCACATATTCTACCACGATTTCATTTCTGTGATAATTAAAT
Source organism: Spongia lamella (assembly GCA_963930835.1). Taxonomy (NCBI): domain Eukaryota; kingdom Metazoa; phylum Porifera; class Demospongiae; order Dictyoceratida; family Spongiidae; genus Spongia; species Spongia lamella. The sequence goes on along the minus strand of OZ005748.1, from coordinate 3,831,133 downwards.
ATACAAGGAAATGCATGTATATGCAAACTTTATGCATGGGTTTCTTTGGACACCATTCTCGATGCTATTGACTGAATCTAGGAGCCATCCAGAGGTTGCCTACGCAAATTACCTGTAAAGATAATTCATTTTGTAATAAAATTCAGTAATTATACTTACATATTTACGCACCAATATTTACGCTCGTAATGATGTATAACATGCCCGTAATAATTATTACAAAGTGTAATACATATAATGCAATTTCAATTACTATTACCTTTTATTGTCACATACCGTATATTTATTTGAAGCATTCCTTGGTTTTAACTGCTTATCTATATACACTAGAATATTTAAATATTAAAAAATTAAAAAGGTGAGTAGGGATCACTCTTGCAATGCTAGCAAAAAAAAGTAAGGAAACAAGGGAAAAGATTTTCAAGTGGCATGAGAGAACACTAAAGATTCTAGCATGAGATAATTTATAAAAGTTTAATCCCTACATTTGGCTTATACTCTTAATACTGAAAATGAGCCAAAAGTAGGGATGAAACTTTTATAAATTATCTCATGCTAGAATCTTTAGTGTCCTCTCATGCCACTTGAAAATCTTTTCCCTTGTTTCCTTACTTTTTTTAGCTAGCATTGCAAGAGTGATCCCTACTCACCTTTTTAAATTTTTAAATATTCTAGTTTGTTTGCTTTTTATAGCATACTTGCAAAAGTAATCGCCTTCCAGGTGCCAAAACATTACTTAATTGTTTTTACAGGTGCATGTTAACAACAGCGTTAACATGGCGGAGCAGCTGCATTGTAGTGAAATACATTCAAAAAACATCAAAAATATGTTGTCTAAGTTATATATCTGCAGGTACTCTATAGTTCACGATGTAATAAAGTACAAGCCAAACATCGAATCTGTTCATAGTATTTAAGGGTGGGCGCATTATGTCACGTGTGTAAGTGGCTGTTTTGGTGACGTGAAAGCAGAAGGTGCAAGTTTATCAACACCTTCTTTCATAGTTTTCTCGCCTTTCGAAGATAGTGAGGGATGAAAAGAAACAGTAAGGTGCAGTGGATGAATCTTCAGCGGAACAGCAGTTTTGTAAATCAGATACGATTTCCTTTGTTGTGTGAGAAATTTGGAGCCATACTCCTAGTGCTAGTGGGTCTTACGGCAGGCAGGCCAGCAGTCAGATGAAATTCTGGTAGATTTCGAAATTTTCAAATCTCTCTACTGATCATATTGTTAGGTTTTTCACGGAGTTTAACGAAGGTACAGTTTAGTTATAGTGTCACAAATGGATTTCAGTCAGTTTTTTGTGAAGAGTATATTGTGAGGCGAGTTATGGAGGCGTGTGAAAGTTGGACGCCATGTTTTATCATGTCAATCCCTACTATTAAGTACTACCGTACTTAATAATAGCTTGTGTACATTACTGTGTGTGATCAAAATTTTTGTTTTTAGGCAGAGAAAAAGATTGAGGTAATGGTCAGGATTACTGACTGTATAACTAGCAGTGCAGATGGAAACAGTCATTGGTATGTATGTATTCATATGTATGTGACCAGATCTGTAACAACCCAGAAAAATCCATGCTAAAATATTCAGTATGGAATATTATAGTAATAAACCTTATAACAAAAAATTAGGCTAACTCTACTTAAGAGGCAATAACTTATAAAAATATGGATGTCATTTTATTTTTTATCATGTCAGGAGTCTATAGTACCTCAAAACATCAACTTCTTCAATGGGAAGAGTGGCCATAGATAGTGGTGGGTGTAAACTACGTACAGTACCGCTCACTTTAAACTTGACGACACACACGTGCAGCAACTGCACGGCTCGACACGTTTTCAAAAACGCACGCAACATTTTCCGCGTGCGCACGACAGACCTATGACGTATTACCATTGGAAATTACATGCGTGCATGCACGACACGTTCGTTTTGTTGGCGTGTGTAGCTTGAACTGCACGCGTGCATGCACGAGACGTTCATTTTGCCGTTGTTGGCGTGTGTGGCTTGAACTGCACGCGTGCACGCACGAGACGTTCATTTTGTTGGCGTGTGTAGCTTGAACTACACGCGTGCATATTATGCACGAGTGCAAAGTTCAGTGCATGAAAAGAACACTCATGCATTAACTGTTTGTACGAACTGCACTCGTGCATTTAGACACGTGTATGACTCTCAAGACTTACCATACGCTGTACACAGTAGTAGATTTCGTGTGTTCCATTATTGTCCTTGCCATATACGAGTAGTTCACACCATAGTTACTACATTATGGAAAATTATAGTATCTTCAATTTTGAGTAAATAACAAAAATTTACGGCGAGTTACGGAGTTACACAAGTGGACACGTGTATTCTAATACTTTGAGTCGCCATTCAGTCGTGTTGCACATCTATCCTGCACTGCTGCGTTGCTGTTAAGATTATGGCATATCCAAGGTTAGCACCCTCTTCCTCGTCTCTACACTCATCCTCGCCATTTTCAAGAAATGAATTTCCGGTAAGTGTGGTTTTAATATACGGCAAAGGCACGTGATTAGTTGGTTCAATCAGCTGACTGGTCAGTTGTCTGATAATGCTGTCGGGTGCCGTTGTAGCTACTGTAGGATTTGTAGTATTGTGACGTGAACCAGCTGCATTTCCTATGCCAATATACTGTACGTGCATGTGTAATGATAAAACGTGCGCACGTAACGAGCATATTAGCTTGGTGCACGTCTAGAGTGCCACGCGTGTTAGATGGCAAAACGTGCGCACGTAGCGGGCATATTTGTGTCGTGCATGTCTAGTGTTCCGCGTGCATTTGTGCGCACGCCAAATTCGCGTGCAACACTGACGATACACGCCAAATTATTCACTTTTACACGCGTTAAACGTGTGCATGCACGCGTGCACACACACGCGTGTGTCAAGTTTAAAGTGAGCGGTACTGTACATAACATCTCTCTTAAGTGACACACAAAGCGAGTGACACTTAGCAAGCTCTACTTATATATTCCACATCTGACCCCACGAGTACGTAAATCCTATCCAAGTCAACATTCATTTCATCAGCTGCAACAATCCTGTCATCTTTTGAAGGCATCACTTTTATGAGAGAATGAATCATCAGCGTACTGAAGTACATAAATCACAATGCAAAACTTGAGCTGAAAGTTGGCGAATATACAGATTAAATAATATAGGAGACCAAATGCCACCCTGAAGAACTCCCTGTTGTGAATGGCTGCTGGGATGAGGTGTCTCTATGAGCAACAATAAACAATCTCCTGTCACACACGTAAATATGAATGCAGCAAATAGTATGCCTTATTCCTCATTCCCACATTCCAGAGGTGTTGTAATAATCCACCCCACCAAAACTATCAAATGCTCCATGAATGTCCAAGGACACAATCCAACACTCCTGACAACGCTCTAAAGTCTGTATAGCAAAATTAGTTTGGCTGGTTTTCTGATACAGCCTTATAGAGTATTAAAATTTATTAACACAGCAATTGCTTTTTCTCTAATTCCATTTTCATTGCATACTTTACAAGGGGTTGCATGACCCCCACTTTAGTGTTCTCTCATGCCAAAATGTTACTCCTTGTTTCCTTGCTTTTGTAGCTAGCACTGATAGATCGATCCATACTTTATATATATGTAGATTTCATAATATGTAAATACACATGTTATTTGTGAAATCTTATTGTAGGTTTTATTGCACTTTGGTGGCTGCTAAATGTATACTCGACAAAATGAGAAAAATTTGCTCTAATACACAAGAACACATCAGTGTGTTGTATTTTTGTTTAAAACTTTATCTGTATGCTTTAAGTTATTATACATCTGGAGTGGGCGGTGATGAAGCTAGATATGCGATTGCTAATCATATAAATGATGTTCAAGTTTACTTGCTGGGATGGCTACAGAAATCTGATGTTAGTTTCGGAGATTATTTTGGTGGAAAAGGTGGTAACAAAATAAAGGATGAGATCAAGGTACGTACGTACGTAGCTACATATTAGGGCATAAACGAATGTGAAATTTCAACATTCGAACATTTGTGATTTTCAATTCCGAATGTTCAAATGTTTGAACACCCACACAATTAATGGGTTTTGTATCCCAACTTTTTTGATAAGGTACGAAATTTACTTTTAATGACAATTTTGAGGTTAAAATCAATTGACAAATGACTAAAGGATGTATGTACTATATGATTCATGTAAAATTATGGTAAAATGTATGATATACTCAATGTTTAGTTTAGGCATTAAATAGAAATAAATATATCGAATGTTAAAGTTTACTAACGAATGTTACTTAAACGAACAAACATTCGAATGTTAGAACATTTGTTTATGCCCTACTACATATCTGTGAGTAGACAATAGAATCCATAACAAGTTGATGTATTACCATCTAAAAACCAGGTGTTGTATAGGTTACACCACTGTTAACCAACTGCTATTCAATGTATTGTAATAGTAATTAATGACGTCAGGGTAAGTCACGTGAGCAGAGACTCACCACTAAGGAACACAAAGAAAAGTAGTATAAAGCTAAAATTCTTACTGTAACACTATAGGCCAGTCTTCTTTTATAAACTCCGCAACCCGTACAGCATGCCCAGTTTTAAAACTGAAGTGCTCTGTCTTGTTAGTAATGTAGAGCTGATTAAACGGCTTTTTCTGTAAAATGAATGGCTAATACGACATTATCTGCTCTTCTTAAGCAGTAACTCACGACGCGTTTTGTTACTAAGGTTCCATCCATCAGTAATATCGATAGCAAGTATCATATAAAGAAACTGAAAAGCAGTAAAACTTGTTTGGTTATCAGGCTTCATTTTATGTGAATGGTTTTTAATAGCCTGGGGGCGGGGACACATGCACGCACGCATGCACGCACACACACACACACACACACACACACACACACACACACACACACACACACACACATGCACGCATACCAACTTCACGGACGAAAATAATTTCAAGAAACCAGCTTCGCTGCACACGCCTGGTTTAAAAACTTCAAAAATGAACTTTTATGTCACAAGATGCTTTGAAATTTATGAAATTCTCTTTTCTTGAAACATGTGGTTAAATGGTAATAAAAACCTATGTAAATGTAATTTAATATCATTAACATTTAAGTAAAATGATAAGAGTATGATACTAGAGATGCTGAGGTATGATGCATGTATATGGTTTGCATGAGATGTCCAGGGAGGGACTCTCTTAATTGAGTAAAGTCTTGGCAGACCACTACTTCATCATTTATGATTCCTGTAGCTTGCATTAGAGCCATTCTGTCATTCTAAGCTGCCAAAATAAGTTGTGCTGGATACATAGAGCACTAAAGGATTTAGCTAGCAGTATTAGTAGCTAGAAGCTGATCACTGATTAGTGCTGGATAGTCCACCTAGAGCTCTAAAGGACTAAATTTAGCACTCCAGAAACCGACCATAATCGCTGAGAAGGAGAAACGGAGTATATTACTACTCAAATCTTGACTCGAACTAGCTATACTGAATATTGCCATCACCGGAAACTAATTTTGCTGGCTAAGGATTGTAACAGTTTCCTATTGTTACTTGTACCTAGTCTTTGAAAGCCTATTAAGCTGCTGGATATCGTTCTTGACGCTATTATAGCTGTATATACTATTGAGTTAGCTGAGTTAAGATACCTCGTTCCTCCCGAAGGCAGACCTCCGGATCCTCGACCTCCACGCATCGTCCTACTCTGCGTAGCAGCAACCTTTCTACTGATGTATTGTCAACGGCAACGATACAGGAGTTATCTGCTTTGACTGTTAAAACACTATGGTGTCATCTGGCAGCTCATTGTCTACCTACCTCTGGCACGAAACCAACATTAACACGCTGCCTTTCTAATGCTATACATGGCAAGAATTCTACGGCTTCATCGTCGACAAACCCTACACAAAATACTGTAACCTATAGCTTGACACCATCCTTGTCACCGCAAGTCACCCCACCGCCTACAACTTACACATCAAGCCAACCGATAGATACAGCCGATCCTGAGAATATCACGCCTGCGCAAGTATCAGCTATGCTCCAATTTTTATCACAAGCGTTGCAAAGCGGTGCTTCCTCTTAACAAACACCTTCAACCGCCATGCTCTGGCAACAGACACACAGTACACCCCCATCTTTCTCAACTACACAGCAACACCACAGGACAACCACAACCCAATCAGTATCAGGGCCCTCTACCAGTCTTCAAGTACCCAACGAGGATGCATTATCTACAGCGTCATCCATACCGCCTAATATTGGTATTACTCAGGCCAATTCTCCAGATCCAGTACTATCACAGTCTCTCCCACCAGTTCCTGTTACATTGCAGCAGCGTATTCTGAGAGGTGAGTACATAGACTTTAATACATTGTTACCAGTGGTCATGTTTTCCGTTGCAACCTCCACCCCTTCTCCAAATGCCAGTCGTTCCACCATTCAGTCGCCAAGAGTTGCCTCTTTTTCTAATTGGTTGGATGCCTGGAACATCTATATTGCCATGGTAGTCGCACACAACCCAGCTCAAGCATCGGAGTTGCTGGGATATCAGCGCCTAATTCATTCAGCTAGCAAGCATTTCAGCACCTCCGCCTGGCTTAAATACGATGCTCAATTCCATACGTTGGCTGCGTCTAACCCCCAATTTCGCTGGAATTTACGTCATTCAGAATTATGGCTTGATAGCTTAGCAATTCAGATGGGCGTAAGCTCATCCACTAGGACTTGTTGGCCATACACATATTGTGGCAGCACATACCATTTCTCTGACCGGTGTCCTTGTTGCCCTTTTCATCCAAACCAACAAGATTCTAGCATCGGTAATTCACAGCGAGGTTCTGGACCCACTATGTCCCAGTGAGATTCTGGATCACGATCACTCACCTGTAGAGACTTCAACAATGGCACTTGTGACCGCAACCCCTGCCGCTACCAGCATAATTGCTATATCTGTGGTTCCCCAACCCATCCTGCCCGTAGATGCAATGGGCAGCCAACTTCATCCCACTGAACCGTCCGGTCCTGGCACCAGGACCCCCCTACGACTACTCATTATTGAGCGGGAATTAGTTAATCATCCTGATAAAATTTTTGTTAAGCAGCTAATTTCTAACCTAGTCCATGGCTGTTCAATTGGCTACCATGGGCCTCATTTTTCAGCTAACGCCAAACACCTCAGTTCGGCATTACAGCTTGCTAACATAATCGACGAAAATCTCAAAAAAGAGACAGAAGCAGGACACATCCTTGGACCATTTCATACCCCACCGCTACCCAATCTAAGGTGCTCTGGACTTGGTACTATACCTAAACACGATGGCGGTTGGCGGCTCATATACCACCTTTCTGCACCTGCTGGATCAAGTATCAATGATTTTATCGACTCTAACACATATACACTTTCATATTGCACTGTTAACGATGCATACACAATAATCAACAAGCTTGGACGAGGAGCCTTACTTAGCAAAATCGATTTTAAAAATGCATTTGGGTTAATACCGGTGCGGCAGGAGGACTGGAACCTACTGGGTATATATTGGAAAAGTGAATACTACATCAATACCTGTCTACCCTTTGGATTGCGTTCCGCACCATTTCTATTCAACAAGCTAGCATACACAATACATTGGATACTGCAAAGCAATTATGAAGTTCACCATCTCCTGCACTATTTGGATGATTTTCTGACTGCTGACCCAGCGGATTCTGACACTTGCTATCATAATTTATCCACAATGAAGTCCCTGTGCCAACCAATTGGAGCCCCTATTAAGGAAGAAAAAGTGGAAGGACCTACAACTCGCCTTACATTTTTAGGCATTGTGTTAGACACGGTGACCATGGAAGCCAGTATCTTGGAGGAACGCAAAACATCATTACTAACAGCTATTTATTCATTCTGCACCTTTAAAAATGTACAAAGAGGCAACTACTATCCCTTATTGGTAAGCTTTCCTTCGCCTGCAAGGTAGTCCCAGCTGGCCGTATTTTTCTGCGAAGGCTGATTGACCTCAGTTGCTCCGTAACCAGATTGTATAACCACATCTGCATAACCACTGAAGCTCGTCTAGACCTTCAGTGGTGGTTAGACTTCCTTCCTGCATGGTCTGCTACTTCCCTAATTCTAGATTCCAACTGGTCACTTAGCTCAGCAATGCATCTATATACCGATGCATTAGGCAATAAGGGTTGGGGAGCGTTTTGGGCAAATAGGTGACTTCAAGCAGAGTGGTCCCCTGAGCAAGCTAACCAGGATATCGCTTGGAAGGGTTATATGCTATTGCGTGTGCAGTTAATACGTGGGGCTACAATTGGGCCAGAAAAAAAATGTTGTTTCATTGTGATAACAGTGTTGTAGTAAGCATTTGGAACAAGGGGTCCACACATTGCAGATAAATCATGACTCTAGTGCACATGTTATACTTCTGTGCCACACGCTATAATATGCATGTTATGATAACACACATCACAGGTACTAACAATGGTATAGCCGATGCTATCTCTCGTTTTCAGATGGATTGCTTCAGATCTCTAGCTCCACAAGCCAATCTCCAGGCAGACCACATCCTTGCTTTGCCGACCCCATCCTCAGCCAACTACGAGAATGCTGCCAGTACCTAGGAATTGCACCATCTACCAGACATGTCTATCAATCTGGCATCAAAGCCTTCTACAAATTTTGCGATAAGTTCAAAATTCAGCCTTTACCAGCATTCAGCTTAACTCTACAATTTTTCTGCGTAGACGTCTCTGGCCATGCATCCTACAAGACATTAAAAGTATACCTTGCAGCTATCCGACTAGTACACCTTGAGCATGGTCTTGATGATCCAACCAACGATCACCTGTTACAATTAGTTTGCAGAGGTATTAGGTGACTGCAAGGTGACAATACCCGTCCACGGCTATTAATCTTTTAAGAACCCTAAAGACCCAGCTAGCCAAACTACCTCCTTTACACTCCTGGAATAACGACTACTCTGGGCAGCATTCTCATTAGCCTTTTACGGCTTTATGAGAGTTAGTGAATTTACTACACCTGTGGTTTCAAATACTTTCTCTCCACCCAGCCTACAATGGTCGGATATTAAACTACATAACAACTCCATCTCACTAACTCTACGTCAGTCAAAAACTGATCCTTTTCGAAGAGGCCATCAGATCATCATCACAGCCACTAATACATCTATATGTGCCCAGTAAGGGCCATGCATAAGTACATCTCTGTTGTGCCAGCAGCGAATAGAGCTGGCTCTCCTTTCAGTCAAGGCGGCAGTAGCAGCAAACTTACTTAGTAGATAAAAGTCAATACAGTCAGCCTGCCTAATGAAACCACTGGTCTGCCCAAAATACCTATGTAATTACTCTCTCACTAGTTAATGGTATACATTGAACAATAATGCATGTTAGTTAATGAAGTTAGTAAAGTATACACATACATGTGTCAATTCCTGTATTGTGTAATATTGTGCTGTGAATAGAGCTTGGTGTGGTGGATGGGTGGCAATAGGTCCTGCATGATAGAGCATGGTGTGGTGGATGGGTGGTTTGTGTAGGAAAAATAAAAAATATGACTTGAGGAATAGGGATATATTGAGGTCACATTAAATCATGTTAATATACATAGCTATGTATAGTATGTGCTAACTATGCTTACATCTTATCAGAGGAACATGCCTTTTATTTTAAAGCACGTACACCTTATTATGTAATAGGTACAAGTAACTAATAATCCAAGTGGCCAGTAAACATCTACTGAGTTATATGTACAGAATTTATGTAGTAGATATGGTGTACCATACACTTAGTTGTATAGTAAGTACTGATAAAAGAATTTATTTCATGGTTTTTATGGATGACAAAGTTCCAGGTATCTCATGTATCATATGTACGTAGCTATGGAATGATATTTTGATGATGACCTCCCCACTTGAAATATCTTCTGAAATTACTCAAGAATGGGAGACAAAAATGCAGCAGATTATACTTAACCGTACTGAAAATATACAGGTACCAAGTAATTTTCCCTTGTCTAGCTACATATGTACATACGTATATGTAAAATTTAGGAAGAAGTATTCATCAAAATAGCTGTAGAAATCTGCAACTCCAAAGAGCCTATCAATCAGACTCTATCAAATTTCATTTGGAAGTCCATTACAGAGCTGATGGAGAATGTACGTATGTACTTTTAACTCTAAAATGTATATCTAAAAGTATTTTCTAGGAAAGCATTATTAAGGAAACTCAACAGTTGATGGATACAAAAAAGGATAAAGCAAATACTGGTACACTGTTTAGTACTTTGCTTTCATTCTATTGTTCCAAGAGAGAAATTAACTTAACAACGCTTCTTACTTTCCCTTTGTGGCCAGAATATCTTAAACATTTTGGTAAGTAAAATTACTATACTGCATGTACGTAGTAACTACTGTATCTGAATGTAGTCCAGATACTATGTATGTACATGTAGATCACAATTTGTATGCACATGACTGTTGATTTTACTTTACATGGCCATGCTTATGTCACCTAAGCTCAATATTATCTAGTATGTATGTAGCGTTTTATTTAACTTGTTGTACAGCTCACGACTAAGTTTACACTATGTATGTAGCGTTTTATTTAACTTGTTGTATATGGCCTGAATGCAGCTGTCCTATAGGCCACCTGTTCTGCAGTTGTCAGTAGTGTAGCTAATACAGGTGGCCTAGGATTCTGTCCATCAATATTTCTCCATCAAATTCTCGATGAAGTGTATCCGTCAATTAGGGCTCTGCTATAATAATGATAAAATGATAATTATCGATATCTAAATATTATCTCCTAGTGCATGGGCGGATCAAAGAAGCCGCCAGGTTGATAACTATAATATCTCCCTGCCCAGAAACCTTTAAGATTATAGTTTTAACGCCTATTTACAGCTGCTAATAACAAAGTTTCTACACACAAACACCTTTCGTGACAAATGATATAGTACAAGCGAACAAGCTTTGTGGGAGATAAACAAGTTATACCCCATTCACTCTTCTGGGGTATAACTAATTAATACTTATCGTGATAATGATAATGGCTGATAACATATCGATACTGGCTGATAACATATCGATACTGGCTGATAACATATTGATACTATCACAATGTACATTAGTGTGTTTACTGAGATTCTTTAATTAAATTTTTTTGTCACTTAGAGGTGGCCAGGAAGCCATACCTTATGCAAACACTGAGGTTTAACACTTAAACAAGCACCAGCCTACCTCTATAGAGCAGTTACCTGGTAGCTATTTGATACTTTTGCCTGAAGTTTTATACATTGAGGCAAATGATGATAAAACTTCATGTTGACAACATTATCAAGATAATATCGTTTATCGAGATAATTAATGTAATGAATATTATCGGGAATTATCGAGATATAACTTTTTCCATTATTGCATGGCCCTACCGTCGTTACTTTCCATCAAAAATTGTGCTATATGGTATATACCAGATAATGTGCTTATAAAATATTGTACTGAACCAGGCTGTTACAATTAAAGGCATATTTCTGACCTTTAGTTTTTGCATTCAGGGTTTTTCTGTGGTGTATAGTATATATGATTATATGTATATATGTATATACTGCATTACACAGCTAGCTATGTATGTACACGTTTTTATACTCTAGCCTCTCTTGACTACCTTGCTCAACATTTCACTGAAGGATGTCTCAAAATATGCACCGAAGCATTCAGGTTTCTCTGTGATATAGCTGAAAAACTAAAGCAAGGAAAGGTTACAGTTCAAGAGCTTGAGTTACTTACTTCACATATGACACAAACAGTGAATCTGTTTTCTCCTAAAGTAGCCAAAAAAGTTACCAATGATCCAGCTTTTAGCATTAACGATATTATCACTCAAAGGAATTCTGAAGTGCAAAAATTTCAGTCATATTGTTCAACAGTTAGAATTTTATTGGAGCACTGTGAAAACATTGCAGATGGTGTGTATTTATGTATCTACATATACTATTTAGCGGAAAATTTGGCATAGAATTTGATTGTGGTTTGGCAGATTTTGACGAAATTGCCAAATTTAATTCCATACATTTTGTGCATGAAGCATTGACTCATATTTTAAATATCTGACAATTTAAAATTAGAGATGCACCAATATTAATATCAGTATCGGTATTGGTACTGATATTGCTATCGGTATCAGTATTGGTACTGATATCGGCATACCGGTAATTCGGACATCAGTAAAATTCATTAGGCTTATATACCAATATTATATTGGTGTCGATATTGGCACTGATGTTGGTAACATCGGTACTAATATCGGTAATATTGGCATAAGGGAAAGTTTTATTGACCATTCAGTTTCATAAATGCTTGTATTTACTAGTGATTTAGATATGTTCCAGCAGCAAATTGAAACTATCTGTGTAACTTTTGTAGTGAGAGAATGTTCCAAGTAATATATTGGTATTATTATTGGAATTGGTGATTTTCGTAGCCAATATATTGGTTATTATATTGGTTATTTTGCATATCGGTGCATCTGCCTGAATTTGTTAATGTGCCAAATTACAAAGTTGCCATATTTCCTGTTATACGGTACACATGTAGGTGATAACTACGTACATAGTATTTGTGATATAGATACGGTACAGCCCACATTAAGTGTGTGTACTGTTCTTAGTTTTTTTTCTAGAAACTCGCATGTTACGAAAGATAACCACGTGCAAGTTATAGCTTTTCTCAAGCACATACGCGAGCATTTTACATCTTTCATTACGAGTACCTGCAAGAAGAGCAGCACCATACAAGCGCATGAGTGACACAAATCCAAACATGCAATCGGTTACATTGTTACCTCTTTTGAAATCCACTTTAGAAGTTACTGTCATTGTCTATTCCAGCATACTAAGCACCAAACTACATTAAACTGCAAAATCTCTCACTGAGAAAGTGCATGTGATAAGCTAGGCACTTAACAAGCATAAGCATAGTATCCATGTATGTATAACAATGCATTTGTCATCTATCAGATGCATGCAATACAAGACTACATTTAAGTTAAATTTGATCCACCACAGAGGGGTGATATGCTTTAATAAGTGATGTGGATACAGAACAGAAGTTCTATCTTGATTTGTGCTCATGTGTACGGCACGACACTATTTACTCCCAGCATGTATTGCAATGTTATGTGCTTGCTTGCTTGCGAGCAATTATTTGCACGAGAATGTGCTCTACTTGAGTGCCATTGGCATGCATAAATTTAACATATGTTCAACTACTCATTTTCACACAAACAACTCGTGAATCTTCTGAGAAATATGTCGAGTGACTATGCCAGGACATGCATCCAAGTGTATTCTTAGTCGTGGGCTGCACCATACTTATAGCTACAATTATGCTGCTAAAAAGGGAACATGGTGTAATTGTAATTACGTAGTCGCTATGATACATATTTGGTAGCTGAAGTACATAAATTTACCAAGCGTACTACACAAAACTACATAGGTTTGTTAACGAATATAAAAATGAGTTATAAAATAATAATAAAAATAAAACGGGTTGGTTTTTTCATACGTAGGTTTTCTTTCACCATTGTGTGATGACCATGCATAAGCATATATATGTGGTATTAATTTTTACTATAATAATTATGTAATGATTACTAAATTTTATGTAGGTGATATTGTTGAATTTATGCAAGAGGGTCTTCAAAGAATAGACACAGCAGAAGAATATGCGGAGCTAGAAGTATGCGAACTGTACGAAGTAATTAATGGAGAAGAAGTTTATGCTATTTTGACAATTACTGACAATAATGTGATGGAAATGCTCAAGCCTTTTGCTATGATGATGGAAGAGTGTAAAACAGATATAAGTCGGAATATTTGGAAATGTCATGTACAAAAGCATCTTGTACTACCTTTACCTGAAGTTGCTACAACAATATGGGCTCCAGTTTTTACAGAGATACAGCAACTTGTAGAGAAATGTTATGATAAATCAATAACTTTAAGAGAAATAGACTACTATTTCAAGGGTATCTTGTCTCAAAACCTAGAGGTAGAAATTCAGAGATTGGTGGAAGGCTGCAATTTGTGTCTTGACCACACAGTGTCCACTAAATGGATTTTCAAGTTTGTGGTATCAGTCAATTATTACAGAGATGCTTGTAAAGCACAAGTTGCTGCTCAGCTCATATTAACTGCAAATGATGCATTGATGCTGGAAGGAAACTTTGGAGAAATAGAAACGTTTAAATCAAAGGTTTGGCTAAGATGGATTATACAATGCACATACGTACCCTGTAGTTAGTAGGGATGCCATGACATATGATATAATTTTAATGATGTGATACAATATAGTTTCTTTCATGTTTTATATACGTACATACATACTCATGATAGCGAGTCGCAAGGCCAAGAAGAAGCAGCAATATATGACCACTGAGTAACTTAGAGCTCAAAAATATGTAAATTTTTGACACAATCTACATTGATATAAATTCTTCTTCTTCACTAAATGTTTAAAGAAATTGTGACGTGTGACTCAAGAGATTATCTAAATATTTGGTATTATGTACCATACTGGGCAACAGATGTTATCTACAATTGCCCATCAGTAATATCAATAGCAATGTTTTACCATCTAAAAACCAGGCGTTGTGTAAGTTAAACCACTGTTATAATCAACTGCTATTCAATGTATTGTATTAATAATTAATGAGCAGATCATGTGAACAAAGACTCATCACTAAGGAACACATAGCAACGCATACAAATTTAATTCTTCTGTTTAAATGGCTTTATACTCCAGTATATTTAGTGATGAAACTTTTTAATAGTAGTATAAAGTTGTCTTAAGCTGAAATTCTTACTGTAACACTATTGGCCAGTCTTCTTTTATAAGCTTCGCAACCCGCACGGCATGTCCACTTTTAAAACAGAAGCGCTCCGTCTTGTTAGTAATGTACAGCTGGTTAAACGGTATTTACTGTGAAATAAATAATAAAGCATTACCTTGCTCTTCTTCTACAGAAACTCATGACGAGCTTCATTACTAAGGCCACGCCCATCAGTTATATTGATAACAAGTGTCATATCAAGAAACTGAAGCAGTAGGACCTGTTTGATTGGTTATTCAGGCTTCATTTTACGTGAATGGTTTTTAATAGCCTGGGGGCAGACACACACACGCACACATACCGATGTCCACACATAAACAATTTCAAGAAACCAGGTGTGTGCCTGGTTTAATAAAGAAACTGTAGGACTTCTTTGATTAGTTATTCTGGCTTCATTTCACACGAATGGTTTTTATTATCCTGGGGGTAGCCACATGCACACACACGTACATAGCTACCGACTTTGCATTTTCGAGAAATTGGCTTTCAACAGGTGCACACCTGGTTTAAAAACGGTATGAATAACAGATATTTACAAATAGACTACAGTACATGAAATATTGATGTACGTAGCATATTTATGTTGCGACATGCGTATGACATGTCATGACATAGCTTTATCTACTGCTTATAAGCCTTGTTATGTTTGTCTAATAGCAATAGCTAAATCTATAAATAATTGGTGGCAGGATTTTAGGGCTTTTGACTAGTTGGAAGTGTACGTATGTAAATTGGTGAATTGGGTAGAGAAAATTCAGCAAGGTAGAGGATCCGGTAAATTTGTTTATGCACTAGACTCCACTTACATGCGTAGACTGAGTGTGAACTAGATTCTTCTTTCCATGTAGGGTATTATTCTCTTAATAAGCATCCGTATAGAAAAGTGGCTTAGCAGTCTATGCATGCGCAGTTCTAATTACCAATGATCCAGTCTGGTATAGCCAGACCCTTTGTTGCAGAATGCTTAGATTAGTGATGACATGTACCAATAAGCACCCTGCATGGGATAAAATAAAAGGGTCTTGACTATGTAAATTGACACACACCATCATTGGCAATGTATTTTATAGGCTGTTAAAGCAGTTCCTAGGGGATTACTATAAAACACGGAACAACAGAATAATGGGACAACGGAATAAGTGAATTTCAACTTTAAGCGTTTTCATTACAGTAACTCTACATTTCATTACATTACAATTTGTAAAAATTATATTCACGCATTAAAATGCTGACTAGTTTACTTATAGTGTGCACTAAAAAAGGCAAGCCATACATTAAGTAAAACAATCTACCTTTGATCAAGTACATAGCTATGTAGCTTCCGTAACTATTAGCTAGCCTTGAAAAAAGAAATGCTAGCATTGCCTTTGTTATTACGTAGGTGTAGTCAGTCTGCTTAGGTGCAATGCATTGTCTATAAGCACTCAATAAAATTACAGGTATCTAATGATAAAAAGCAATCTGCCCCAAGGTCTGGCTACACCAATGACAAAGGTACATATATCACTTAGTCTAGCTTTTCTTTGTTTAAGGCTATACGTATATATGCACGTACATACGTATAAATATATCGTATTTTAAGCTACGCTTCAATAGTCACCGTCCCCGGATAGTTGCCTCATGACTTGTAACATGAAATGTTCATCATGGCATTCCTAATTCACAGGTACCATAACTTGAAAGGAGGCAGTAAAGGCATGTAGCTATGCTTTCCCACTTTTACCGCAGTAAAAACATGTTATGTTTCCTACGTAACTGCATCCCCACATATTTAAGTAATTACTTACGTAACTTACACCACTGATCTCCTTGCATTTTCTTTGTTGTAGGTGTTCAGTCAGAGTGATTTAGCACTGAAAGATTTTGACCAAGTTGAAGGATGTAAAATTGACTCATTAAAAAATATTGCTAACAGTGAAAGGCAGATGCAGTTTCTGGAAGTTCTGTCAAACAGTCAGCAGTTTATTGCCTGGCTACAAAAAGAAACAAAGGGTGAATAGCTATTGTGACAATCATTAGAAAACGTAGTTACAGTAGCTACGTACAAGCTAGAGCTGCTGCAATAATCTAAATATAAATAGATTTATCAAGGGTATTAAATCCATTATCGTGACAAAGATAATTGTCTTTGTTATTGAAATACACGTAATGGTAAATTCCCGGATACTACTGTAGTAAAACCAGAAAACAGGCATATTATACTCTATCATTATTTATTACCAAAGTGGAATTTGCTCAGTCATATGCTCAAGTGGGTCGGAAAATGACCTGTGACAGACCATTATTTTGAGCTCTGCACGCATACATACGCATGCATACATGCATACGTACACACGCATGCACGCACATTTGTTCACACACATGCTCACATGCATACATCTATGTACACGCATAGTAACTACATCAATTCCTTGTTTAAATTTTAGATGTAACAGAATTGCATAACCTGGTTGGATTGTCAATGTTTGAAAGTGATAAGCGAACAATGGATCGCATTGCTAAGCTTCATACTGTTGGATCAACAATAGCTCCACTTGTTTATGGATTGGAAAAAGGCAGTGGTCTCTTAGAATTTTTGGAAGCATGTGAACCTGTATGGAAAGCACTTGAAAAGGACCCTAAATTCTCCGATTCATTTGTAAGATACACTGTAACATTAACAGTAACTAGTTAGGTGTAAAAGTAAAGATAATTGCGTACATAAGTACGTAGCTACTAGCTAGTAGGCCTGTGTCAATTATAGGCAAAATTTGCCTAAAATACTTTTGGGAATTTCCCAAAATTTCCCCTATTATGCTTAGACTTTTTCCTATTATGCTAACAGTAATTACACTGTGACACATATAATTATGTGGCTCTATTAACTATGTCAGCTTTGAGTTACAGTAGTTCCATCAACTACGTATGCAACTGTATATGGCTTTAATTACAACTCACCATCTGATGTGTGTCACAATATGATGTACAGCCTTGAAGCTATATAATATTATGTACTACTACTATTATCATCATCACGAACTTTGCAACAGCTGTGACGGAGGCCTAGTGGCTAGCTACTTGTACATATGTATATGCAAATACATTTGCTTTATATTATTTATTCTTATGACAGGAATTCTGTCGTAAAGATCTAGGATTTTTAAAGCAAATAAAAGACATGCAAGCGCCTATTGAAGTCAGTACATATGATCAAGTTAAAGCTATTTTGATATTTGGAGTATATAATATCAGTTGCAAATATCACCAGATCTTTTATTCTAGTAAAGAAATTGTCAGTCTTAGAATTAAAGGTTGTTCTTATTCAAAACAAAAGCAGATTCTATACACCCTTGACGATTTGAAAGATTTAGAAAGTAAAATTATTCTCATCAGAGATAGTAAGTCTTCAGCAGTAAATGGACAGAGTTTAGAAACTAAGTTATCAGACGATATGGAAAAGGCAGGACACAATGTCTCTGTTTCCAGTGATACATCATTGTTTGAAAAATTATCATCAAAGGAAGTTGATGAGTTTTTAGATGTAAGAATGTGGTAATAGTAATATGTACGTATATACATAGCTGTACGTGTAATATCATTGTGATGTAGTGATAGTGATAATCAACATTACAACATACGTAGCTACAGGGTAGCAAATTGGATATTATAGAAGCTTATGAGCATGCAACTTACACTGCCTGCCAGGTGCCATCACAATCCAAATCCATCGCTAAATACTTTCCATATAAGGAAAGTAAAATCTCGTTATTTGAAGCCGTATCATAGATTGCATATTATAATATAAGAATTTCAAACTTCGTGACGTAATTTGGATTTTCATGGAACGGAGTTGCGTGCTTCTCGCTGCCGCCTTCGGTGGCTCATAAGCTCCTGGTGTAACTCATTTTGAATGCCTAAAAGACACTTAGCTAATGTACAGAATGGTAATGATGGCAAAGCTGCTTTTCATAATAGAAAAGAAGCAATAGTTCTGCAACAGACCTACATATCTGGGGATGAAACTACTTAGCTATCAGTTATGTCTGTTCCACAAACTTGGTATAGCTATTTAACTGTAAGGCTAACTAATTAACACATAAATCAATGTATGTGACTATATCTTTGTAGAGATTTCATATGATTGTCCACATTACTGATACATTGTTGCATCTTCAACAAGCTGGGCACCCACAGTACGTTGAGTGGTCTAAATCTTTTGCATGTAGTACAGTAACTCAAAATGAATTGCAAAATCTAAATGAGCAGATGAAAAGAGATTTACATAATTGGCTGAGCGAGGTGTCAAGTTTAAGAATTAAATTATATGCCTTGAATTACTTTACTTGTCTGCAGCTGTTAAGGATCAGTAATGAATTTCATTGTTTGATAAACAATCCTAATCATGAAATTAGTAATGAAATATTTATGTTGTTAATGAGCTTATCACCTAACTTGACTGTAGAGAAAATCAAAGAAGTTATTTCTACAGATGAAGCACAATCAATTGCTTTAAGAAGTTTGCCTTCTTTTATGCCAACAGATTGTAATGAAAGTCACTGTATTGTGGACGAAGTCGATGTGCCAGAGGAAATAGATAAACTAAATGAAACAGAAAAGGAGGTTTATTTTAAATCTGTACAAGATTATGAATTTAACCCACAGATGGTCTTAGCAGCAATACATCACTGTGGATCAAATGAGGATGAAGTTTTAGACTGGTGTTTTAATCCACAAAATGCATCAATGTTTGAAAGCAAGCCTGTTGTTAGTGAAGAGTCTGTAAAGTTGACTATACCAGAAGTAGATGTAGATATCACCAATGCAATTGTTCAAGAACTTATTGATTTAGAATTTTCCGAATCTTTGGCCATAGAAGCTGTTCAGATATGTGGAGAAGATTTAACAAAATGTCTAGAATATTGCAGTAATCAAGCACTGGCTAGAAGTACAATTCTTAATAATGATACGCAAGAAGAAATACCTGATTATATTTTATTAGATGCCAATGAAAGTGAAACTAAGGATGCCAGTTTATTAGAGTATGTAAAATAAGTATTATTAAAGGACTAATATTGTATTTGTATATTGTCCAATAATTTGCTATGTATACAATCAGGTAGCTACTAAAAAGATAAAAAGTGCTGTTAAAATTTCATCACGAAAGGCACATCTGTAACACTATATATAGGCCAGTCTTCTTTTATAAGCTTCACACCCCATAACATGCCTACTTTTAAAATTGAAGCACTTCATCTTTTTAGTAATGTACAGCTGGTCAAATGCCTTTTACAATGAAATGAATGGCTAACACGGCATTATCTTGCTTTTCTTTGGCATGCTTCATTACTAAGGCAACGCCCATCAGTAATATTGATAGCCAGTGTCATATAAAGAAATTGAAAAGCAGTAGAACTTGTTTGAATGGTGAATGGTTTTTAATAGCCTGAGGGGCGGACACATACACACACATACCGACTTCCCAGACAAAGCAATTTCAAGAAACCAGGCACACACCTGGTTTTGTTCTTGTTTTTCCTTTTTTGTAATATATTGATTCTAAATTTTTCAATTATTCTAGTGTTTTTTCTTGATAGTTCAAGTTCTCCAGAACATGTACCAGTAACAAGGCAAAAAACTCCGGAGAAACCAAATTTTATTAAGCTAGAAGGAACCGGAATGCTGCTGAACACTTTAGCAAAAAACTTATGTGAGTTTACTATTGCATAGCTACGTACATACAAACCCAAGAAACTTGGCTAGAAACGTTTAGTATGCTTAAATACATGAGATATCATATCATGCATGTTCAATCAGGAGTATACTTAAATAATCATACTTGCAAATTTACGTACTCGAACTCACGAGTGTATCCGACATTGTATTAATCTATTCAGTAGCTAGTTACTTGTTTCCTGGCTTCTTACCATATGGCACAAAGATTTGACAAGGAGAATATTGACAAATTTCCATATGGAAATTTCTAGGTTGTAGCAACCTTGCACCAATTTTGTTAAAACCTTGCATGGTTGCAACAAGATTGTGGCAAGCTTGCATTATCTTTTGCAAGGTGTGTAAAACCTTGTGATCATCCTTTACAAGGTGCACACAACTTTGTGAAGGTTGCATGTACGTAAGTTGTACAATCTTGCATGGTGGTTGCAAAACAGTTGTCAAATAGTAAAACTGTATCCCATTAGCAAATCTTACACTTACTCGCAAGGTTACTTATACAAAATTTTAATGACTATATAAGTATAGTAGGAATCATGAAGTAAAAATTATGTGTTGAATCTGCTACGGTACCAACCAGAGGGTAGCATTATATGAAGTGAAAATCATGTATTGAATCTGCAGTACCGACCGATCAGAGGTAACGTTACACATGTGTGCACCTTACACATAGGTGCAACCACCCCAACACACGCGTCAGCGATGGAGACCGGCACACAGCGCATGCATGCAGCCAGAGCACATCATGTCCCATGCATACCCGCATGCACCCCCACCCCATTGTGCACAATACCCCATAAGGTCATCCTTGTCATATATGTATACCTCCTGCACAAGCCTAAAACTTATACAGGCTAATTTACTAATCGGTGGGAAGAACAATTAATACCATGAATATATCATTAAGTACGGTAGTACTTAATAGTAGGGATTGGTAAGAAATTGTATGGTTTCCTGATTTTTACACTTCATTAAACAACCTTCCAATAGGCTTTACCCGAAAAAACCAACTGGAATGCATTGGTAAGGCTGTAATGATGCTGTACCTTGGTTAAACGAAGCGACAAGTCGAATATTTCGACCTACAGCCAACTTTGAAAATTTCAAAATTCACCTGTATTTTGTCTGCCAGCCAGCCAGCCAGCCAGCCTGCCATAAGACCCGGTTGCGCTAGGTGTAGGGCTCCAGAAATTTCACACAATAAAAGTAATGGCGGCGGATTTACGAAAATGTTGTTCCGAAGACGATTTACCCACTGCGCCATGGCGATTCCTTTTATCCTTCATTCCCTTCCTTGTTCTTCTATATTCCTTTAGCAAGGTGTGAATCTCACCTAAGGTGACGATAGCCTGTTACGGCTTCTGCTTATTACATCACGCAAAAACCTGGCTTGCATGTGATATAATTAGTTACAGTGGCACCATGGCACGATGTTTCGCATGTACTTTATTACATCTTGAACTTCGAGATGCCATGTAAGCGCGTTGTTAACAAGCGCCTGTAAACAAGCATAATTATTACGTAAGCTCGCCTGCTGAAAGATTATTATGAATGCTTAGCATGTATAAAAAGCAAACAAACTAGAATGATAAAAAAATTCAAATTTCAAAAGGTAAGTAGGGATTGAATTCAATAGTGCTACAAAAAGTAAGGAAACAAGGAATAAGATTTTGGGATGAGAGAACATTCTGGCATGAGATAATTTATAAAAGTTTAATCTCTACTTTTAGCAAACTTCAGAGATAATTTATAAAAGTTTAATCCCTACTTTTGGCTCACTTCAGTAGGTTTGCCAAAAGTAGGGATTAAACTTTTATAAATTATCTCATGCCAGAATGTTCTCTCGTCCCAAAATCTTATTCCTTGTTTCCTTACTTTTTGTAGCACTATTGAATTCAACCCCTACTTACCTTTTGAATTTTGAATTTTTTTATCATTTATATATATAACAACTTCAACAATTTGAATAACAAAACTGAAGTGAGGCAAGCCCTGAAATGCCACACATATATACGCCTGTAGGTTGCCCATCACTCTACAAATATGCGTGTCATGTGGCACGCACGGCATACGCGTGACGACCATCCGGTACAAACATGCATTAGGCCAAATGTGATGAGCAAGGTACCCCGCACCCTCCTGCCAACATGCAGTGTAATGGGGCACTGCATGCAGTGTCCTTGTAAGTTAATAAGCGTCCAAGCCATGAGAGTGACAACCTGCATATGCCCAAGTATGGAGTTACCAATGTAGAAGCCATTGTAATGCTACATACTTGCATTAATTAAGTACAAATTTTCTAACATGGTACAAGGTGTTAACAACCACAAAATGGAAACTTACAATTTCGAACCTAGTATACAACCTTACTGAACAAAGTGTTAACAAGGTAGAAATTTCCATATCGGTTGAAAGTTTTATCACTAGACTCACAGTGGTTTAACTTACATAGTGCCTAGTTTTTAGATGGTACGGTACTGCTCAATTTAAACCTTGATAAAAGTTCACGTGTGATATTTTACACATACTACACGAAGCTTACTCAATTATTCACGAGCCAGCAAGTTAAATTGATTATGTCAGAGCACGTGAAGAGCTCGACACGCGCCTTGTGTAACTTGATACACGATAAGAGTGATTATATTACGTACCTCTATACAAGTGTAGACTATTGTATGCGAGTATCGCCAGTATACAGGGTGTTATCGCTTGCAGTAGCTACAAGCGCCTGTAGAAATTCCCTGTTACTTACGCACATACGTATTTACAACACAACTGTTCACAACTTTGCTTTACCTTACAAAGCTCTATCAGAGGTACCCTTTTGAATTGTTTATCACATCAGCATACCATCTACGTACGTACATACTATGTATGGTTACACCATTGCCAACATCACAATCATGCATTTGTAATATTTTGGGTCAGGAACATATCTGTGGTGCATTAACAAAGTTAAATGTCCTCTTAACATCATTATGGCCACTACTATCAACTGGAATGAAGGTAAGAATGGTTATTTTCTATCTTGATATCATGTATGTGTACTGAACGCGTGTCACGAGTTGACCATCTGGGTAGTGCCAATACTCCATTTGATTCTGTATACACCTTATACAGGTTTTGCCTTCTGTGTACACCTCCAGCACCTAACTAATAAAATTGATAAATAAAAAACTCAAACATGTGAGTTTCTGATACTCGAGCCATACCTTGAACGGCATGTGAGATTGATACGACAAACCTTTGTGAGTGTGCAGGGTTATTTGCGAGTCTACAGAAAATACTCGAAGAACTATGGAAAATACACACGAGTTTACCACACGCGAGTTTAAATTTTAAATTGAGTGGTACCGTAATACATCAACTTGTTCATCATGGAGGCATGTAAAATTTGGAAGCCATGTCTTTGTGTCGATTCCTACTACCGTACTTAATGATGAGAATGTGTGTACTTTGCTTTTATGTAGCAAAGAATCAAATTACTCGTCCGTTTATTAAGTGTTTTGAGAAAGGAACTCCTAATTTTCTTAGTGTTCCTCCTTGTGAGTTTATTTTATACATGAAACACTGTATTATAATTATTTTATAGGTGACATTTTTAAGACAGTGATTTCTATTTATGCTCAAGGTAATTATAAACTTTTACCCTTGCCTACTTTAGAAGAAGTGCTTATCTGTGATCATAATACTACAGTTGAAGAGGTGAATTATGCAAATTCTTACTTATATGTTCTCATATGTACATAGTTATGTAACTATGACATACATATGTACGTATGTACACGTGTAAAGTTTTTTATCACTGTGTGTATTATATGTATTTACAGATAAGTTTATTGTGGTACAGAGCAATAAGGGATCCTGATCGCAAGCAAATATTTTGTTTAGTGAATGGAGAAAAGTTACCTTATCAAGTGTGTGTTGAAGCATTTGAAAAAATGGATAAAATATTGACAGGCGAAACAGGCAAGTTAGTTGTTCAGTATTACCTATATTTATCATTTGTAATCTATAGATTATCGATTGGTGATAGTGTGCAGTAATGAAAATAAAGAAGAGAGGTCTTACATAATGGAGCACCTACAGTTGTCGCACAGAGATGCTTCAGCTATTATGGCTAAAGATAATGTAATTCATGACTTTTTGAAACACCATATGTCGCAAAATATACAATATGGACAGCAGATTTTTGCCTCAGAAGCAGACATTGACAAGTAACTATTTTTTGTACAGAAAGTAATTGTATCAGTAGCTAAAAATGTTTGTAAACCAGAGGTCCATATAAATTGTAATCTCTATTTGGCTTTTGTGATGTAGATTGGTTTAACCTGCCATCATAAAAGATACATACGTACGTATGATAGGTCCTTTATAAGTACTTTATAAATAATGGTAATGATCTATCACCTAAGTTTTACCCAGTAAGGGATTAAGTTAGCTACGAGTCTTTCAAATGAAGATTTGATGGTTAGCATATTATAACAAATGCACATTAATTAAAGAAGCACTAAAAGTGATGTAATCTTCCCTCCTATAATCTTTGCTATGCCAAAAATCTGCTTACTGCCTTTCAGAATAAAACATATTGCAGCTATAAGATAGTGATATTCATAGATGAGATTTAGTTTACTGCACAAGGTAGCTACGTACACACAAGTTTTGGCCGCATTCCATAAAATCTGAATTTACAATTTGCAGGAGTCAATGGTTTATGTACGTTCACAAGTTGTAGGTGACACAGAGAACTCAAACGGGTTTACAATAATGCAAGGCCCATTAAAATGGGCTAACTGGATGCATTTATTTTTAACATTTTAGATGTACTGTTCGCATAATAAGATCAAAAAGAACTGGGATGGGAAAGTCACTGTATGTCAAAAGAATGACTAACAGCTTGAAGAAGAAGTTCAAAACACCAGTCACATATCCATTGTGTGTTACCATACCAGTACATGGACCAAATGTTGATTTTGATAAAGTTATGGAATCTCTACTATGTCATGCAAATCCAGTGGATCCTTTAGCACAGATTTTTCACTTTGATGTAGCACCTTCTGTAAGGCAACTTCATGTTCAATCAATAATTACTGCATACTTCTTTTGTTACGTAGATACTGGAAGATGTCGATGCCTTGTTGTTTAGTATACTAATTTTAAAAGGGTTAAAGGATAGCAGTTGTAATGTGTGGAGGTGTTTTCCACAGCAGTTATATCTAGTAGAGGCAACTTACAGAGTTCTAAAGCAAGTATGTATCTGTCTATATAAGCACATAGCTATAACGTATTGCTATTACTGACTATGGTTTGTGTGTTTGCATATTTACTATTCAGGATATCGAAGCTGGTGACATGCAGAATTGTAATACTATTGAATTTCTCAAGTTCATCCCTACAATCACTTGTTGTAGTCCAAAGGATGCTGTTTCACATATTCCACCTAAAAAAGGTAAATGTTATTTTGGCTACTGCATGTGTATACCATTATGAATTTACAGATGCATTTTACTGTGATTCAAATGAAATATTATCTGAGCAATATCAACGACCCTATCAATATTTAGTACGACTGTCTGATCCAACTGCTTTATTAGATACTTACACATTTACAAAATTAGACATCAGGAATGATGTAAAGAGGTTCTTCAATGTTGTTTTAAGGTGATAATTCAGTGTTTATAATGAATATATTGTGTAATTTACTTTATTATAGATATTTTGATGATTGTGGTGTGACTGATCCATCATGGACAGAATTAAGACACTTCTTGTGGTTTCTAAATGCCCAGCTTGAAGATTGTGAAAGTTCTGTCTTTTGTAAAGGTTCATATATTGCTGATACCTTACCAGGATTCAAAAAATTTGTTGTACAGTTCATGCTAAAAATGTCAAAGGTATCATGAAAGCTTAAAATTATGTATGGTAGCTAAATAATGAAGCATCAAGTTGTTTAAAATTTAGAAATGTGTGTATATATCAAAGTCTTCTTATTTTATTTTTACATACCTATAACATAACTACCTGCTACATTTGGTGAATTTACTCTTACAAAGTTTTGGCGAGGAAAAGTTAGGTGAATGGATAGATCAAGCCAACAAAATCATTCCGAGGCGTGCGTAATGGCGCGTTGCTTCGTTTTATGCGCCAGGATAATATTTAAAATCTTGGTGCGCTTTCGTGTTTTTGTATTAATAGGTGATGGCAAGTTGAGCGAGCAGTAATATCTGGCAAGCTTTGTAGTAGGTTCAGCAATTCGTGGTTGCCTCACATCTGAATTTGGGCCGATCCACTGAAACTTTGGAATAGTTATAGTAGAGCTACCGTAGCAACAAATAAGAATAAGGCTTTAACCGAAATCTGTACTGTTCAATACAAGGTGAGTCACGCGAGAACTCTTACTGTGGAAAAGTTTGGGCATTGAGAGATCGATTGATTTACTTTATCATTCTCTAGTGTTTTATGTTTTTAAATTCAACCGTTTGATTTCTTAGTCACAAGTTGGTTTCTTGAAATTGTTTTGTTCGCAAAGTGTGTGTGTGTGTGTGTGTGCGTGCGTGTGTGTGTAGCTATGTGTGTGTCTGTCCCCAGGCTATTAAAAACCATTTACGTGAAATTAAGCCTGAATAACCAATCAAGCAAGTCCCACTCCTTTTGAGTTTCTTTATATGACACTTGCTATCGATATTATTGATGGGTGTGGCCTTAGTAACGAAGCACGTCATGAGTTACTGCCAAAGTAGAGTAAGGTAATACAAAAAATAAGAAAGATTTTGGCATGAGAGAATTTACATACGTATAAAAGTTTAATCTCTACTATTGGCTTACTCTTACTACCCTACTGAAATGAGCCAAGAGTAGGGATTAAACTTTAGTTATAAAACTATAAATTATCTAATGCCATGTGACCATGCTAATATATGTCAGTAATCCCAAGTGGCTATAGTGGTGTGGTAAAAAGGTGAAATGCGTGCATATCAAAGATGCATGTTCTGTATGATCTTGCTTCCTAAAGGTGCTCACTTATTCGGTAGTGATTTAGGCTCATAAAAAGTTACAGGTGTCTACTTAATTATGCTTAATTACAGGTGCTTGTTAATTACCAATAGCGTTTATGTGGCAAAGCAGCTGTATTATAGCAAAACACATTTGAAAAACATCGAAATTACCTGTATATTAGCATGTATTATGAAGCTCATACATATAGCCATGGAATAGGCATAAGAGACTGTAGGTAGACAAAGTAGACTAGAGAGACATAGGATACTACATAGATGTTAGATAGCAAAGCTATGGAGACTAGGCAGGCTGTTTTTGCTTAGTATAGATTCTACATACTGTATAGCGGCAAAGTTTGGCAGGGAGAAAGTTTGGAGAATTTGGCGAATCATGAATGATTTGCCAAACTAAAACCATCATTATGTAATGTGTGGTTACTATATACGGTATAGTGAGAAAATGCGGCAGTGTTTTAATTTGGCAGGTTGGCAAATTTGAGCATTTGGCAGATTTTAATTTGGTGGAGGTCTAAAATATGAAACATACATAAGTGATTGGGAGAATTGAATTTGCCGGTTTAATCAAAATGTGCCAAACTGCCATATTAAATTCCATCCCATTTTTTATTACTATAGCTACGTACAGTGTTGTTTATATAATAGGATTTTGCTGTGCCATCTTTAAGAATTGCTGTAAGGAGTGTTGGGATAATCAGCATTGGATTATTACATCAATCATCTCCACAACACAAGTCATATGATGCTATCCCAATCAATCTATCTACAGTGTCCAATACCACACCTATAAAAGGCAGTGGTACTATTCCAACAGACCAAACAAAGTTTTTTACTTCTACTCCTACACAGTCTACAGCATCTAATATTTTGCCAGTAGACCTAAACTTGTCAGAGGATAATATAGATGCACACACATCCAGTGAAAGTTCTGCAAGAACAAATAACTTGACATCAATTGAAACTAGTGTTATTGAAAATGTAGACACACTTTCGGTAGATACTATGATCATAGAGCAATATCAAATACTCCCTGATAGAGTCTGGGAATACAGGTACATAGTTAAACTTGTAATTGTAAAACCAGATACATGCTGGCCTAATATCCATCATACATCTGGTTTATAAATGTCTGTATTTATATCTTCTTTGTATTTCTATTATAGTTTTCATCCATATATATTTTTCAACAAAGATCACACTTCCATGACCTTTATTGGATTCTGTGCCACAGATAATGGTGATTTAATTGATCCAGCTTCCAGAAAAGTTATTCATAAGCGTTTGTTCAATCGTGAGCTATTGAGAGGATTAAGAGCTCAGCAAGTAACTTTTACTGATGATGGCTCGAATAATCAGTAAGTGATGTACTACATTCGTATGTGCATCATTCCATAACCTTTTTTGTAGGGAAGAATTGCTATTGAAACTACTTATGGTCATGGGAATTAATACTGAAATACTTTATAGATATCCTGATAGTTCATATGTCTTAACAGCTGATAATACAAAGAAAATATTAGCCATACTAATGCGGTTTAGGTACTATTAAAATTAACACTCAATGAGCTCTTGGTATTACATTAATGTATGTGATTTAGGTGTAACATTCCAGTTGTGTTAATGGGAGAAACAGGTTGTGGAAAGACCAGATTAATTAAATACATGTGTGATCTGTTATCCTTGAATTCTGATAATGAAACATTAGTTATATTGAAGGTAAAATTAAAAAGCGTGGATATAATTGGCTATACAAATTAGGTTCATGGAGGTATTACAGAGGAAGATATTGTTGTAGAAGTAACTAAGGCTAGAAAACTTGCTAAACAAAATGCAAAGGATGGGTTAGAGACAGTGATGTTCTTTGATGAGGCTAACACTACTGAAGCCATTGGCTTAATTAAAGAAATAATGTGTGACAAAAGAATCAGAGGGGAACCAATTGAAGAAAACATCAAGTTTATTGCAGCTTGTAATCCTTATAGAAAGTAATGGTGCCTTTTATACTAAACTATAATATTGATTACTTCTTGTATGATGTAGACATTCTTCAGAAATGATTGATAAGTTAGAAAAGGCTGGTCTAGGTTATTACATTCATTCAGTGAACACAAAACAGAAACTTGGTATAAATATATGATGTAATAGTTAGCTGTAGTTATAAATTTTCATATTTAGGTAACATTCCCCTCCGGCACTTGGTGTATCGTGTTTTAGAACTTCCATCCAGCATGCAGTCACTAGTATATGACTTTGGACAGCTCTCTTATGACACTGAAAAAGATTATGCAACAAAAATTGTTGGAAAATATGTACGTATGTAGCAAACATTGTGTAAGTTTTATTTAAGAGTGCATGTGTGCATACAGGTGGAAAAAATTCCTAATTTTAATATTCCCAAAGTTGCTGTAACTGATGTGTTAATGGCTTGTCAAAACTATATGAGACATAAAAAGGTACTTATTAATACGTAATAACTAGTTACATCCTACTGATATTTTTAACATTTTTGTAGGATGAATGTAGTTTTGTCAGTTTACGAGACATCGAGAGGGCCATGATTGTATTAGAATGGTTTCATTCAGTTTTACAACACATAGAAAGAGATAATTTGTATAAAGATACAGTATGTTATTATTGGCTATGTAGTTAAAACATTCAATTTTGCATAGAAATGTGATCGTCACACAAGAGCATTAATGCTAACAATTGCTGTTTGTTACTATGCCAAGTTGCAATATCGAGAAGACTTTGAAAACTACATTGCTCCACTGTTAATAAGAAATGCTCCTGATGCACCAAAAATATTTAAGAAAGAGATAAGAAGGTATTTATTTCTAGTCACAAAGTGAGTAAATATTCTAATCTTCAATTTCAAGGTGCCAAGAAGTGTTTTTAAATAACATGAAGCTTCCACAAAACATTGCTCGCAACAATGCTTTACGAGAAAATGTTTTTATGATGGTAGTTTGTATTGAGTTGAAAATACCACTGTTTTTGGTGGGAAAACCAGGAAGTTCTAAATCTCTGGCAAAATGTATTGTAGCAGATTCAATGCAGGGTGCTACTTCATCAAAACCATTGTTTCAAACATTCAAGCAGGTAAAGGCATAGTTGTAACATAATCAGTTATGGCTATCTATCACTTTTAAATTAATTGGTGCTTTAATCCATTATCTGAGTGATACGTACTGTATTATGGACATAAGAAAAGTAACAACAAAAACAACAATAGCTGAAATCCAAATATATAGCTATTACTAAACAAATAAATGCAACTGTGCCTAGAAAATCAACAAGAAAATGTAATTAGCTACACTCGATCACTGCCCACGCACATTGTCATTGCTGACCTAAGTTAATTCATCTACGTACTTCTCTAAAGGGCATTTTCTGACCTTGTGAATTTCACAACTGAGACAATTGTGTTGACAGAGTACAATACCATTTTGGGCTTGGAATTATTTTGATATGTAGTGGCTTGATCACAAGAGTATCTTATTCACTAATAAAGTCATGGTTACACTTTCACACCTCAAATCAAAGATTCCAGTTATGGTGCATATCTCATTAAGTGTAGTACAACTACCCATTGCAATGCATATAATTTTATTGCATACTCTGACCCACAATTCAAGTAGCTAACTGGTTGCATATACAAAGTGATAGTGTTCACCATCTACGTATCCCTGCCTACATATATAACATGTAGTAAGTCATATGGTTTAATTCTCCTAACCAACAAATTCTCTAGGTTCAAGTCTTTTCATATCAGTGCAGTCAGCATTCTACTTCAGAAACTATTCTAGAAGTTTTTAATAATGCAACTAAATTTCAAGAAGAAAAGAAGGGCCAACAATATGTGTCAGTTGTAGTTTTAGATGAGGTTGGACTAGCTGAAGACTCACCCAGTCTTCCATTAAAGACTCTTCACCCTTTACTTGAAGATGGAACCACTGGATCACGAGATGTAAGTATGGTTAGAATAGTAAGATCTATACCTCAAAATGACTAAAATGCATTGTTAGCTACATCTGTGATAAAAGTATTGTTACAAACAGGTGCATGTCTGTTAAATGCAGGGATTAAACGTTTGTGCCAACATTTCCTTATTATTTCAGTAGATCCCTTATGTATACTAGATTTTTTTAAAATTTTGAATTTAAAAAGGGGAGTAGGGATCGTAATAAATAATAAAAAGTAAGGAAACAAGTAGTTAATCACTCACCACCCAGCATATTGCATGTGTTTACTCAAGTATACAATTGCAGCTGGGTAGGCGTTCATACATGCACAACAAATTTTTTAAAAAAATCTAGTTTGTTTACTTTTTATAGCTAGCTGTTACAGGTACTCAAGACTGGAATTATTTCTTAGCAATTGATATCTACATAGTTTACAATGGCTCTCTACGTGTGTGCCACGCCCACCTTTACAACAGACTCGCTTCATCACGATACCAAGTATCTATTCTCCGTAGGACGTTTTGTTCTACAGACTCCCAGATTTTGGGAGTGACGTAATCAAAATTGAACGGCTTCTGATGACGTTCCTATTGAAGATCAATAGAAACGTCATCAGAAGCCATTCAACATCAATAAAAACGTCATTAGAAGCCGTTCAATTTTGGTTATGTCACTCTCAAAATCTGGGAGCCTATAGAACAAAGCGTCCTACGGAGATCCACCAGACCCTTTTATTCGCCGTCACCAACATAAACAAAAAAAAGCGGTCTGGGAACAAGACTAAGTATCTATGGTAAAACGACTTGTACTGTGAAGGAAGGACTATATTCTACTCGAACCTAGACCATTTTAAATTTAATATGTCGTTAATGGTGTCCGATTATAAGCGCTTAATGTTATAATTAACATCCGGCGCTTACAATCAGAAGATCGATAAGCAGCCGGGGTAAACAGCTGTGTGTAAACAAATTGGTCTGGCCAAGATGAGATATGGAAAGACTGAATTCTTCTTCCATTACGCGTTACGGATTGTATCAGTAAACGTGCGCATATCCAAGGTGTTTATTGTTACATTTTAACACCTTGCGTGGAATGTTGACACCTTCGTAAAATTTCGTCATCCTTGGGTTGAGCATAGATATATATTATCTATGGGTTGAGGAAGATCAATCGATGAAGAAGATAGAACAAAGGACAAGCTATGGCGCAGTGGACAAACCTTAATCGGAACAACATTTTCATAAATCCGACGTGATTACCTTTGTTGTGTGAAAAATCTGGAGCCATACACCTAGCGGAACCGGGTCTTACGGCAGGCTGGCAGGCAGGCTGGCTGGCTGGCTGGCTGGCTGGCTAGCAGACGAAATACAGGTAAATTTCGAAAATTTTAAAATTCGCTGTGGAATGAAATATTAGACTTTTCGCTGCGTTTAACAAAGATACAGCCTAATTACAGCAGTACTAATGCACCCAGGTAGGTTTTTTCAGCTAAAGCCTGTTGTAAGGTTGTTTTTAAAAGTGCGAAAATTCTGGAAGCCATAGTTTTTCATAGCGATCCCTACTATTAAGTACTACCGTACTTAATGATACGTACGTATATACGTACCTCTGTACTTCTTTTGTATGTTTTCTTTGTAGATTGCTGATAGAGTAGCATTTGTTGGTATTTCAAACTGGGCACTAGATCCTGCTAAAATGAATAGAGGAATAATGGTAACAAGAGATGATCCTGGTCAAGATGAATTAGCATTTAGTGCAAGGTTGTTGTCTCACTTTTTAGCCTATAACTAAGATTATGGTACAGTCATGAATTATTTATAGCTATAGAACTGTATGTGGAACCAGCTTGCTTTTTTGATAAAGCTGCTTCTTCACCCTTTGTATTGATTGGCCTCATCAACCTGTCTAAATACTATTAAAGTGTCTATAGTTAGCACTGATTAGCCAAAAGGGTTGAAGCAGGAAATAGGTGTCCTGAACTAGATGTGAAAGCCACTTGTCAAAAAAGCAGCAATTACATAACATACTAAGATCATTATCATTTCAAAATTTTAAGGATGGTAGTTAGCTACTAAATTAATGGTTGTAAGAGAAAAATCAATCATTGGTACTTATCAAAAATAATAGCACTTCATCCGTAATTGGTAAAAATGATTGTGCTTTCCTGAAATAAGTCCTTATGGGTTACCTCAGAAATGTGTTGAATATTGCATTAGGGATTGAAGATTATATAACTACCACAGGTACTCAAAACATTTGTAAGTAGCACTAGATACCTCTTGAATGTTGTAGTGTAGTGCTTGAATGTTGTGATATGGCACTTGAATGTTGTTATATATAGCTAGTGCTTAATTGAAGGTTGTAATGTGTGTAGTACTTGAATGTTCTACTCGATCATTGTTTGAACGTATGCCACTTGAATGTTGTTAATTCCACTTCAATGAAATGTATGTCAAAGTATTGAATTTTGGCACTAGTAGCTCTACTTTTTTGTTGAATGGCTTTCGCACATAATCTTCATGCCTTGAATCATTTCCACTTCATTGAAAGAAGCTAGCTAATGCTTAAATGCTAACTAGCTATAGGTATTTTATGGTGCTGACGAGGCAAATTAATACAAAAGGTGAAGAAGTTGCATATCAAAGGGCAAACTTTTAGCATATGTAAAATTAATCATTATACCTTTTTGTCCATGCAGAGGAATTTGTTCGTCAAGTGGTAGTGATGAAGTGTGTAAAAGACTGGAATGTTTCTTCATTCCATTTGCTGAAGCATATCTGGAAATATGTCAAGAGCAAATGAACCATGGTAAAGAATTTTTTGGGCTTCGTGATTTTTACAGGTAAAATATGTAGTTTTTTATATTAACACTAATACGTATAAATGTGTTGTTAAGTTTAATTAAGATGATGTATTGGATATCCGAAAAAAGTGGAGAAGCCTTGACCATGAATCAGCTACAACATTGTTTAATGAGGAATTTTGGTGGAAAAACTGATGTCAATAAAACAGTTGAATTATTTTTAAGAAAAGTACGAGCCGACTTATTACAAACCAAGCCATCTACTTCTGAAGTTAAAGTGAGTAGCTATAGCTGTAGGCATTTATCTGTTCATTTCATACTGTTATAATTCTTTAGAGTTACGATTGTACTTTGTATGGATTGATCAAATCTAGTCTACAAGCTAAATATACTTCTTGGCATGGGTAATACAAATACATACATTGGAAGTTTAGTACATATTATAGCTACTTGTTTTAGGGAAAATCGTTATCTACTATTTCTCACTGAGAATTACAGTGCACTGAGAATACTACAGCAAACTGACGTTATTGATCATGATCCTTTAGTTTTGTTTGGCAGCAGTTTTCCTCAGGACATAAATTACACACAAGTAATAATACAATAATATATTAATAGCTACAACTACACATGTAGCTATAAGGCGTAGTAGGTAATGTATATATGTAATAGTTATACCATGGGCAAGAGGGATTTGCCTGATATATATGCCCAAGCCCGAGGGCCGCAGGCATATATATCAGGAAAATCCCGAGTGCCCATGTTATAACTAATATATTCCACTTCCAGCACTCTAAAAATCTGCCCAAAACTGACATCAATAATTCGGGCTCTTTATATAGTAACGGGTACTCGTTGTGATTGTGGGGCTCGATTTTATTGTTGTCATGACGTTCTTGCATGGTAGTGATGGCGATTGTGGGTTTACCACAACTTTTTATAAAGCTGCAGCACTTATAATGGGCAAAAAATCCTGTTTAATCGCTTCAAAAGAATAAACTAATGGTGAGTGTGTAAATAGAGTAGATTAATATATATTAAGTCATGCAGTGAATAGACTATTTTTATCACGTTAGAAACTCACCTCAAATGGCGTCCTTTGGCTTATATCGGCTTGTACACTCAATACAAACACTTTTAGACTAGTAACAAAGTTTATTTTCAACTTCAAATAAATATATTAAATTTAGAAAACTAAAGCCCACAATCGATATCGCATTCTTGCACCTATATAAAGAGTGGTAGTTCATTTCTACATCACTGACTGGTCACCATGGCAGCGGGATATATCATGATATATACCTGTTCCCAGGGTATATTTGAAATATATCCCTGTGGTTTCCTTTGATGTGAGGTGTCAAAGTGGTATATATATTATATAAAAGGAAACTTTTATTTCTTTACTATAATTTTAGTGAATGCTATCTAATAACACAGCCATAAGGGATTTGACTGTAACGCCTGAGGGATAGTGCGTATATATCAGTCAAATCCCGAGCAAAGCTGTGTTATAACATTAAATTTTATGTTACACTTTGCTTAGGCCTACGTACCTTGCAAAAAGTGCCTCTGGCAGAATGGTGATTGTTGTGAGTTGCTGCTTCATTAGATGCTCTCCGGCACGGTAGCTATCAACCAAGATTCCATTAGTACTGAGTTTCTTCGACATCATTACACTAGCTTTCTGAAGATAATTGCCTAAAAACTTATTGAATTTTGGGCTTAAAATGAACCCCACAAGCAAATGGTTATGTCATGTAACGGGTTATTTATACACTTCGTAATCCCTTACAGGCTGATGGACTGTATAAGGCAACTGTGGTATATATCTGACATACCACAGCAAACACATGGTTCCTGTAGTATATTAGTTATATACCGCAGCTCGAGGCTTTGGTGTCGCCCACGCAAAGAGTTATATATACATATAATCGACAGTGTTGATAGGCATACAAAACTTAAATTCAATTTTTTAAATCTTGTAAATGTTATGGTTTAATTTTACGTATGCTAGTGAGATTATTTTGGTCAAGTAAAACTTAATGTACTAACTAGTGTGGTCATTTGCTAGAGATAAGATACATGAGATGCTGTGTATAAGTATTAAGGTTTTCTACCCATCAATTCATTGATATCTAGCCTTCTAGCCTTTTCAATATGTAGTTGTGTATACACAATATTAAACATTTGTGGTAGTAACTATTGTCAGTCGTTATTATTTTCAGTAGTAGATACATTGCTATGTATGTAATTATGTTAATTTAGGTGTGTAGGAACATAAATCAAATAAAATTCTGCATGGATACAGGAAGGACAGTTATACTATTAAATCTTGAACATCTTTATGCAAGTTTGTATGATTTACTAAATCAGGTTAGTATATGAAGTGGTAAATATAGTCTTGACTATATTTTTGTAGTATTATATCACTTTGGGTGATACAAGATACGTAGATTTGGGATTGCAGAGTCACAGAATTAAGTGTCGAGTGCATCCAAACTTCAAGTTGGTGTTAATGCCTTTGTATGTGTTAACTAAATTATGTAAAATAATAGATTAGTTTTGATCGCCGACAAGGATAAAGTATATGATGAATTTCCTACACCGCTGATCAATCGCCTTGAGAAACACTACTTGATAACTTCAACTATTTTGTCCAAAAAACAAGAAAAACTAGTGAATAGAATAGAAGACTGGGTTAAGAACTTTTCAAAGTTATCCTTAACTGTAATGTAAGTTGTGTTTCAGAGTTATTAATAACATAATGTGTCATTTGTGTACATTAGTGGGACTAGTACTTTCACTCCAGAAGATGCTTTTGTTGGTTACCAATCTGACACACCAGCTTCCATTGTGTTTAAAGTTTGGCAATATCTTGAGTTAAGTAATGTTGAACTTAGTGAAGACAATGAGCAATGGGAAGAAGAGGTAATGTTATGTACATATCTGAATTTAATTGTGTGCCATACCTTTTGTGGTGTATAAGACATGAGTACGTAGGTGACAAATCTAATTTGCCAGCTAAAGTCAAACATGTGATTGTCATAATATCCAATAATGCATGCTGCTGTAGTATTTGTAACCTCACCAGCCTTACTTGCACTTAGTAACATTTCATGAAATATTAAGTTGAAATGTCCAAATATCAAGAGTCACAATAGAAGAAACTGAAACTTTCAAACACTGTAGCTAATTGCCACCATAAAAGCTATCACTTAGTTATTACAGTAAGTGTTATTATTGTTTATTGTTTATGATTGATTTATTGGTTACTTTTGTAAATGATTATTACGCGAATTGTTTAGAACACAAGGGCATTTGTTGATCAAAAGCCAGCCTAACAGCAAATTGCTGAGTGGGGATATAAGCCAGTTATACCCCAGTACACTCGTACAATGTCTTAGTTATTACCCACATCCTCAGCTTCACCTCGGACTTGGGTAATAAGTAGATATATTGTATTCACATTGGGATATACCACGTACGTATAACATATATACAAGTTTATATGATTGGCCTTTTTAATACTTAATATAGTTAGTAAAAATTATAAGAACCAATGAAGTTTGAGCCTTTAACTACTATCATGTATTACTGTTTTATGCTTTAGGCATTTTTAAAAAGCCAAGAGTTTCTGTTTAAGATGACTACACCAGATGCTGTCGCCAGAAGCAAGCATTCTGAACTGTTTACAAAATGGGTAGAAATTCATGAAGCTTATTTTAAAATACATTCCTATTCTTATTTGGATGATTTTCTAAGCAAGCAACTCAACTCAGATAAGAGCATTGTAATTCAAATAACAACACACGCGCCTCTACTGCAGTATAGAAATTTATTCATGCTACAAAAATCTCTTGGCTTCACAAAGGACCAGATTGTTCTATTAACACTTCAACAGTTTGATACTGAAATAGATTTCTGCACTAGAATCAGGTAAGATAATAATATATAATCTACTTATGTTGTGTTACTCCTGTATGTACGTAGGTCAGTGTTTCAGAGAGAAACTGCAGATGATTGCTTACTGATTGTTCAGTGTGAATCTGGCCACAAGTATATTGATCTAATTGCTTGTGCACGTTATCGTGTCCTTGATGAAAAAGCTCAAGCATCCCAATTCAAAAAAGTTACACATGTTGTTTTTATAATAAGTTTGCCTAGGAGGCGTGGAGGTACCAAATTTGTAGGTTTTCAAGGAGGTACTTGGGAGTGTTACCATATGGATAGTTTATTGCCACCGATGGATCAACTACTCACTATCAAACAAGCATTAGATACACCGATTAATGACATACTGTCAGATTGCTACACCAACAATACAGAACTACTTCATAAAAGATTACCAAATTGGATTTCTCTTTCTCTTTTACATTCTAATAATGTACAAATAGAGCAAGCTGTTCTAGACAGGTTTAACCTGCTTTCGCAGTTAATAAAGGAAGCTCAAATATGCCACAATCAAAATGTAGAGGAAAGTCTACACAAGCAGGCGTGTAAGTTGATAAGTAAACTAGCTGGATAATAACTTTAAGAGAAAATTTTATTTATTAGCTGTACGTAAAACTAATTATATTTTTGTGTCCCCATAGATCAATATCAATTTTGTGAAATGTTATTGCGGCATGTGTTCAAAAGCTTAAAAGCTAAGAAAGATATCGAATCTCGAACATATAAGCAAGAATGGGCCAGTAGGGAAGCTCTTAATGCTGAAGCTCTTCATAAAAGTGGATCTTACATTAATTTATTGCTACTTAAACTTGATGGCATTGTTGCTAATGCCCTGAGTACCATCTTGAGTGCAGTGGACAGGTATTGTAACCTGCATTTACTACAATCAAAGGGTCACATGATTTCTTCACTGTGGTTAAAAATATTTGAAGATGCAGAGATAATTTTAGACCTGACGAATGGGTTAGAAAACACTGGTCTTGATCACAGCAATGCTGTCTTTGCATCTTTTAAGTGTGATTTTCCCTTTTTCTGGCTGCTTACTAATAGCATAGAAAATCATTGGAAAATTTCAGCTATTAATGGTAAGTAGTAAGTGTGTCTTATTGTTGTGTTTATTATAACATTGTATCCATATTTACATAGATTCAAAAAGCTTTGATGTTTACAACATTTTTAAATCTAATTCTATTGCCAATAAATTAACAATGGTTACTGGTGATGACATTGAAGATGTTTTTAAGTGTTATGTTCATGATTTTGTCATGTATTCTAGTGGATCATCAGAATACAATGAGGATACCAAGGTAATTGTAAATAAAAATATCATAATTATTGTCCATTGTATTGTTTCTTTCAGATAATAGAGCAAATTCTATACAGTGAGCACAAAAGAATGGCTCAAGACAATCTTGACATCGATAATAATTTGCTTTATCAGATAATATCATTACATGAGGCATATCACAGAATTGAGCCTCAGTTGCGTCATCTAAAACAGATAACAACTATTGGTACAGATGTATCCAACAGGCTGCAAGCATACTTTACCTTAAAAGAAACCAATATGGTAAATTTGTATGTACAACATATAACTAATTATGTATGTATATGGCTCTGTACTTTACCATTAAAGAGGTGTAGCTCTAATTTTTTGCTCAGGAATATATGGATATGTCTATTAGTGTAGGTCCTATTCCAAACACTATAAGGCCTTAATTTTCATCTCTTTCATGTTTTTATTATTATCGAGTTTGTGGGGACAAAAATTACTCAGCCTTCTTATTTGAGTTGTCCATAGAAAGGTAAACAAATTCCCTACCCACTAAAATTAGATCAACGCTCTGTAATACAGCGTGCAGTTAAACACTCTGTGTTATAGCATTCGTTTTGAATGTGCACAATTTATCAACATCCGGAGACACAGCCCCCAGATGCTTTATCAATGGAAACCCCTCCTATAATCCTGGCTGCTACCCTTAAAATCAGTATAAACTTTTTGCTCATCTGGACATATAGCTATAGCTATGACAAAGTTCTGAGTATTAACTTTCCCTATAATATTCAAGTTAGTTTCAAAAAATTCATTACACTGCATGCAGCTACGTATGTATAAGGTTTCAACATCTGTTTGTGTGGTATCCAGCTACTTCACAGCCTGGTTGTAAAGAAGTGCAAGGCCAATTGAAGAAGCAGTATTGTAAATGGTTACAAGTGACCAAAAACGTTGATATCAGGTACAGCCAAGAAGTTATAACTTTTTATTAAAAATCCTTTTACTTGAATAATGAAGTTTACTATGACTGGCTTTGTTACTTGGCCACCTTTTTTGTGCCATCATTATTTGTAAAGGTGGCCAAGTGACAAAGTCAATCATAGTTGTGAAAATGCCCTGTAAACTATTTTAACTTTGTGGCTTAGCTCAAAGTTTTGGTTGCTTATAACCATGCATTACAATGCTGTTTCTGATGACCTCACACTTTTGTAATCAGAGTGTTTTAAGGAAATCCAGTTCCTATTCTTGTATTTTCACTGTGTTATTTTTTACATAACTACAATCTATGAACATTTACGTATTAATTATTACGCAAGTACGTATATTTTATTTCTATTTGTAGGGAATTGATTTGTATGCAGTTCAAGAGTTGTTAGTTATGCTTCAACCATGCTTCAAAAAGTGGTCAGCAGATGACTGCAGGCAGTGGCTACGTGCCATTTACAATTACCAAAATACAATTGATGCCACTATTTTTGCTGCCATTGAAAATCAGGGTTCATCCGCTACTAGCAAAAAAATTAGGT
The DNA here is from genome assembly GCA_963930835.1 of Spongia lamella. NCBI lineage: Eukaryota > Metazoa > Porifera > Demospongiae > Dictyoceratida > Spongiidae > Spongia > Spongia lamella. The sequence continues at coordinate 3,789,942 of OZ005748.1, read as the reverse complement.
ACTTTTACATATACTTAAAGTTCTATATACGTACTTACTACTAATACAATAATACATGCAATATTCCCAAAATCACTCTAAAGTTCATATACGTATGCTTTGTTCAGTTTATCATTAAGTACAGTAGTACTTAATAGTAGGGATTGGTAAGAAATTGTATGGTTTCCCGATTTTTCGCACTTCATAAAACAACCTTCCAATAGGCTTTACCCGAAAAAACCGACTGGAATGCATTGGTAAGGCTGTAATGATGCTGTACCTTGGTTAAACGAAGCGACAAGTCGAATATTTCGACCTACAGCCAACTTTGAAAATTTCGAAATTCACCTGTATTTCGTCTGCCTGCCTGACAGCCTGCCAGCCTGCCGTAAGACCCGGTTGCGCTAGGTGTAGGGCTCCAGAACTTTCACACAATAAAGGTAATGGCGGCGGATTTACGAAAATGTTGTTCCGAAGACGATTTACCCACTGCGCCATGGCGATTCCTTTTATCCTTCATTCCCTTCCTTGTTCTTCTATATTCCTAGCAAGGTGTGAATCTCACCTTCGAAGGTGACGATAGCCTGTTACGGCTTCTGCTTATTACGTCACGCTAAAACCCGACTCGCACGTGATATAATTAGTTACAGTGGCACCATAGCACGATGTTTTCGCTTGTACTTTATTACATCGTGAACTTCGAGATTATAGCCTTGGACAAATAGCTTTTGCTGTTTTTCGAGCGTTATTTGCTATCACACAGCTGCTTTGCCATGTAAGCGCGTTGTTAACAAGCGCCTGAAAACAAGCATAATTATTACGTAAGCGCCTGTAACATTTGTGTGCCTGCTGAAAGATTATTATGAATGCTTAGCATGTATAAAAAGCAAACAAACTAGAATGATAAAAATTAAAAATTTAAAAGGTAAGTAGGGATTGAATTCAATAGTGCTACAAAAAGTAAGGAAACAAGGAATAAGATTTTGGGACGAGAGAACATTCTGGCATGAGATAATTTATAAAAGTTTAATCCCTACTTTTGGCAAACCTGCTGAAGTGAGCCAAAAGTAGGGATTAAACTTTTATAAATTATCTCATGCCAGAATGTTCTCTCGTCCCAAAATCTTATTCCTTGTTTCCTTACTTTTTGTAGCACTATTGAATTCAATCCCTACTTACCTTTTAAATTTTTAATTTTTTATCATTCTAGTATATACTTTCACTTGATCTGTTTGTAACTTGTCCTCACTCATCTTTAGACCATCACACAATTTCCTATCAGCATTTTAATACTCTGATCTATCATGACAACATAACCAAGCGAACCAGCAACATTTTTTCTTGGATACATAACTACATCACATTCATGCATTCATGCTAATGTGGAATTGTATAGGTACAGAATTAACAATGTCTTGTTTTTACCCTATCAAGGAGAGACTGGCATTTGCTGAGGGTGTTACAGATTTTTGTGGAACATACTATTGAATATGCATTTGATGTCACCAAAAAGATTGCAATGCGTATGCACAAGGTACAGTATCTACATCACTTACTGTATGTCGGTTTGTACACATCAAATACCGTGTGCATAATCTGAAAACATTTTGTTGATAGAAGTTGATATGTTCTACCATCTAAAACAGTACTCAGAATAAGTATTTTAAAGCTGCATGGTCGGTCAATTTTTGGCATATACTGTATGTACAGTAAATAGCTACGTATGTCCTACCAAATTAGACGTGTAATTTTAAAACTTAATTTTAATTTTGGGATTTACTGGTAGGGAAAACTTTCACGGTTTTGCTAAATAAGAACAAAAATAGCTTGAAATTTGCATATTGAAACAAGTATTGAAAATAGTAGGGAAAACTTTCATGGTTTGTTGAAAATCCACAAAAGCCGCGAAAGTTCCTGAGTAAGTTTTATCATTTATGGTATATGGACTCTGATAATAAAATTAATGAGATTCTCAAAGTTTCAGGACAAAACAATAATCTGTCAATCCATTTCAGTTACGGTATTCTCATAAACGTGATGTACACAATTGAAGACTAAGCAATCCTTATCGAGTGTGGTAGTTACTTGATGTGGACTACAAAATACCCATAAATTTTTCATGAAATTTTGATCACATGAGCTTGTTAGGCTTGTGAATTTCTGAATTGTAAAAATTTCTGTTGAGGTAAAAAGTTCAACATTCGTAAAAATGTGCAAAATAACCTGTTATACGGTATCTATTGCATTTAAAAAGCATATTGTGCATGCCATAGCCTAATGTTTATAATGTAGCTATGTATTACAGTTTCTAGAGAAAGACCATGACTTCTCAAAACTATTGGTATATGAAAGACTAAAAACAACAATAGTTTCCTATGCTGGAGATCCTCAGATTAACCTGCAGTTAAAGTGAGTGTACATGTTTGTGACTTTTAGCCAAAACCAGCCATGAAAAACTGAATTACACAACCTATAGCTACAAGACTATCTATGCACAGTATCTCTACCAACCAGTGTGAACTGATCTGCTTTTCTGGAGGGCATTTTGCTGAAACCACAATTAATAGCACAATGGTGCCCATACCAATTGGGTGACTGGGGACCTGGAATTGCTCCCACTCCTAGCTAGATGCTACCATTTCTATCTATACGCCTCCTTGTCCTTGTAGTGTGATATGATGCCTTGTGGCTACTTTAGGTATCCTTACCAACTCCCTTATGGTTTGTTTTGCAAACTCCCACCCTCACTACACCCCATCACCTGCACCTTAGTTTCACTCTTTGGTAGCAATAAAGTTATTCACTGGTTTTCATATACATACGTGTAACTAACCTTATAATTAAAACCTAGTTTAGAGATATTTTTAAACCAGGAAAGCACCAGCTGCAGTCTGGTACTTGTCTGTGTGTCTGTCCCTAGGCTATAAATTACTACTCACATGAACTGAAGCCTTAATAACCAGTTAAACAAGTTCTACTTTTCTCTTTCTTTATATGACACTTGCTATTGATATTATTGATGGGTTAGTAATGAATGTCATGATTTACTACCAAAAACCAGTTGAAATGGCTTTTCTTGAAATATTGCTAAGTGCAAATGTGGATGGACAGTTCACACACAAATATACATATACGTACATATACATACATTTTATATATATACATACGTATTATAATATATAAGATATAACATAAAATATATAGAAATCAGCTCTCAATAACATCTTGATACTGCATATGGATTTGGTCCCTATCCAGTAAACTTAAATACATGTACATTTTGCAGAAAGAATTGATCTGTTGTAATTTTTTTAGCATAAGACATAAGGCCAGGGATTCTTGCTCAATGCTATTCTTGGAAATAGTCTCTGAAATCATATTTGCAGTATCATCATCAACTTTGGATGAACCACCAGAGGATAAACTTGTTTCAGAACTTATAAAAACTGTTATTCCAAGCACAGGCTCAACACAACAATTATCACCTCTCACTGATAGCAAGGCTGATGAAATTCCAGTAATCAGATCTTATCTACTACAGTTATTACTAGATCATGAGTAAGTGACTTAGTAACAATGTATGCTTAATGAATATATTTCACAGTGTGAACAAAACCAGAGCACATCTTAACTCGTACTTTCAAAACTCATGTACTGTGATGCAACAGGATGTTAATTTCCTCGTGTTGTGTACTCAATGTTTTGAGGTATGTTTAAATAACTTATTTTGTTTGATGTACTATTATATTACCTTTGTTTTAAGGATGCTCTTCACAAGAAAGCCAGCAATGGCTCGCTTTTTAATGCCGTTCAGTTAGCATTGGATTCACATGGTCAAGCCATGCAGTACATATTTGCTGGCTCAACTATTTTTATGACACTAGATTATGTAGAAAGTGTAGCAAAGTTTAGGTACACATTGGAGACTGTCGCTTGGCTTCTTCATGACTACTATCTTGACCTTGCACAGTTTAATGTGTTGTCCAAAGATGAAAGAAACCTTGTTGCTAAACTCATCAGTTCAGTTCAAAAGATGTGTTTAGCAATAGATGGAAGCAGCACTGAAGTTGTAGCCAATCTACTTATAAAATGTATTGTTCGTAAATATGGAATGTCAACCCTGACTGCTCTTTGTGATAAAAATAAGAGTGAAGAAGATTTAAATTTTTTGTGGTTGATACCAAAATATTTACAAAAAGATGATCAAGTTAGTTTACTTAGTACATACGTATGTTAAAACTTTTCACAGTTTAGTTATGTACGTATCTTATAGGAAGATAAAGCAGTTGACACATTTGTAATTTATGGCAAACAGTATACTGATATAAGAAATAGTTTGGTTACTACACGAGAAGAGAGTGCTATTACAAGTTTCAAAACTGTTAATGTATGAGTAGTTATGATATGTACGTATCACATACGTAATAACATTTGTTTGATTGTATTCAGTTGGTGGCTGATAATAATGGACAATTGCTGCTAGCTCTGTACAGTACCACCACTATAAGCCATTTAACTGATAACAGATTTGATGTTCAGGTTGTATAATAGCTATTAGTTAGTGTTTATGGTTTTAACACTATATCATTTATGCTTTATTTCAGGTGTTATCAGACCTTGAAAAGCATATTTGCTCAACTTGTTTTATACGCAACACTGAGGTGAGTATCCATGCAATGTATTTCTGGCTAGTTAATATAATGCGTTTCATACCTTTCAGCTTGCTAAAATCACTTCTCATCTGATGTATAACTTTCAAGCATGTTCCAGCCCACTGTTGACTGTTAATTCACATAAAAGTCTTCATGATCAACAACTTTGTGCAGTGGTAGTCCATACGGTGGTAGTAATTATGTGCACTCAGAATAATTCATTGCTGACCCCACTACAGCACTTTGTCCAATCTTCTTCACAGTTAAAGGTATGTACGTATATAACTGCTAGTACATTACATTGTACGTAGTGTTTACTTTGTCTGTTCAATGAACTACATAAAGTATGTAGCTATTATAATGATACCTTTTATTCTACTAACTTTTTTAGCGCCAGCATTTATCCTACATACGTATGTTAAGTAGGTACATGTGCAAGCGGCATGTCTAGAGTGAATGTATACCACCTAGTGGCTAGTGCATGTTTTACATTACATGATATTGTTTCTTTATTTCTCAGAGCATGTTCCTACCAACAATGCCACATGACGAATTATTTGAAACTGCTGCAGTTTCCAGGGTTGGACGGATTTACAGTAAGGGAATTTTTTGTATTACTGCTGGCATGCTACATAGCCTTTTAATAGAATGCAAAAATGGTCATCCGTTTGCTGTGACTGAAGTAAGCATTATATTAATACAGTAACTAATCACTCTTCAATTCTTTGTTTATAGTGTGGTAGGCCAATGCAGCTTGCAACTTGTCATGAATGTGGTGAACCCATTGGAGGTCAAAGCCACAAACTAACAAAAGGAAATATTGAATACCAAGGGTAGTAATTTTTCTTATTTTTGTGGTTGTTTATATGTGCGTATGCTTCATACAGAGAAGATACTACACAAACTGGACATTTACTGGGACCTGCACAACATCTTAGTAAACAAGCAACTCCAGAGAGAGACTTGTCTCCTGTAGCTTGTACAATAATAAGATTGATCATGCATGCAACTCTTGTATGGAGCAGTGTGTGTATAACAGTAAGTAGAACTAATAGTTACTGATATTTCATTGAGTTTTTACATTAGGAGGGTCCAAGTGTCATATCAAGTATTACACATCCAGTTGTAAAACCTGATGACCTGCCACAATTTTTATGGCAACACTTAACACGTGATCTTGACCTATTGTCAAAAGTGATTGGACGTAGTGTGGATGATGCAGGATTGCTAATCCACTTAATACTGCAAGGAATGTACAATTCAACATATTCCGGTCAGTTTGTTAATGCAATGGGTATTAGCTATTACTTTAAATGTGATGTCTTACAGAAATAAAGTTTGATCTGTTAACTAAAGAGTCTAGGAAACAATGGGAACAACAGTTCTGTGCATTGTACGTGCAACCAATATTAAATGATATGGGTTCAAGGCTAACTGCAGCTCAGAATTTATTCATTAATGATGATAGGCAAGGTATCCTATTTGCTAATCTGTATGTGCATGTTTGTGTACTTTTTGCTCTCAACTGTGTAGCCCACAATGCTTTGCTTCAAGTTGTTTATGAGAAGAACACAGAAAGAAGTCCTACTGCAGCCATGTGGAGATATCGGTCACGAATAACAATTGAACATCTTGAATTTTTCATTGAGCAACAAAAATCAACAGTGAAGTGTCCTGTGTTGAAAAGATACTTAAAGGAGGTCATAATCATTATAGCATGCATATTGTCGTTACTTGACCTTTGTACTCTATGTAGGAGGTGAAGCTTAGGGTAACTCAGTACCTACCAGATATAATTCAACTACAGTACATTTTATACAAACTGTATAATTATAAGGTTGACGAGGAAGAAGTTTGCAAATTGACAATAAAAGATTTACAAGAGAATAGAGGTAGATAAACATTTTGGTGATCTTGTAATCAGTAAATTTATACAGATTCTGATACTTTGAAAAAATTGATTGATAGTTTCCATAAGGCATGGACTGCAGTGAAATCATTCCTTCCCAGTTATGGTGAGCAACTGAACATTAAAGTGTATTATGTTTTGTAGAACTGTGTAAAATCAAATGTACATACGTATGTACGTACGTAGGAAGGAGAAGAGTATCAAAGGAACTTGTTGTAGAAGTACCAAATAATCCACAAGAAATTCCACTAGTTTATCTTATTCCCACAAAGACTGGGAAAGGAGTGTGTAGTACTGCACTAGTTGACTTTCTTGTTACTACACACAATGAGTTTATCAACTTCTACCACAGTACAGTCAAAATAAAGTAAGTTACTAATGGAAATGAATAGAAACGTTACATAAATGTTTAACAGAGCTAAAGAACCTTTGTCACTTCGTGATTTGCAAAGTTGCCATTTGGTAGCTGGCAAGCAACAATTTATGTCCATCGTGATGAGCCATTGTCATTATTCATTAACTCGTGGTAAAGGAACTGAAGTGCATTACGACATTGCTGCACTGGAAAGACATTTCCTTAGTCGTTTTGTCCATGGCAGGCCGCTGTTTGACCCAAGCACTGCTCCTGTAGTAGTTCATTGTAGAAATATTCACAGCTCTGAAAATTTTGCTGCCATCCGAAAAAACATACGTCCACAGGTACAGCTACTTGTAAATGCATTCTGCACATGTGTTTTTGTGTATGCATGTGAATAATATGCTATGTATTATAAAATCACATGTGCTTTGTAGAAACCTGTAACACTGGAATCAAAGAAGGCTATAATAAAGGAGCTAAATGATTCCAATAGACTACGTGAAGTTTTGGAGATGGTTAACACCATGCTGGCTATCTTGGCTAGTACTACAACTACTGATGATGCATCCAGAACCATTGGTCAGTATACTGAAGAATTGTTCAAGCAAAAATTAACACAAAAGGTGAAAGATGTACGTAACTACATAGATCTAGAATTCATTGTTTTAACTCTCAGGTTAAGAATTGCACTCTAAGTAATGTTATTTCCCTCTGGGAAACTTTGGCAGTAGAACAGGCAAGAAGAGCTGTCCTTGCCAACCAGGTACTTACTGCATTCTATATAATATACGTATATGTATCTGTTATCTTTGTCTTGCTTAAGGATCTTTTTAAAGATGTTGGTGATGATTTTAAGGAGCAGATACATTTTTCACAAGCAGATGAGACCAAATTTTATGTTTCACTGAAGAAGTTTCACACTGATCAACTGCTTGGCTCGCTGTATCAGTTCATTGTACTGTTTGTAAGAAATTGTACTGTTCACTCCAAGGATTGGCTGTAAGTATATCAATAACTGCTATCTTTAATATGTAGCTATTATGATTTGTATTATATAACACTCTTTACTTCATCAGCTATGATATGGCCTTATAGTTGTGCACCTAATATTAAAGCTAAATGTGATCGGGTCTCCGAAAACAGGTCTTATCTACGTACACATTCAATTACACACATTCAGTGAACCATAATTTCCCTCATGAATGAGCTAACAATCCAAAATTTGCATCACTTATAGTCTCCTATGCTTAGTCTCTGTTGTTTCAAATTTGTATAACTATAACTTACCCACAAGCTGTGTTTTGTGTCTTTAAAGTCATAAAATTTGATGTGCAGATAATACCTTGTTTTTTGCAGACCTGTCTTAAGTATGCTTCATTAGCTAGTGATGAAAGGGATTGAAAGCATACATATAGCTAGCAGTTATAGAATAAACCTTAATATGTGTAACATCGTGAACATAATTGTATTTGGCAGGTTGGTAGACACTTTTCCAGAATTTTTGGAACAAGTACAAATGGATGTTCCTGGGCTGGGTACTAAATTCAGAAGTTCAATGCCCAAGTCCATTATGCTCAGCCACATAGTGGATATCTGGAAAAAGATAGTGATGTACGAGGCACAAGCTGCTGATAAGTAATAAACATAGCTGCTGTTGTTTTGTTGTAGTTTTATAAAAGAAAGTAATGTTTTGAACAATTAGGTCTAGTTGCTTAGTTTACTTTTATTTACACAAGTAGGTGACACATGCGTTAGTATATTATTATACGACTGTGATAATCAAGCACAATCTGTGACTATATGTATACAATCCAGCATTGTTTTATATATAGCATAGCACAAACCAATGTGCTATCGTAAAATAGGATTTTTGCAGTGCAAATTTTAATGAAACAAGGATTTTGCTAAAACACATTTATGTTGTTAGCAAAATTCATTAGTTAGCTACGTACATAAATGCAATTGCACAACTGCAAATACCATAATATTACACATACTTCAGTCATGCTCTCTATCAATTCATGAGAAAGAGAAAAGGAAAAACACTAGCTCTCCCAGCTGATATACTGTATCAGTAGAGTGCAAGAAGGCTGAAGACTATCAGAAATATTGCTCAAATTGAACCATTGAATAAACCAGATCAGTGGTGACCTGAACCCAAACAATCTTTGAGATTATTCCATTATGTTTACCATCATTATGCTCGTGAATGTTCCGTAATTCCAGCCAGAATTACTCTCATTAAAATTGCAATCTGTATTCTCAAAATTATGCTGGCATATTCGACAAAACAGCTCTATTAAAGCAGTCAGGTTTACTTGGGCTACTCTAATAGAGCAATCAACTATTCGGACTAAATTAAACCTTATATTATTCTAATAAGCATTCAGATATTGAAAATGGTGGGTTCAATTCATATACCATATATTTAATTTTTGTGAGAATATAATAATCGAATATATTCAATAGAATATACCAGTATATTATTAATGCATGTGCAAAGAATTGAATTTGATTGTAGGCCTACACATGGTATGAAAATATGATAGTTCTCACAATCGTGATATATATAACTATGCTCTAAAATTGTGGTGTCTCATCAAAAATCTAATTATGTATAATAACAATCACTTAAGCTTATTACCCAATATAAAATGCATGACACAGGCGACGGAAGTAGGGGGGCCAGGGGGCCATGGCCCTCTAAATTTTTAAGACTCTCCATAGGAATTCAATTTTTGCAATAGAAAATCACTTGAATTTAGCTAAGTGGCCCCCCTAACTTTCAGTAGCTTCCTCCGCCACTGCATGAACTTTGGAACATATATATGTGTGTGTATAATGCAGACAGTCCTATATTATTCCTTTGCCTATGTCAGCATTATAATTATACTAAATATTAAAATTTTAGGTCTCTGATCATGATCGTGAGCTGCTGATGTGCAGTAGGCCTGAGTCAATTATATATGCTCAATTATGCTAACAGTAATTACAGCTGCGAGTTATGTATATACACATAATTAGTTCTTTAAATTAGTTGCATTAACTGTGCATACAACTGTACTATGGCTTTAATGACAACTCACCATCTCAGTGACACGCGCCACAATGTACTATACAGTATACGTACGTAGCTACCCTTGGAAGACTGTTGAAGCTACGTATATACTACTATATCATCATCACAAACTTTGCAACAGCTGTTGCTGTGTCTGCTGTCACATGGAGCGCCATCTTGAGACAATTTACTAAAAATTACGATTTATTCCAGGATACTACCCCAAAATGCCGGCATTATGCCAGCATAGCAGGTAAGCCTATTATGCTTTAAATTATGCCGGCATATTTGACGCAGGCCTAATGTCCGGATCCAGTCTATATATTATGACCATTCTTTTAAATGATTATCGTGTTAATGATTCATTGCTCACTAACATCTTATAATTGTAGATTTATACGTATATTCTCACTAAATTACTATATTTATCAAAGTTATGATGGCACATTAGGCTCAGACCTAAGCATAATGTAGAGGAAATTCTGAATAGATAATGCAAAGAAGTTTGGGCATACAATTAATATTGGCTCAGCCCTAACAAGCAGACGCATGTATAAACAGAGTTTTAACATACCAGTCAGTCATTGATGAATTGATGAAAAACTGGTCATTTCCAAAAATTTGCAAAATATTCAGCCATTTCTCAGACTCCTTCATCAACACTTAAATTGTGGACATGTGACATGTAAAGCTAAGGGTACATCTAGAGGGGTCTGTCACCCAGATATTATTGTCTGATTTGACTGCTCCTTTCAGAATTCCTGGATCCATTCCTGACCATTATCCGTACAGGAAGGTCACCAAATTTCAAATCCTCAAGCTGCTGGTATGTGTACAAGCTTAAGCATACATTGTAGTGCATCCAGTTTGTCTATGACAAGGCCAACACCACAAGTGATGGAAATTAGAAATTTTTACAGTAAAAAATTGGTGCTTCCACATACACATATAATTATGTGCATGGTCTTGATGCTAATAAAACACTTGGCTTAGCCTCATGCCTTATTAGCATCTCAGCTGAGCAACTTGTACTTTATTTCTCATACAGCATTCGCGGCAATGCTTTAACTAATACATAGCTAGAGCATAATTACACATTACATAATTTTTATTATGTAAGTGAGATTTTATGCACACATGTGATAAAATATACAGTATGTCCTACGTATATGTGATAAATAAACAACATGAAGTTATGTTAAATCTTACAGTCTGATATCCATAATATAGGCCCGTATATATGCATATGTACGTATGTATGTAGCTACGTAATTTATTAATATAGCTAAAAATGGTAGCTTCATCATTCAACTGGTATTTCTTTTACCAGGATCAGCTTCACTTCTAACTATCTTCTTCCACACATCTACTATGTAACTGAGTGTAATAGACTTAGGAAATGAAGTCTTAAACATAGCCTCAATTCCAGCATCACCCATTTCCTCTTGCACTAAAAACACTGGAAAAGTATCTACCAGCCTACCAAGTGTTAATAACAAACTGATAATAACTGTACATGTATACACCTGTACAACTAGCTAGCCATATACCATATATGTACTAGCTACATATGTGGTTTATTTGGCGATGATTTAAATTTGATGGTTTGACGAATTTTCGGTGAATCACCAAATATAGCTAAGTCACATTATTTTATAAAACCAGCCAGCATATGCATTAACAACAGATCAATGTTATCCAGTATACATCTATGGTTTTAGTCTCGCATGACTATAGACTATCATTTCGTGCAGCGTACAGGGCATTAGCACCCGGCATGAAAAGGGTGTGGTCCAGTAGGCCTTATGCAACACTTAACAAAAAATTGCTGTTTAGAAGAAGCCTGCATGTCTTTCGAATTCCTTATGGCTTGTTTTTTACAATGAGCTTCATAACAAGGACCATGTGTACCCACATACAATCTTATGCTAAAAAGGGAAGTTTTGATTGAGTGTATTTTAGAAGTTGAAGCTACAAGAATAAAAATGGAGCCTTATTAGTTTAAATAAATTGCAAAGGTAGGTGTGGCCTTCAAGTATCAAAGCATGTAACAGCCAATACCATGCATAATTTTATTACATGGCTCTACAGTAGATAGTCTGCCATTTATTCATACCATATGCAGCAACGGTCTTATATACGTATCTCAATATAAGAATATTGTATGTACATGTGTGTACAAGTGCCACTTACGGCCAGTCCTTGCTTTGCCCTGACCTAGACTGATCTCTTATAAAGAGAACAATAAACTGGTACAGTAATCCAAGTAATTTGTCGATGTGAAACTTTTTCACTGAAGATCTGAATTTACTTTCGTCCTCCTCTGTCCAATCCAACTGCTGTTTAAAATTATCATTGATGTCTTTAAAAATATCCTGATGCATTGAAATTTGTTACTCATATAATATTATAAACTAGGTAACTATGGTTACCTGGTTAGCTAACACAGCTCTTCTTGCTTGTTCTACTGCTAAAGTTTCCCAGAGGGAAATGATGTTTCCCAAAGTGCAAGTTGCAATCTAAAACCACTCAAATGATGTACAGTCAAAGTTGTTGTTCATTACCTTTGTTGGTACTTTGTATTTTAATAATTCTTCAGAATACTGACCAATTCTTCTGGCTGCACTACCAGGGCTTGTATGGTTAGCCAATATTGTTAATATAGTGTTCACTGTTTCTAAAACTTCATTCAACCTTTGTGAATCATGTAGTTCCTCTATAATAAGCCTTTTCGTTTCGGATGCAATTAATTTCTACCAAACAATCAACATATTTCATAGAAGGCAGCTTAATATTATTAAGCTACGTATGTATCAATAATTATTTAGAGCTGGCACAAGCATTAATTAAACATTTTGGCTAAAAACGAACAAATGTTTAAATGTTCTTTAGTACCAAAAATCTCTCAGAAAGGATGGTGCATGCACATTATTGTTAGAAGTCACATTTAAGACAGAATAAACAATAAAAATTAATCTATAAATTACTTTACAAACACTAAAAGTGGCTTGATACAGTAAAAAAGAATATTTGAATAGTAGCTAGTTTTGAGTTATGGGTAGTTAGAAAACGAACGAACATGCAAATATCTTGAAGATTTATCCCAGCCCCATAATTAGATAATCTAAATACGTACATAAAGCATTCAGAAGATGTTTTATTACACTTAACTATTGCTTCATTTGTTAAGTAGCCTAGCTATGTACATATGTGCAATTGCAACATACGCATGTATATAAGTTTACAGTGGTATAAATGTGAATTACCAAAATTTACAAGCTTCATACATAGTTACTTATTTACGTATAGGTATACTTATAGGCTATGATATACTTATGCAAAATTTACCTGTGGATCCACATTTCTTTTAATAGCAGCAAAATTTTCAGAACTGTGGATGTATTTACGCTGATGAACTACACAAGCTGTGTTTAGATCAAACAACGGCTTCCCATAAACAAATCGACTGAGAAAATGTCTTTCCAGAGCAGAAAGATCATAGTGTACTTCAGTTCCTTTACCACGTGTAAATGAATAATGACAGTGGCTCATTACTATAGACATAAATTGGCGTTCATTAGCCACCAAGTAACAACTTTGAAGCTCATGTAAAGGCAAGGTTTGCTTCAAAATACTGTGTAATTGCATTGGAAATATAATAATTTACTTTCTATTACTCAGTCATCAATACTTACTTAGTATTAACTTGTTTGTGACAAAAACGAATAAACTCGTTGTGTGTGGTAACCAGAAAGTCGACCAATGCAGTGCTACACATTCCCTTTCCAGTTTTTGTTGGAATAAGATAGGCCAAAGAAATATCATGGGGACTAGTTGCCATTTCTGCAACAAGTTCCTTTGGCACCTTTTTTCTCCCTATACATTTCATGAAGAACTGACACAGTATATGTATAATGTATTAACGCATATTTACCATAATTGAAAAGGAATGGTTTAACTAATATCCAAGCATTGTAGAAACTCTCAACAAGTTTAATCAGTGTAGTAATTTCTGATTCTAAAACAAGTCCTTATTGACAGTACATTATATTGCTACTAGCTCCATACCTTGATGTAAATGTGTCACAGTCATTTTGCTAACTCGTTCATCATCATCAACAACATTATATAACTTAGCAAAAAACTGTTGTAATTGAATAATATCTGGTAGATATTGCATGGCTCTTAGCTTTATTTCCTATGTACACATAAGTATATTATTATTGCATTATTATTGTATTTATAATAACCTGTTTTAGAAATTCCTTTAGTACAGGACATTCCATACTTGATTTTTGTTGTTCAATAAAGAATCCAAGATGTTCAATTGTTATTCGTGACCTGTATCTCCACATGGTTGCAGCAGGTTTATCATCTGCATTCTTCTCATAAACGGTTTGTAGTAATGCATTGTGGGCTATGTACGTACGTATGCATATTAATTTTATTGTTAGCATACATTAAGTTGGGCATACATTCATGCATACCTTGCCTATCATCGCTGGTGATTAACTCCTGAGCAGCTTGTAGCTTTGAACTCATATCATTTAATATAGGTTGAATATACTCTGTGTAAAACTGTTGTTCCCATTTTCTTCTCGATTCCTTAGTTAACAAATCAATGTTTGACTCTATAGCAATAACTACTATAATGACTAAGTAAAGTATGAAATGGTCTCACCGGTCCATTGAGAATTGTGTATTTTTTGTAGTATCAAGTGAACTATCAATGCAGCATCATCTACACTGTATCCAATTACTTTTGACAACAGTCCAAGATCTCGTATCAAATGCTGCCAAAAATACTGTGGCAGATCTTCAGGCTTTACAGTAGGATGTATAACATCCAACATGATACTTGCACTCTCCTAATGTAAGAAATTCAAGTTTAAAGGCAAAAGAGCTATGTACTATCTTAACCTCTACACACACACTGCTCCATACAAGAGCTGCATGCATGATCAGTCTTATTATTGTACAAGCTACAGGAGACAAGTCTCTCTCTGGAGTTGCTTGTTTACTAAGATGTTGTGCAGGTCCCAGTAAATGTCCAGTTTCTGTAGTGTCTTCTCTGTGGAAGCGCACACACATAATTAACCAAAAATAAGTTTAACTATTACCCTTTATATTCAACATTTCCTTTTGTTAGTTTGTGCCTTTGACCTCCAATAGGCTCACCACAGGTAGGACATGTTTCAAGCTGTGTGGGGTTACCACACTGTACAAAAAATATGGTTTTACTGTAAAATAAACAATAACTTACTTCAGTAACAACAAATGGGTGACCATTTTTACATTCTATAAAAAACACAATATCATGTTATTGATAACAATTCAGTAATTTAAGTTTCTCACTGTAAAATTTTCCAACACCTGGAACAGCTTTAGTCTCAAATAGCTCATCATGTGGCATTGTTGGAAAATACATACTCTACAATATGAATCAATATAAATCAAAACAGTAACAGACTCTATCTATATAAGATGTATAATATAAAGTAACTTAGCTTCCATCATATAAATAATTAAATCTAGATGTAGCCAACTACCTTTAGCAACGTAGAAGACTGAATGAAGTACTGTAGTGGATTCAACAGTGAGTTTTTAGTGTTGCACATAATGATCACTACTGCTGTATGAATTACAATAGCACAAAGCTGTTGGTCATAATGATTCTTCTTTAAACTAATACCCAACAATAATGAACTGGAACATGTTTGTATGTTATCG
This sequence comes from Spongia lamella, assembly GCA_963930835.1. NCBI lineage: Eukaryota > Metazoa > Porifera > Demospongiae > Dictyoceratida > Spongiidae > Spongia > Spongia lamella. The sequence goes on along the minus strand of OZ005748.1, from coordinate 3,774,256 downwards.
ATTAGTTGTGAAGTAATTTCTGCAATCTAAAATATGGTAGTATAACACAACATCATGCGGCTAAATAAACTACATACAGTAGGGTTGTCAACAAACATAGATGAGCCAATATATTCTTTGAGAAGAGTTGAGACCTAAAAGGTTTGAAGTGCAGATATTAAGATTTTTGCAAAAGCATTTACCTCAGCATCGAATACACCGGGGTTGTTAAGATTTGAATTAGAGGAATACATATTAATTGCACCATGAAGTGCAAGCACCATTATTCCTGCATCATTAGCTGCAAGCTAGACATACAAGGTTATGTATTTTAATATCTAAAGTGCTAAACTTATAATGCTCTTACATTAACTGTTTTGAATGAAGTTATAGAATTTTCTTCTTGTGAAGTAACCAAGCTATTTCTGCTAGTAACATACTGCTTGCCATAAACCACAAATGGATCAATCATATTGTCTTTCTGTAATCATATGCTTGAAATACATAAAAAGCAACATTTTAGAATTCCATACTTGATTTTCACTGAAATATTTTTGTAAATGTTTTGGTATCAACCATAAAAACTCAGCATTTGTAACACCTTTGCATAGTGTCATGAGAGTGGACATGCCATACTTACGTACAATGGATTTTACAAGAAAATCGGCAATGATTAAAGCATCTTTTGGGGCATATTCATCTAACGTTGAACATATTCCTTTAACTGAACTTATTAATCTAGCTACAGTTGTTCTCTCATCTGTGGAAAGCAATTTAAATTGTGCAGGATCAAGGTAGTAGTCATGAAGAAGCCAAGCCACAGTCTCCAGTGTGTACCTAAACTTTGCTACACTTTCTACATAATCAAGACTCATAACATCAGGTGAGTCAACAATAATATAATGTTTGGCCTGTTCAAGTGAATTTGATGCTAACACAATGGCATTTGAAAATTGATCATTGCTGGCTTGCTTGTGATAGGAATCCTGAAAAACCGTCATGCAGTGAACTAAGTCAACTAGCTACTATTCATGAATCTATACCTCAAAGCACTGTGTACACAACACAAGAAAGTTAAAGTTAACATCTCCTTCCAGCAAATCAAATGACTTAGTAAAGTATGCCTGTAGATGTTCCTTAACTCTCTGCATACTATAAAATAATATGTAATAACTGTATACTGTATTTACTACACTATTATTAGTAATACAATTCGTTGTTATACTAATAATATTATTGTCAGGCTATCCAGCTAACTATCAAACAAGAATAGCGTACTCATAATCCAGTAGTAATTGTAGTAAGTTAGATCTGACTAGTGGAATTTTATCAGCTTCACTATCACTGAAAGGTGACAACTGCTGCTTTGAAATAACCGTGTCTATCAATTCAGAAACAAGTTCATCTTCTGGTGGTTCTTTCATGGTTGATGGTGTTGTTGCAGCAAATATAACTTCAGTGATTATTTCCAAAAATAACACAATGCAAGAATCTTTAGCCTTTTCTTTTGTGCTAAAAATAATTGTATACACATGCAGTTAGTTATAAACAGTTGAGTAAATGTGTATACCTCAAATTTTTGATATCCTTATCTTTTGCATAGCTGTCTACTATCATTTTTATTCTGTTATATACTGATAGTTTTGTAAAATCATGATCCTTTTTCAAAAACTATAATTAGCAAAATATGGTAATTGTATAATTATTAGAATAGCCAGCTAATTACACAAATGCAGATATAATTACCATATTTAAACGCTTTCCATAAAGTATCGTTGCAGAAGGTAAATATTCAAGAGTATGCTCTACAAAAATTTGCAACACTCTCAGTAATTGCCAATCATTCCTAAAATCAAAAATTAATCATACATAAAACTAAATAAGGATCACATTAGTTATGGTTACCAGATACTGTTGATTGTAGAAGTTGGGCTCTGATGCTCAATGTTGGCAATAATAGTTGCATCGATTATATTTTGGAAACCATGAATGCAATGTAACCACTGCTTACAGTTATCTGATGTCCATTCTTTACTAAATTTTGGTTGGAAAATGTCTAACAACTGTTGCACAGCGTAAAGATCTATTCCCTACAAAAAGTAAAACATTACTCAAATAACTAGCTACATAGCTAATTCTCTGATATCATTCATAGCTGCCTTTTGTTAATACTTACAATGGAAATTTCTTCTGTGAAGTATGACTGCAATTTACTGGATATTTCCTTATTGAAAACCACAATTCGTTTTAATCGTTGTAAGCAATTCTCAATATTGTGATATGCTCCATGCAATAATATCATTCGGTGAAGTAAATCATCAGGTGATGCATCTTGAGCCATTTTTCTGTATTCCTTGTCAATAATTTGCTCATAAATCTGTTTTCATATCAAACAAAACTTTAAAAAGTTAATTCATCACGTGGGTCAATATCTAGCTTAGAATATACATAACTTCATTTTCAAGGAAATATTGACACTTGGCTGACACATAAATAATTAAATCACCAAAATACCGTAAAGGAAGTTATTTCTGTGAGTATAGATTTTTGCAAATCTACGATTTTCTGTCTTGCTGATAATCAGCAAAATGCTGACCAGTGCACAAAATATTTTTATAGCAATCAAAATTTACAATTTTTTATACTTTGCAGAAATAACTCACTATATGGCAATGTGCGTATGTGCGTATGTACATATACGTACATATATAGTTTTAATCTGATAATATAAAAACTACACCATCACATTTAACCTTGGCATGATCACTTTCCTCTGATGGCTTGCAAAAATACAGCACAAAATCATGGACGTAGTACTTAAAAACCGCTTCGACCTTATCACCACTAACTACTTTAAGTTTACCGATAAGAGAATTTGAACTAGTTGAGAGAGCATCGCAAACATCTGCACTACCTGTAAAACATTTACATATACAAGCTCACAATTTATTATCACTGCTACGTATATTTTCAATTATTATTGTGTATATAATCACATACGTATGTGTTATATACTGTGATAACTACGTATAGTAGCAATGCTTTTTAATACTACCCAACTACACTTATTGAACATAATCCACACACATACGTAACTACACAGTATTATGTACATACGTAGCTATAACAACTGGATTTAGTTGCAGTGAATGCTTACTTTGGCCTGTTTGAATTTTCCATTGATTTTCTATGGAATTAATGAACAACCAAAAGAAAGGAAATTGGCATCTGAAAGTTGTAAATGCAATGTTCTTATTTCCAGCAGTAATATTTTCCAATTCTGTGGTTACATTCAAAAACAAATCACCATCTTCAAATATTTTAAACCAAAGCTTTGAGATAACATCAACTTCTGACCTCAGCAAGTTTAGATTACAATATTTATCAACTGCATTTAGGATTATATTAAGTGCTACGATGATTTTCTGATCCATTTTGTAGGAAAGTGCATTCCTAAAAGATCCATTTTTATGAAGATCCATATACTTCATGGATTCGTCAATGGCCCATTCCTTTTTGTGTAACTGAAAATCTGTATTCCTTTTCACTTTTAAAGTTTTAAGAATATGTTGATGTAATGCTCTGCAAAAATCCAGTTGATCTGTAATTGTATACAAACCATAACATGCTAATTATGTTAATACATTGGAAAACTTACAAGTCTGCTGATGTAAGCTTTCTGATTCATTATTATCAGCAGAAACATGATTCATGGTGACCAACTGTGAAAGTATGTCATACCTTTGTAGAGTGTCATCCATTGAAACATTTGAAAATTGTAATAATGATGTTGGAGAAACACAACTCTGTATTTTTCTATAGAATAGTTCTTTGTCACTGTTATAACACTCTAACAGAATATCATTGATTGACATGTTTAACGCCTTTTCAATAGTGAAAAAAGAATCTTTCGGTGATATTAAGCTATCCATATGATAGGATTCCCATTTTCCTCCTTGAAAGCTGACGAACACTGTGCCTCCGCTTATCCTAGGTAAGCCAATAATGAAGACAATGTGTGTGGTCTTTTTCAAGTGGGCTGCATGCACTGCTTCATCAAGTACACGATAACGTGCACAGGCAATAAGATCAATATGTTGGTGACCAGAATCACATTGAACAATTAGTAAATGGTCATCTGCAGACTCTCTCTGAAATACTGATCTACATTTAGGAGGTAAATATGCATATATTACATCACAATTTTAATTAGCTGGTTGGATCTCACCTTATTTTGGAGCAAAAATCAATTTCAGTGTCAAACTGTTGAAGCATTAATAGAGAGATTTGGTCTTTAGAAAAACCAACTGATTTTTGAATAGAAAGCAAGTTTTTATATTGCAATAGCGAAGCATGAGTTGTTATTTGAATTACTAATCCTTCACCTGAATTTTCGTCAAGCTTTTTACTTAAGAAATCACCCAGAGATACATAAGAATGTATACTAAAATATGTTTGCATGATTTGATGAGATTCTGTAAACTTTTCAGAATGTTTACACCTAACAACTGAATCTGGAGTAGCAATTTGCAGCAAGTATTTTTTGCTCCTTGTAAGTGCCTTGTATAGAACAATGTATAACCATCAAATAGTTAATATTACAGTAGCTACATTGATTGTGGTTAGCTATAACATATCAATATTATTTTGTGCTTTCCTTTTAAGCTACATAAATAAGTTAAAATATTACCTCTTCTTCCCAGTGATCATCAAAGTCAGCATTGTCCAGCTTTAAATCTTGCCACACTTTAAGCACAATGGAAGCTGGTGTATCACACTGATAACCAACAAAAGCATCTTTTGGGGTAAAGGTATCTGCACTGCTAATACATACATGACATAAATGTAAAAGACAGCTACCTAGCTGACATGCACAACTTACATCATAGTAGACATCTTTGAATAACCTTTAACCCAAACTTCTATTTTGCCCATTAGTTGTTTTTGATTTTTAGACAATATAATTGAAGTTACTAAGTAGTGTTTCTCGAGACGATTGATCAACGGTGTAGGAAATTCTTTATACACTTTATCCTTGTCAGCAATCAGAATTAACCTATAATATACGTAGGACAGTTAAAGTGTGTATTGCAATAAAATTTACGTATAAAAGCTAACTTAAACTCTGGATGGACTCTGCACTTAATTCTATGACTCTGCAACCCCAAATCCACGTATCTTGTATTAGACAAGGTGATGTAGTACTAATAGAACAGATGTTGACACAGCTTAAAACTAATGGTGTTTAATGCATGTTTGCAGTATAAGTACGGCATCATATGCATGCCAGTAAATATAGCTACGTATGATGTGCCTTGATATAATTATGTATATTATATGCATACATTCACAGAATGAACATTTACTTATGCAGGTACGTAGCTATGTGCTAACCTGGTTCAACAAATCATACAAACTTGCATAAAGATGCTCAAGATTAAGTAGTATAACTGTCCTTCCTGTATCCATGCAGTATTTTATTTGATTGATATCCCTACACACCTACATGTGCCCATAAAAGCAACACACTAAGTAGTAACTAGAATCATGTGTCACAAGAATTTACCTGTGTATAGTTTAAATCTTGAGGAAAACTACTACCAAACAAAACAAAAGGATCATGATTAAGAAGGTTGGCTTGCAGTAGTATTCTTAGTGCGCTGTAATTTTCAGTAAGAAGTAACAGATACCTATTCTCCCTAAAGACATAAGAAAGCTTCACAAAAATGTACTAATAAAAATTGAAAAAATACCCATGCCAAGATGTATCTTTAGACTGCAAACTAGCCTTGATTAAACCAAGTGAGGTAGAATCATAATTCTATAATTATATGTACGCATATGTAAAATAATGACAATATACGTAGTACAAATATACGTATATTACGTATATAAATAGCTACACACATTATCATTTGTGATTTCTTCAGTTCTTCTTAATTCCTTAGCAGAGATCTTTTCCAAAAACATGTCAATTGTTTCAGTAACATTTAAGTTTCCACCAAAATTTCTTTTCAAACAATGTAGTAATTGATTCATAGTTAACTTTTGGTATTCATTCTTTTGAAATATAAAGTACATCATTTTAATCAAACTAAATAATGAAGAAATAATTTAATACATGTAAATATAACACTGAGCGTATGTATCTTGGTTACCTGTAAAAATCACGAAGACCAAAAAATTCATTATCGGTCATAATTTGTTCACTACATATTTTTATGTATGCATTAGCAAATGGAGGGAAAAAGCAATCCAAGTCTTTGCGTACTTCACTGCAACTCTCTGAAGTACAAATTCCTCTATAGAAATTAGATAAAATGGATGTGCAGAAATAGTTTGCTAGCTACGTACCTTGCACTTGCTACTAGCTCATCTACTCCAGGGTCATCTCTTGTTACCATTATTCCTCTGTTCATTTTGGCAGGATCCAAAGCCCAATTTGAAATACCAATGAATGCTACTCTATCAGCCATCTAAATACATTAGAATATCATTGTATGTTAATGTATCATGCATGCTCACACCTATGTAATTTCAGAGACAAATCAGGTTACTTATTAGGTTTCTTGATTTATATAGCTATGTAATGATTATGTATGTTAAATGTGAAGCTGAGTTTTACAATTATTATTTATCACATAAATAACTAACTATATTCTTACGTACATCACTTGATTTGGTAGTTCCATCTTCAAGTAAAGGATGAAGAGTCTTTAATGGAAGACTGGGTGAATCTTCAGCTAGTCCAACTTCGTCTAAAACCACAACTGATACACAATTTTGGCCTTCTTTTTTCTTCTGAAATTTAGAAGCATTTCGGAACACTTCTAAAATAGTTTCTGAAGTAGAATGCTCACTGCACTGATAAGAAAATAGCTGAACCTATATGTTAAACAAAAAAACGAAATAGTAAGTAAGATTACAACTACACATAATATTATTTCATATTTATCATCTATCCCACTAGGATCCATGAAGGCTTACGTCTGTTAAACAGGGAGTCAGAAATAGTCAAATTCATTATCTAAATACAGAAAAAATCATAGACCAGTGGTGATTTGAGACCCAGGCATCACACAATCTAGGCAAGAGCCACAGGATTCTCTCTGCATTCAATCAATACTTAAACAGTACTGACTTCTCGTGGATAAAGAGGATTTTATCACAAGTACATACTATCTCACTAGGGACCCGCAAGAAGGACTACCAGTACTATAGGGAACCATAATATTCTACCACATTTATCAGTGAATACGGTAAAACATAGATATCAAGCATGTAAACTTTATTATACAGGTATATCAGTGCATTAACCAGTTGGATGAAGTTTCAAGGAGAAGTGGGGTTTCCCAGATCCCGACAGTATCTCAGTGACCCCTCTATGAACCACATAGATTACTATAATAGAAAAGGTTTCCACCAATTATCGACATGTAATAGTTGTAACATGGGCACAAGGGATTTGCCTGATATGTATGCCCGAAGCCCGAGGGCCGCAGGCCTGAGGGCTGAGGGCATACATATCAGGTAAATCACGAGTGCACATGTTACAAGTAATATGTAACACTTCCAGCACTCTAAAAGTTTGCCCCAACTTGATGTTGATATTTCCGCCTCTTTATATAGTAATGGGTACTTGTTGTGATTGTGGGACTCTATTTCATCGTTGTCATGACGTTCTTGCATGGTAGTGCTGATAATTGTGGGTTTACCACAACTTTTATAAAGCTGCAGGACTTATAAATGGGCAAAAAATCGCGTTTAATCGCTGATAAACTAATGGTGAGTGCTACAAATATAGTAGATTAATGTAGATACATTAAGTCACACAGTAAATAGATTATTTTTATCACGTGAGAAACTGACCTCAAATGGTGTCTTTGGGCTTATATCAGCTTCTAAACTTCCATGGACACGAAAAAAACATTTTAAGACAAGTAACAAAGTATATATTTCAACTACAAATAAAGATTAATTTAGAAAACTAAAAACCACAATCGGTATTGCATTTGTGCACCTATATAAAGAGCTCTAGTGATGCACAAACTTATCGATCAAAGGGTAGATCAAAGAGTTCAAAGGAAGGATTTTCCTAGGCTACATCTAGATGTACACCGGTGTAGATCTAGATGTATCCCGGGAAAATCTTTCCTTTGAATTCTTTAATCTGCCTTTTGATCATGTACACTGGTTACACTAGATGTGAAGGAGAATAGGGATACATGGCTTATGTATCCCTGTAGATTCCTTTGATCTGAGGTGTGAAAGTGCTACATGTACGTATGTATGCTAAACAAAAACACCTTGGGTGTAAAAAAAGTGCGAGGCCAATCAGAAGCAGCATTGCAAACAGGTGCGACCAAAAACTTAGATATCAGTTGAGGCCAAGAAGTTACTTATCAAAATCTTTTTCACTACTTGAATGACATACAATAGTTTATAGCATATTTTCACAACTATGATTGGCTTTGTCACTTGGCCACCTTTATTAATAATGATGGTGTGAAAAAGGTGGCCAAGTGACAAAGCCAATCATAGTTGTGAAAATATGCTATAAACTATTGTATGTCATTCAAGTAGTGAAAAAGATTTTGATAAGTAACTTCTTGGCCTCAACTGATATCAAAGTTTTTGGTCGCACCTGTTTGCAATGCTGCTTCTGATTGGCCTCGCACTTTTTTTACACCCAAGGTGTTTTTGTTTAGCATATCACTACTTTTTTGGAAACAGATGTTAGCTACGTATTACTAGCAAGCAGCAGAGAAGTACTGCATGGCAGAGGCGTAGCTAGGGGTGGGCATGGTGGGGCATTTGCCCGACCGTCACTGATACAGCGTTAGATACTTCTGTTAAAATACACTGAGAGGAGTGGTATCAGCAGTGTTGTTATGCTGGTGACAAGTTGCGTGACAAAAGTAATATCATTTACAAGGGTCATATAGAAGAATTACTGATGAAGCCTCCAGCCTTCAACATGCGTGCAGACTGGAGCTTTGAGACAGCTGGATATCAAGGTTAAGCAATGCATGTATAAACGTGTGCCAGGTTATAAAATTAAGCACTTGTGTGAAAACCTTACTGTTGGCCTTGTGTATACATGTGATCTTGTGTGGTTGCAAAAATTATTATTATTTCAAACATTATAATAACTAATATATATTTTCAATGTCTAGTAGATGCCCATTCAAGTAATCCAGAGGCACGTGAGCTCGTATAGTCTTGATCATCGCTGGATAGTTTCCTGGATCTTTTGATCGAGTACCTATAGCTTCATGCAGCAGCATTTGTTATACATTTCATCATAGCTAGGATAGTGTGCATACACTTTTCAAAAGAAGTAAATGCTCACATGAAAGTGGGCATATGTATGCATTAATATATAACAATATACTTAGTTGCATGCTTGAACCGTTGCCCGACCATCAAGAAATGGCTGGCTACGCCCCTGCTGCATGGGCATAACTTGTACTTGCTTAGCATACAATATTGTAAATTTAACTTTGAAGCTAAATTTTGAAGCTAAATTTTGAAAAACTCAAGCCTACAATTTTTTTTTAACTTTCACTACAGAGTGATACATCAATATAGATTGTGTATCTGAAAGTTTATGCAAATCATTTCAAGGGGGTCCAAGTTATGGCAACTATCAACCTGCAGTGTAATAGCTTTTCTCAAATACATTCAAGTGTTTACTTCAGGCTGAAAGTAGTAAGACAGGTAGAGCATACATAGGAAAAGTGCTGATACAAATTTGGCTGAAATCCATGAAGAAATGAGTGAGTTATTAGACAAACAAGTGAATGTACAAAAAGAGAGTTTGAAAAAAACTTCCGGGATTCACGCAAGCTCCCGCAAGCCCACGAAAAAAGTGTGCGATGAAAATGAAAGAAAGAAAGAAAGTAGAAGAAGAAAAAAAACGACTGCCGCGTCAAAAAAAATTTGTGGAAGGAAGGATTTTATAAGGCCGTATCTGAAGACTGGCTGAACCGATTTCGACGAACTTCAGGTTATTGATTCTTCAAACAATGAAGGTACTAATTCTCGAGTAACGGGCAAATCGGGCGGGAATGGATGGTTCCTCGTACGTGGGCGCACGAACGGCGCCATAAAACTCGCAATGGCTGATACTTAGGAATGGTGGCGCCGACTTCCTCCATTCTCGGTTTATTGATTCTATATAGTAAGAACGTTGTGGATCTGTGATAACTAAGCGATAGCTTTCATGGCGGCTTAGCTAGAGCGTTTGCGAGTTTGAGGGCGGTGCTACATGTAAATAACTCACTCAGTGGTCGCGTATGCTGCTTCTTCTTGGCCTCGCGACTCACTATCGTGAGTCTTGATTATGTATTATCGGCAAATTCCGTTCAATTATCAGCATGACAGCTTTACGTATTTTTATGGAGGTCTTTGCCATGAAGCGTTCATGATGAGTACAACAAATCAGCCATCCCTAAGTCGAGGAAGAGACTACAAAAGAAAGCAAGTGGAGTTTAGTAAACTTTTAATAGTAGCTCAGTTACATGTGTTTGTACTGCTTTACTGTTTGTATGTTGGTAGAAAAATGTATGCTGTTTCTATTGAAAAAGGAAACTACGTATAGACATTATTTAAATACTTGTTTATTCTTTTATTATGCACGCCAAGGCACACGCCTAGAAGCTTGCTAGTAGAACACACCAGTTCTATATGCATCAGCATACAAGTGTGCTTGTGCAAAGTATAATGCACATGGCAATAGAGAACATGTCAAGTGCATATGTGCATGCAATTCTTAATGTGAAACGTCATCGATCTTTTGTGCACACGCATTCATGTACGCATGCAATATTAAACACGTGTCGAGTCATGACACGCGACACGCATGCACAGTCAAGTTTAAATTGAGCTGTACCGTAAGTACACAGATACACACAAGAAAACATCAATACAGGTCATGCACTATACCTGTTTGAACTGCTGAAACAATGAAGTTGATGATGCAGCACCTTGCATTGAGTCTGCCACAATAGATTTAGCCAAAGACTTAGAACTCCCAGGTTTTCCCACCAAAAACAATGGTATTTTCAATTCAATACAAACCACCATCATAAACACATTTTCTCTCAAGGCAGCATTACAAGCAACAAAAGGAGGAATCTTCATGTTACGTAAAAATAATTCTTGACATCTGAATGTTATACAAATAGCTAATAGCTATAAATTAAATATTGTGGCTACCTAATTATTTCTTCTCTAAACACTGTAACTGGGTCATCATCATCATCATCATCATCATCATCATCATCATCATCATCATCATCATCATCATCATCATCATCATCATTATCATCATTAATATCAACAGAAACAACATCAGCATCAGCATCAATAATATCATTGCTATCTTTAGAAACAACATCATCATCAGCATCAGTGCTTCTTATTATATGAGGAGAGATTAACTTTTCATATATACCTCTGTATTGTAACTCAAAAACAACGTCATCATTAGCATCAGTGCTTCTTATTATATAAGGAGAGATTAACTTTTCAAATGTACCTCTGTGTTGTAATCTGGTATAATAACACACTGCAATTGTTAATACTAATGCTCTTGTATGACGATCACATTTCTATTGAAAATCAAAATTTCAGTATTCAATCGTTTCAGTGATAACAGACATACCGTTTTACTGTTTCTGTAGGAGGCATCATTTTCTATAAAATTTAAAACTTTGTGAAACCATTCTAATACAATCATAGCTCTCTCAATATCTCGTAAACTGACAAAACTGCACTCATCCTGTATGCAAAGTTATGCACGTAACAGCAGAAGCATTAATATTATTAAAAAGCAACTAACATCTTTATCTTTCATATAATTCTGACAAACCATTAGCACATCAGTGACTCTGCAAACATCTAGACCCTCAATTTTTTGTCCCTGTATATACAAATACGTATATACATGCACATATGTCCAAAATGTCATTACTAGCTATAATTGATAGTAATCATTACATACATAGTTTTCAACTATCTTCTCAGCATAGCTTCTTTCAGTATTACTGTCAAGTTGACCAAAGTCATATACTAATGATTGCATGCTGGATGGAAGATCCAAAACACGATACACCAAGTGCCGAAGAGGAACACAACCTAAACACAATGAATAAAAAATGAAATCTAACTATATATAGCTACGTATACAGAATATGCACTCATACCAAGTTTTTGCTTTGTATTCACTGAATGAACATAATATCCTAAACCAGTATTTTCTAACTTTTTGATCATTTTTTGGGAATGCCTGTGTGGGGAATAAGTATGTAATTAAAGTCATAACAATAAAGTATGTCAGTTGGATTACTTTCTGTAAGGATTACAAGCTGCAATAAACTTGATGTTTTCTTCAATCGGTTCTCCTCTGATTCTTTTGTCACACATTATTTCTTTAATCAAACCAATGGCTTCAGTAGTGTTAGCTTCATCAAAGAACATCACTGTCTCTAACCCATCCTTTGCATTTTGTGTAGCAAGTTTTCTAGCCTTCTTTACTTTTTTAACAATATCTTCCTCTGTAACACCTCCATGAACCTATTACATGAGAATCATGGATAATTGGCTACTTACAACTTCATTATTGTACCTTCATTATAACTAATGTTTCTTTACCAGAATTCAAGGATAATAGGTGACACATGTACTTAATTAATCTGGTCTTTCCACAACCTGTTTCTCCCATTATTACAACTGGAATGTCACATCTAAATTACACAAATGTAACATGGACATACATAACAATTTTTCATACGTATGTACCTAAACCGCATTAGTATGGCTAATATTTTCTTTGTATTATCAGCTGTTAAGACATATGAATTATCAGGCAGTGATTCAGTGTTAATTCCCATAACCATAAACAACTTATGTAATAATTCTTCTCTGCAAAAACAGATATTGGAATATCGTATACAGGTTACATCACTAACTGTTTGTTAGAATCATCATCAGTAAGCATTACATTCTGAGCTCTTAATCCTATCAAGAGTTGACAAGTGAATAACCGTTTATGAATAACTCTTCTGGTAGCTGGATCAATTAAATCACCATCATCTGTAACACTGAACCCAATAAAGGTCATAGAATGGTGATCCTTGTTGAAAAATATATAAGGATGAAAACTGCAATGGAAAAATAAAACATATGGCATAATGTATCATGATGAGTACCTACTGGCTAATACATATAAACTTAAATTTAAAGTTTGAACACTAATTATTACAAAAATCAACACTATCACATCACTATTTAAGTACAACCTTGTAAAGGTTAGCTATATATGTGTTATAATTTCTATTGATGTTGTAAAATTTGACTATTTTAGAGACTTTCATGGCATTAGTGATAACATCACAACACTGAAAAGTTTGCTTCTGAATCAGTATCATTTGAGACTGGACCTGAGAAACCCAGTTTTATTTACAGAAAATACATACATCTATTTGCATGATACGTACTATCTATCTTTTTTGCTATTTGTGCTATTAATTTTATACTAAATGCTGGATAGCTATATGATGAAATACTGTGTTCAGACAAAATGTTATTACATTTTGAGAGTCTCAAAATTAGGTCAAATTTTACATGTAGATAAGACTGGTTTTCTTAGGCCTGGTTACATTTATTGTGGCACTTAATATCAAAAAATATCCCAGAATGAGTATGGTATCCTACGTAGTTATTATACAAGACTAAAGGTTGAGTGTAATAACAAGGATATACCATACCAGTGCATGAAATAACAGTAGGACATCAACCACTTTTGGTGTTGACCTGTACAATTTCCACCTTGATCTGACATGTGTCCGAGCCAAACTTTAATGTTACAGTAAAAGTTTCTACTAATGTCAGATCATTTTTTGGTAAATGTCAGAACAAATTTTATGTTGTGTTGACATGTGTCCGAGCACTTTTCAGTCCTTATTTCATACTCTGCCATACTCATTCTGGGGTATAACTTGTTTATCTCCCACATGGACCAATCAAAGCTTAATTGTAAGCATTTGTTATTAGGCAGCTGTATTATTTGATTAATTTGTGTGTTGCAAGTAAATAAACTATAGGGTTTCTGGACAGAGAGATATTATAGTTATCAACCGGTTGATAACTAACTTATCTCCCTGGCGGCTTCATTGATCCGCCAAAGCACTGGGAGATAATTAAACAATTGAATTTACTTTCTATCCCAAACTCTTCTGTTGTGAATCTGCAACTGTTCAATAACATCAGTATCTACCTTAGCATCACTAATGTTTTTAATATCGCTTAAAGGGGATGTTGGCACAGTACTAGCAATAGAATCACTGTGTAATTCTATGGTTTCTTCGTTATCGGCTGGTGCGTGGTATCGTATGGGTTTTTTTGGAGTAGAAGTAGAAAATTTAGTTGTAGATGTATCACTTTTAGAAGATATGACACTATCAAATTCTACTAATGAGCTGGATGAGGACTCCATATCAAAGCTTTGATCTGTTATTTTTATCTTCAATGACGGTACAGCAAAATCCTAGCATTAAAAAAGAGGTGCACAATAAATAAGTTACATATACAAAGTAATCTGTTGTGTTATACATATGTATGTACACAAACAACTTTTAGTAAGTACTTACATTTGACTATGAGTAAGGTTTTTAAAAGAAGAGCAAGGTGATGCTGTGTTAGCCATTCATTTTACAGTAAAGACGTTTAACCAGCTGTACATTACTAACAAGATGGAGTGCTTCAGTTTTAAAAGTGGGAAAGTGGGCATGCCATGTGGGTAGCAAAGCTTATATAAGACGACTGACCTATAGTATTACAGTAAGAATTTTGGCTTACAACAACTTTATACCACTTTTAAAAAGTTTTATCACTAAAGTACCGGAGTATAAATATGTATGTGTTGCTATGTGTTCTTTAGTGATGAATCTTTGCTTACGTAAATTACTCGTGATGTCATTGATCATTAAATACGGCAGTACTTAATAGTAGGGATCGCTATAAAAATGTGGCTTCCAGATTTTTCATGCTTTTAAAAACCACCTTACAATATGCTTTAGCCATTGATACTACTGTAATAATGTTGTACCATTGTTAAACGAAGCAAAAACTCTAACATTTAGATCTGTAGCGAATTTAAAAAATTTACCTGGATTTCGTCTGACAGCCAGCCAGCCTGCCTGCCATAAGATCCACTAGCGCTGGGTGTACGGCTCCAGAAGTTTCACACAACAAAGGTAATCACTGTGGATTTACGAAACTGTTGTTCCAATTAAGGTTTGTCCACTGCGCCATGGTGATTCCTTTTATCCTCTATATTCCTTTACACGAGGTGAGAAACTCATGAAAGAAGGTGTCGATAAGCTGTTACGTCACATAAAATCCTGTCTTGCACACATGATATAATTAGTAATGTGGTGTGGTTATAGACACAACGTTTTCGCGCATGCTTCATTATAACGTGAACTTCAAGGTATGTGTGATTATAGCCTTGGACAAATCAAATGTAATTAGCTGTAACACAGCCACTTTGCCATGTAAGCGCTTTGTTAACAAGTGCCTGTATACAAGCATATTTGCCTGTAAAATTTTTGGCGCCTGCTGGCTAGGGACCTGAAAGGTTATTATGCATACTATAAAATATAAAAAGCAAACAAACTAGAATAGTTAGTGAGTAGGAATCGACCTCAGTGCTCCAAAAAGTAAGGAAACGAGGAATATGATTTCGGCACAAGAGAACACTAAAGATTCTGGCATGAGATAATTTATAAAAGTTTAATCCCTACTTTTGGCTCATTCCAGTAGTGCTAGGTTTGCCAAAAGTAGGGATTAAACTTTTATAAATTATCTCATGTCAGAATCTTTAGTGTTCTCTCATGCCAAAATCTTATTCCTTGTTTCCTTAATTATTCTATTAAATAATATGTTGAATAGCAGTTGATTAATAGTGGTGTAACTTATACAGCGCTTGGTTTTTGGATGGTAAAGCATCAACTTGTTGTATAACTAAGATCAATCCTCACTCCTTTTTAAAATTAACTTTTGCTATTCTAGCTAGTACTGCGTATCCTCATCAAAATATTATACAGAGAAGATTTACCAATGGTTTCCTTCATCAAGATTTTGTGCTATAAGGCTAATTTTTACACTTATACATAATTCAAGCTTGTCTTTTTATGTCATATTACTTTATTTAAGCATGTATGCACATCACCCAATTGTTCACAGTAAAAATTAAAATTGCTTATAATACTGTGAACTATAGAAAACTGATGGTAATTCTCGACATCTTTGATACGTACTATACATACGTAGTAGGGATGCAACAATATGGGTCATTGCCATATTGCATATTGCCTTTGAGTGTATTGCAATATATGATTAAAAACACATCATGTCTTTAAAAGTTGTTTTTAGCAGTAAAACGCTAAGTAGAAACATGTAAAATAGCAAGAAATTGTACTGTATATTTATGGTTACAAGAGGTCCAGTCATTTTTGTAGTGTAATAATCGGATACTTACAACTTGGAAAGCAATAAATGTTGCAATTTATTGCAATATATTGCAATACATTGCAATAAGCAATATATTGATATTTTTATCAGGTGTATTGTATTGTATTGCAGCAATTGCAATATTGCAATATATCGATATATTGTAACCCTAATACATAGCTATGTACATATAACTGCATATGCAAGGTGCATGTGTATATGAGTAAACCTCAGGTTCCTCAATCTGACTTGACTCACCTTTGACATTTTTAGCATAAATTTGACTACAAATGCTTTAAATCCAGGTAGCTCATTGATACACACATTGCAAAATATTGATCTTTCACAATCTTCAAACTGAGCATCAAGAAAGTTTAAAAAGTGTTTTAACTCCATCCATGAAGGATCAACTACACCACATTTATCAAAATGTCTAGAAACACATGAAAGTAAGGAAACAAAGTAAAGTTTAGGCATAAGATTAGGAAAATTGGCTTGAAATAATTTATAAAAGTAGAGCTGAAATAAATATTTGAATACGTAGTTCAGGCATTCACTCTGTTACACTGGTATTCAAATATCAAACAAATAAACAAATAAACAAATATTTGGATACACAATGAATGACTTTTCCTGCATTAATTATAGCATATGTATTTTCTAATTTCCAATTTGATAATTCTATAATTCCAGTAGGTGAATATGATTAAGGAATGTTAGCCAAAAGTAATACAAGCAAATATTCCAAGTAGTTGAATACACTATTTTACTATAAAATGCTCGATTTAGCCAATATGCTGAAAATTACATACTGTATGGTGCAAAAATTTGACGGGAAAATATTGATGAGTTTGATGATTTTTTTGCAATTCGTCAAAATTTTACCATTCAAAGTTTTTCCATTAGCTGTTTGCATGTAAGGCTGACACAATTTGTCAAAATTTTACTCGTCAATTTTTCCTAACCCCCAATTCGTCAAAATTTTCCACTGTCAAAATTTTGCACTATACGGTAAGTATGTTACAACTAAAGAAAGAAATAACTATTATAATACTGCTAACTTGGTCTACTAACAAACTTTAAACTATAAAATCTTCATTTGCCAGCCAGCCTGCCAGAAACCTGTCTACAGAATTTGAAACCACAGGCTGTATAGTAGATTTACATAACAGATTTGATACACACAGGTGAAAACGCTGTACCTATATATTAAATAATAGCAGGGACATAAAGAATTGTTTTGATTGCTGTTAGTAGCTGAAAAAAGTATGTACATGCATATAGATTGATATTAGCTAATTGGTGAATATTTGTGCTCAAATGAATAAGCATATTGACTAAGGTACGTAGCCATAATACTATAGCTGTTAGCTAGTTCTTTTATAGTAAGAGGTGTTTTGTATTAGTAAAAGACAGAACACTTTTGTTAAAAGGTATAGGTGTGGTATATGTACGTATGTGTAACAAAACTTTGGACTAGACATGAAATAACTGCTTATAGCTACCTAAAAATTTTTCATTGTGGAGTATAAGGGTAATTTTAATGCTAAACAAAAACACCCTGGGTGTAAAAAAAGTGTGAGGCCAATCAGAAGCAGCATTGCAAATAGGTATTTGCGACCAAAAACTTTGATATCAGTTGAGGCCAAGAAGTTACTTATCAAAAATCTTTGAATGACATACAATAGTTTATAGCATATTTTCACAACTATGATTGGCTTTGTCACTTGGCCACCTTCATTTGTGAAAAGGTGGCCAAGTGACAAAGCCAATCATAGTTGTGAAAATATGCTATAAACTATTGCATGTCATTCAAGTAGTTAAAAAGATTTTTGATAAGTAACTTCTTGGCCTCAACTGATATCAAAGCTTTTGGTCGCACGTACCTATTTGCAATGCTGCTTCTGATTGGCCTTGCACTATTTTTACACCCAGGGTGTTTTTGTTTAGCATATCACTACTTTTTTGAAAGTATAAACAGATGTTATTACTAGCAAGCAGCAGAGAAGTACTGCATGGGCATAACTTGTACTTGCTTAGCATACAATATTGTAAATTAAACTTTGATGCTTAATTTTGAAAAACTCAGGCCTGCAATTATTATTAACTTTCACTACACAGTGATACAGATTGTGTATCTGAAAGTTTATACAAATCATTTGAAGGGGGTCCAAGTTATGGCAACTATCAACCTGCAGTGTAATATAGCCCTCCTCAAATACATTCAAGTGTTTACTTCAGACTGAAAATAGTATGACAGGTAGAGCATACATACAAGAAGTGCTGATACAAATTTGGCTGAAATCCATGAAGAAATGAGTGAGTTATTAGACAAACAAGTGAATGTGCAAAAAGATAGTTTGAAAAATCTTCTGGAGTTCACGCAAGCTACCGCAAGCCCATGAAAAAAGTGTGGGATGAAAATGAAAGAAAGAAAAGAACGACTGTCACGTAAAATTTTTTGTGGTGACAGGAAGGACTTTATAAGGCCATATCAGAAGAGTGGCTGAACCGATTTTGATGAACTTCGGGTTATTAATTCTTCAAACAATGAAGGTACTAATTCTCTAGTTAACAGGCAAATTGGGTGGGAAAGGATGGTTCGTTATGTGTAGTCACACAACGAGCACCATAAAACTTGCAATGGCTGGTACTTAGGAATGGTGGTGCCGATTTCCTCCATTCTTGGTTTGTTGATTGTATATAGTAAGAACGTTGTGGGTCTGTATTAACTAAACAATAGCTTTCATGGCGGCTTAGCTAGAGTGTTTGCAAATTTTAGGGCGGTACTACATGTAAATAACTCACTCAGTGGTCGTGTTGCTGTGCTTCTTCTTGGCCTCGCGACTCACTATCGTGAGTCTTGATTATTGTGCTATGATGCCCCGTAAAAAGTAAACAAAACCGATTTAGCAAAACTTTGAATGATCAATAGCTGTAATAAAAAGGAAGAAAACAAATAAGGAAGAAAATAATTTTTTGGTTAAATTCTAGCATACATAGATGTAGCTATTTTGTATCTAACTACAACTAAAACCTGTATAGCAAGCATACATGCATCTGAACTTGAAAAGCCACAACATATATTTGATAAACTATACTTTAAAACGGTGTCGAGGATAACTTTTCCACTTGCTTTTGAGTTTGCAAAAGAATATCTGTCTAGTTTTTTAGCATCAGACAATCGTATTAGATACTGATATGGTCTTTGGTAATAATCAGATGAAATTTCCTTTTCATCCCAGTAGTTTGCATCTGTAAATGATCATGCATGACAAATCAAATGTAGTTAGCATACAATATAAATATTATATACGTATGTAGCTAGCAGAGCTTATGATAATGGCCAGTCATCAGACATTTTCCAGGCAATTTAAGCATTTGACTGGTCAAACTAAATTTGGTCAAGCAAATTTTCTATACTTTATTAATGGGAAAGTCATTGAGTTTCTAATATAAAAACCAGCGTCCGGACAATTTTCAATCCTTATCATAAGCACTAAGCTAGCAAACAGCATTAGTAAATTGTAGGGGTCTCTCAGTGTTACAAAAAGTAGCTAAGGAAACAAGGAAGGCATGAGATAATCTAATTGCTTATATATACTACTAGTCTACTGAAATAAACTAAAGTATAGTTGGTCTTATGACAGGACAAAATACTGGTAGATTTTAAATCTCTACAGATCACATCATTAGTATTTTGTATTTAATAATCAATGCCTCTAACTTGAATCTATACTTTTTGATCTTTGATTTTTTATTTGATCTCCATTCACCTTTTATTTTTAACATACATTAATCTTACAATCTCACATCTTAATTTTTTAAATTGACAGATTATAATTATAAAAAAGAATCTACATGGGAATGCTAAATCTAAACCAAATTTTAATCCACTATGTACAAGTATGGTCATACATAATGACTAGGGCTAAAACGAATATTTGAATGATAATGAATGAATATTCAAATATTCTATAGACAATTTCAAAAGCCTGTACTATCATAAGGGCATATGGAAGGTCTTCATGATTGATCAGACCAAACTTAAAGAAACATACAGTAACATTCATTTGAGCATAATAATTAATTGAGTGCGTGGGTGGCAGATAATATTGGATCTGCTGATATGCCTTTATCCGCTGCAGTGTGATATAATAACCCTAACAGGTCTAAAAATCACACAAGCAATCCATATATTATTTCCTTTTTGCAAAAATGGAATGTTACTTTCAAACCCTAGGATTTCGATATTTTGAATTTCGATATTTTGAATTTCTATTTATTTATGAACAAATTTTTAATCGAATTAGAATTCAAAGGGTATCACTTTCTTCACTGCCTTTGATAACTAAAATATCAATACCAATACTTGAAGTACTCAATACTTAGGCATCGGGTACTTTTCTTAAAGAATCAAATTTTTGATTCCTACAATCATGTGTAGTCTCGCAGCCCAGACCACTTTTTTCTTTTATATTGGGAATTTTCCATCTCAATATAAAAGAAAAAAGCGATCTGGGCTGCAAGACTAGATTATGTGATTCTTTACTTTGAAATTATCAAGCAAAATGATGGAATGTTCGAAAATAAGGCCAAAAATAATCATATTCAGAAATTACTCTGTAGTTGTTGATACATTTGTAGCAAATAAGCATGATAATCAAGAGTACTCAGAATCATATCAAAATGATTTCGATACCTGATTGAAAGTACTTGGAATCGTATCGAATGAAATTTACAGGTATCACCCATCCCTATTAATAACCCCTGTGGGAGGTTGACATCACATGACGTAACAACAGATATTAGCCAATGTGGGCTAATCTCCATGCTATGTCACTTGATGACGTCTCCAGGGGCTGAGATACAGCTGCTACCGGAACTAATACGAACCCAACAGCATGGCTTTTATAGTGGCACTTGTCACAATATGTAATGGGATTGTTTTATTGCGTTTATCAAAAGTCATTTGGACTTTGTTGACCCACAGACGGAATCGAACCTGTGACTTCCACTTCACAATCCATTGCCTTACTATCGCACCTAAGCTGCAACACACTAAATTATGGATATTATTACCTATTTAACTTTGTAGTAACTGCTGTGGAACATTTGAACATTGGCAGATGGAAAGATAATCAGACCAAAATGTAACCATAACTGATCGACTAGACCAAAATCTAATGACTGGCCTGGGTGCCGACCCTGGCCACCAACCATGGCAAAGCCAGCCTGGGCACTGACCCTGGCCGCTAACCGTAGCAAAGCTGGCCTGGGCACCGATCCTGGCCATGCACTAGCCATAGCAAAGCCAATAATTTACAGCTTGTTATTTCCTGTTCTGTTTACATAGGGGTCGTGAAAGGTGGAAATCCCAGAAATCGAATAATTCGGTATATTCGTTTTAGCCCTAATAATGACACCCGTATCTTTGAAGGAAACAAAGTATGTATATATATGTACATATATGTCATGCATATTATTTATTTCACTGAACTGGTTGTCATCCATGAGTTGTAATGTGATAGTGACTCTCTTGGACTACAGCACATAGTGGTAGGAATCAACTTTAAAAACTCAGTGGTACTACAGTATTTTTTCTTATCGTAAGGCTCCTCATCCTATTTAAAGAACCAATAACCAATCTGTAATTTGTACATACGTATATCCTGCTACAAAGTTATAATATGCTACGTACGTATATGCATTTATAAAAAATCATATTTACAAAATTATGTTGTCAACACATCTGTGACTGGATTTGGAAAAAGAGATGCATTTAATTTTACAACTTTGAAGAACCATAAGTTTGTATATTGTTAAGTTAACAAGTCAAGTCAAAATAATTTGCACTCAAATACATACGTACATACATAAGTTCAATGATAGGAAAAGCCTTTCATATAGAGATGTGGCATAGGCACACAAGTGGAGTTACACCCCTGTAAAGTTGAAAATTTGGATGCAATCATATATAAACCCATTTTTTCAAATCTGGTAACATTAATGACTACATAAATTTATATTTTTCACACATAGCTATGGATCAAAGCAATACAGAAAAATTCTTTTACCGATCACCTCCAATGCAGTAGGCTTGTGCCTATTATGATTTTAAAATTGCCTATTATGCTTTGGAGCAATGCTCCAATATTCTTCCTATTATGCTCAAATTATGCTCCATAAATCAACATTATGCTCCAAAAATAATCTGATTTCAACACTCCCGATCCATTTATCTTACTTTAATCGCAATTATTACTTGTTTATGAATATTAGTAGTCTTTCTGGTACCTCTAGCTACAGCATGAAATCTCTTGTACAGGGAGCCATTCACAAAATAATTTTAATTAATTTTAGTGGTGCCTGATCTAACGACTGTAAAAGGGAGTTGCAATAGTTGCTGAATTCAGCCTAGCAGTTGTATAATAGTACAGTAAGTGTGTAATGGTAAGTGTGTGGTCTTTATAAATGATTTGAGTAGGTTTTCATTATAAAACTAGCACTGCGTGCTAGAAATTTGCCTATTATGCCAGCATTATGCTTGATGCTTTTTGATGCCTATCATGCCCAAAATTATGCTGGCATAATCGGTGCAAGCCTACCATGCAGTTGAAATGACCACTATAAACTAGGATCACATCACTTATCTCAGGCCACAAAAAGTGGTCCCAATGGCGTCTGGACTGTAAAGGTTCCAGCCCTAACTTTACGGCACATTTCTGCATTAACCAGTATGCTACAGCCCATAATAAAGTTCCTGATACTTAAATCATGCATTTATATAATTATATGTTGCCTTTGACTACATACGTACGTAGCTACATAGCAATCATGTATACTATAACCTGTCTCAGTGATTCATAAGTTGCTTCTACCAAATACAATTGATTTGAAAAGCATCTCCATACATTGCTACATCCATCATTGAAGCCCTTTAACACTAGCATGCTAAAAAGCAGAGCATCAACTTTATCCAGTACCTATAATAGCAAAATAATATAATAGCTACTTATGGAAGAATAAGAGATTACTAATTCTTACAGATGATGCAATATCAAAATGAAAAATTTGCGGGGGAAAACATTCTAGATCAGCAAAATCTGAGGAGCTTTGTTGTAAGGATTTCATAATTTCATCATAATTAACAGTTGGCCCATGTACTGGTATAGTAACACATAGTGAATGTTCGACTGGCTGATTTGACTGATTTAACTTTTCCTTCAGTTTCCTTGTTAGCCTATTAACATAGAGAGACTTTCCCATTCCAGCCCTTTCTGATCTTATCACACGAGCAGCAAATCTACATAAATGATACTAATAAGTAATTTACTACCATATTCATAGCTATCTATATTGTACAGCAGCTATTATACCATATAGCTGATGACTAAAAGTTTTGTGGATTTTGAAGCACCCACAAAAGTTTTATCTTTTAAAATTTCATCAATCGTTTAACTACGTATGTAGCCACGCATATTAATTTTGTGCATCATGCAACATGTACAGTCAATACGCAAACAAAGTCTGGTGAGAAAAATATGTACTTGAAGGATATTTCAAGCCCACTTTGGGGCAAATCTCAAGAATTGCCTGCGATTTCACTGTGAATCGTAGTACCAATTTTACAGCAACAGCATATAGATTTATGGATGTCATGTACATATATTCTCTCACACAATAGTATTCTCTCGATAACTGGCTTTTTTGGACACATGATGTCCACAAATAACTGATTCAGTGATGTAGTGCATGTCATCTCCATTTAATTCTGATTATGACCATTAACTATAGATAAAATCAGTATCACAAGACATTGGTGATTATTCGCTTAGATTAAGAGCGTGGCTCTATTAAAAATATGTACAGGTACAGTACCGCCCAGAGGTAATGTTACAAACACATGCATGTGTGTGTAGGTTGACATGCGGGTGCAAGGTACCTGATTCGTTACGTTTGGCTTAATTCATGTGCGTACCAGATAGCCATCATGCATGTACTAGAAGGCCCTCACACGTGTGTCGTGTGTACTAGACATGTGTGATTGTAAAGCACAAGCGAGAGCACAATATACCCATGATGGCAGCCTACAGGCATTGATGCATGTGGAATTTCAGGGCAGGGCTTGCTCACTTCAGTTCCTATATAATTATTACCAGGGCATTGTTTGTTTTTGCATCCATGATTACCATTGTAATATTTGGTACTTGTTTATTGTGAAGGAAACATACGTACATGTATGTAGGTCAATATTTACTCACACATGCATACATCATAAATAGAGGTATTGTTTATCATGTGCTAAATATTGATACACAGCTATACATACTCAAATCTCTCTAACAGTATTATATACATAGCTCACTTGTCAGGATCTACATCTGATGCTGAAATCTCTTTCTCTAATTCAAACTCTCTGTTACTTGTCATGCGATGGTTCAAATAGTTATCAATGACTTTATCTTCAACAATAACAGGCAATGCATCTCTATGAAAAAACTGCAAATGATCCATGATGTATGATCTCCTATCTCCTTTAGCGTTATTGCTACAAATTATTACCAGTTGATAGTCTAGAATAAAAGTACGTATATATACGTGTGTAACATACACTTACGTAGCATATGTATAAGGACTAGCTACCTGTTATTTCTTTCAAAATCTCATCCATAAGTTCAAGTGCTTTAACACACACTTGATAAGACAATTTTTCACCATTCACTAAACAGAATATTCGTCTGTACTCAGGATCCCTTGCTGCTCTGTACCAAAGCAAGCTAATCTATTAATTCAAAGTCATATTATACATGCATTATACAGTGAACATTACCATTATAGTATAATAAAATACCGATGATGTACAATATACACATACGGCACATGTACATTAAGTGCCTGGTTTTGATAGAGAAGATTAGTTTAATTACTTTTATGAAACATATGGTGCTCAGGACATACTTATATGTGGGATGTTTGTATACTTTCATTATCTTGTTAACTAAAATTTAACTATATGAATATTCATCATCATACAGCCTAGGCAGAGAATAAAAGTACTTACCTCTTCAAATGTAGTTCTTTCATTACAAATAAGTACTTCTTCTAGTGAAGGTAGAGGTGATAGCTTATCTTGAGCATAAATAGAAATCACAGTTTTGAAAACAGAACCTACAAATGTAACCATAAATATAGCATACTAGGTGAAATTATTACCAGAAAACTTACAGGAAGGAACACTAAGAAAATTTGGAGTTCCCTTCTCAAAACATTTAATGAATCGACGAGGACTTTGAACTTCAGCTGCACAAGTATAAAATCATAAAAATCAAAAGATCACAAAATCTTCATACGTATGTACATAATATTAGAAACAAACGTGCATAAGATACAAAATCTGTATTGATATACGTACTATGTAGATACCCGTAGTCAATATAATTGCTGAATGCCTTAGTATGAGGCATATAATTGTGCAGCCTACTGTCGAGAGTATGCATATTTGTACATAAACAAAACAATCTGAAAGTGCAAGGCTAATCAGAAGCAGCATTGTAAATGGTTATAAGTGACCAAATATCAGGCAAGGCCAAGAAACTATTAAAAATTCATTTATGTAGCTACTTGAATGATATACAATAGTTTACAGAGCATTTTCACAACTATGATTGGCTTTGTCACTTGGCCACCTTTATAAATAACTAGCAAAGGTACCTGCCCTATCGTGCAGGTGTAGCTAAATGCACTCCCTAGTCTGCTAACCTGTGTATGCTTAACTACTAAGTTTCTTATGCCTACCTAGTCTACCTATAGTGTCTGTGCCTATACCTATACCTATACCTATACCTATACCTATACCTATACCTATACCTATAGCTAGCTATACATGCAGTCTCTTATGCCTACCTATATAGCCTAGTCTCGGACACGCCCACTTATCGAGTCCAAACGTTTACCCTTATAAGGAATTAATGCTTGAAAATTTTGTTGAAAAAAAAGTTAGAGTTAAAAAAAAAACTCAAAGTAACTCAATCCCCGACCACTGATCTGATGTGTCACAGTCCATTGCGTTACCTAAAAAGTTTAAAAAGTAAAAAAAACTTTGCAGTGACTAAATCCCCGACCACCGATGTACAGTTTGAAAGTCCGTTGCGTTACCATCAGCGCAAAAACCATTGAAAAAACCAATGATTCACGCATGGCTATTCGACATGAATGTCTATCGCGCATTAGTGTAGACGAACTATGGCTCTTAGAAACTTTTAGAAATGAACTATGAGATACCTGAAGACATAGCCATCGCATCATGCAGGTCCTGCATCAATCCATGCTGGCACGACTGAGTTATCGCCGGGACGGTCGGACGGACAGACGGACAGACGGCTTTTCAGCTTTATATAATAGAAATAGAATGATGGTACAAGGGTACAAAGTGGCCAAGTGACAAAGCCAATCATAGTTGTGAAAAATCGCTGATTGTGTATCATTCAAATTTTTAATACCTTACCTAATATAAAAGTTTTTGATTGCTTATAGCCATTTTATAATGATGCTTGTGATTGGCCTCACACTTTTTACAGCCAGATTGCTATTGTTTAGGATATCACTGCTTTTTGTAAGTACGTAGCTATAGCTACATAAACAGATGTTACATAGGTCCTGACAAGGAACCTTACAGCTACGCATAAAGTATACAGAGTAATATAATTTTTAAAGTGTAATGTTACAGTGGAGATCAGGGCTTTTTCCTTGTATTTCCCCAAGTAATACCATACCATCATAAGTCATGTAGCTATGTACGCAGCTTATGCACATAGTACTGCTGCAGTGTTGTTTCATTGCTTCACCCAGCCCATAGTCTTCTAAATATTGCTATGGCTTTAATAGCAATATTGCATTGTTTACACTCCACTGTGCTTGGCTGCGGTATGTTGTGAGGTATGTTGTTTATATGCATAGAATGTAAACACATTTCAATTCATACTGCTCATTTACATGCATTCACTGGTTGGCAATTATAAACCATGCATAATAATTTATTAACTACATGACAAAAGTTTTGTTGTGTCTTGAAGTACTTCTATTATTCACATACGTAGTGTAAATGCCTCATGCACTTACGTACGTAGATAGCACCATTTTTAATCATAGATAATGTATACTGACGTCATCATAAGTAATGGTATGATTTAATTGTCTAGTTAGATGGTGCTTATTAATTAGAGATTAGCTGTAATTTCTCACTGGTTTTTCTCACTACTAAACATACTGTTACAGTGGTACGATTACATTAAAAACTTACAAAATTGCTTAGCCAACTCATCTAGTAAAACTCCCAAATCTCTTAAATCAAAATACTGAAATGATTCTTCAGAGGTAAGATTACTAAAAAAGAACATAATAGTATAAGCTTTTATATCATGCTTACTCTGATAAGCATGAATCTTCAGTGTCACTCAATGACATTTCTAAATTGCTGCAACCCATTTCTACATCACCACTGACAATAATATTAAACTCTGCTGAAATGCTTTCATCAAATGTGTAGGCATCAGAAGCACTATCACTCTTTGCTAAAATTTGACTACTACAATATTCCATGCATAGTGTAAGGTCTTCCCCACAATGTTTTACAGCTTCAATCGATAAAGCTTCTGAAAAATCCATATCAATAAGTTCTTGAACAACTGCATTGTTGTTGTCTATTTGGGATTTTTCAACCTCAGCATTGGAAGATTCATCTTTAGAGGCATTTATAAACAGCTGTTGGTTTTCAGGATTTAAACACCATTCTACCACATCATCTTCATTGGATCCAAATTTGCGTATGGCTGCTAAGACCATGCAAGGCTCAAATTCCCATTCTTCTATAGAAGAATCATAAACCTCCTTTTCTTCTTCAGTAAGCTTTGCAAATTCTCCAGGGATGTCAATTTCATGTATACTATCATCATAAGCTAGTGATGAAGACATGCTTTTTGAAGAAATTAACTGGCATTTAGTAGAAGAAACAACCTCCTTAACTTTCATAATAGTCAAGTCTGGTGATATGCTCATCAATAAAAGAAATACTTCTCTGCTGATTTGATCATCATTACTGTTTATCAATTTGTAAAATTCCTTGTTGATTTTTAATAATTGTAAGCACGTGAAGTAATTTAAAGCATAATATTCTGTCCTTAACTGAGATACTTCATCCAACCAATTTTGTAAATCTTTCTTCATCTTCTGATTTAAATTTTGTAAATCCCTTTGAGACATTGTTTTAAAATCAAAGGAATTAAGCCACTCAATATATCGTGGATTTCCAGCTCTTTGAAGATGTAACAATGTATCAGCAATGTGCAAAGCAAAATGTAGTATCTATAAAAAA
The DNA here is from genome assembly GCA_963930835.1 of Spongia lamella. NCBI lineage: Eukaryota > Metazoa > Porifera > Demospongiae > Dictyoceratida > Spongiidae > Spongia > Spongia lamella. The sequence goes on along the minus strand of OZ005748.1, from coordinate 3,745,386 downwards.
GTAAATAGGAATAGATTTTTGCTACAAAAAACATTCTGGCATGAGATAATGTAAATTAATCCCCACCATACAACTACTACACAAAACATCTTGGGTGTAAAAAGGCGAGGCCAAGTCAGAAGCACTAGTCATGTTATTCTGATCGATACATGCGACTATAACAGGTGTGATATCAGGTAGAGGCCAAGACCTTTTTCAAAAATATAATCGTTGTTTCGTGTAAAAACTTAATGAAAATAGTAGTGTGGGTGGAGATGAAAAACTAACATTTAACTTCATGTGACTTAAGCAATTGCAATAAATACTTATTGTTGCTTCACTTGACTCTAACAACTATGAATAGAGTTAAGAATTTTATTATCATGGGTTGTAATGTGAGTAAGCAGCTATGTATGATGTACATCTTTAAGCTACGATATGGTTTGGTACAGCTGTACTAAACTCTGGTGCATTGTAAAGTATCGTCACCACATACGTATATACACAAACACCATATAAGGTACGATGACAAATATATATGTAGCTACAATATAACACATGCAATTATCTAATTACATAGTTTCTTACATTTAAAAAATGCTCAATTTCATCTGAAGATAATTTGTCTGATGAAGATCTATGATCTCTTATCAACACAATTTTACTTTCCAACTCTTGCAGTTCAGTTAGGGTATACTTTTGCTTTGAACATGAGCTATCCATAACTCTAAGTTTGATTATTTCTTCAGTAGAATTAAAAATTCTGAAGCGCTTAGAGCCAAAGTAAAATTTGCCAGATTCCAGTATGTCCCGAATTTGATCATATGTGCTGACTTCAATTGGTGCTTGTAAATCTTTGATCAACTTTAGAAAACTCAACTCATTGCAACAGGTTTCCTGTACAATAATATCAGTGATTTATTAGTAATACGTAGCTTAAAAACATCAATACATATCACACATTACCAGAAAGCTGTGGCATAGTATTGTACTGTATAATACAGATATAAGGTTATACTTGTATAGTTTCTTTTGTGGAATCCCACATACCATATAGCGGAAAACGTTGGCGGGAGAAAACATTGGCGAATTTGGCGAATTGATGGCCAATCGCCAAAGTTTTCTCCCTCAAATTTATGGTCTTCAATATCCTTATTTTTATTTGTAGTTCACGTGATTCAAGTGGTAGCTACAATATGATGTCTTTGTTACAATATTTTTGCCCTACGAATGAGAAGCACTCGAACGATGAAACTTTACCATCACCAGCAGGTTCTTCTCTTAGTACATTTAGCCTCAGTTTTAATACCTTCTAAAGCAATAGCAGCCGCGAACTCTTCTGTAAAGAAGGAGATGAAATGAAGCTCAAGATCATTAGCCATATCGTTTAATTTTGACTCCCGTGCAATGATATCAAGTGGAAAAGAGAGCAGATTTGGCCTTGAAGGAAACGAGTGTTCATATACTGTAAAGCCCGTCATTGAGTGTTCATATAATGGCCATCAGCCTAAGTCATCGGCACATGGAAGAGGCTATTCAACAAAGTTTTCTCCCCCAAATAATCTAAATAGCTGAATTCACCAATGTTTTCTCCCATTCTCTCAGGCATCTTGTAAATACGTACGTACGTATACATATCAGGCAAATATCTCTCCTATTACAACATCATAATGTTTATTATTAACAAGTTATGAAACATTGAGTTAGCTAAAACATAATTATACCTCGTAGTGACTGAAAATATATAACCATTTTGCATAGGTTTGAAACCTATCACAATGGTTTTTTAAAACTTGAATATGTGTATGTAAATCTTTGAAGTATGATTGCTACGTAGCAAAATTTAAAAGATCTGATGTACACACAAACAACTTACAAATGAACCAGGAAGTTGAGGATTTACTTCAATTGCTTTCCAAACAGGTTCACAAGCTGCCAAAAAACCACATAGACCACTGTCTGCTTCCAGTTTGTAAACAAGTGGAGCTATGGCTGACCCGACAGTGTGAAGTCGAGCAATGCGATCCATTGTGTGAACATTATCTTCAAGCATCGATAGTCCAACCAAATTATGCAATTCACTAACATCTGGAAGAACAACTTGTATAATACGTGCATGTGTAATAGTAACTCAAACCTCTGGTCTCCTTTTGCAGCCAGTCAATCAACTGCTGGCTAGTGGACAAAACTTGAAGGAACTCGACTTTATTGTCATCACTTGCAATGGCTTCTAGATCCTCAAAATTATAATCTTCTTGTTCAAACTCTTCTAAAGATAACTTAGTTTGACCAGACATCTGCAACAAATGTATATACATAGCTGGCTACATGTGCAGATACATTAATACATACATACATACATATGTACATACATACATACATATGTACATACATACATACATACGTACATACATAGCTATACACATACATACATACGTATGTACATACAAACAATATCATACGTACATAACCTAAGTACAGATAACCATATGCAGTGCTTTTACGCAACTCAGTTTTCATGTTGTTTAGGTGTGGAATTTGTAAATCGTTATAGGGATCCATATACATAAGTATGCAAAAATTATCTAGGGGGATATTTACTGTAGTTGTTACTGACTATAATTACAATAACTGTACTCTCCACAATGCTACACGTATTTCATTTTTTCATATAATAGTACAGTACATTATACTTGATGTTTTATGGAATAAATACACCTTGACTTGATCTTCCCATGCAAAGTACAATTAATATATTTTCAAGGCTTGTAGTATAGTAAGTGTATTAATATTATTGCTGTGACATTGTTATATATATATAGATGCATTTCTTGTTTGCAGTTTGCAGGCACTTTATCCCTTGCTGGTACATCTTTGTGGATTGAAAACCATAAAGGATCAGTACGATGGATAAAAGAATAAACAGATAAAAATGTAATTTACTGTTACACGATAAATTGAAGCTAACATGCAGCAACAGGTGGAGTGCTACCCCTTAGTACGGGACAATACAATTGGATGCACACATCATAAAAAGCGGTGGTGCACATTCTAATATATGCAATTTTTGAACAGGGCCGAAAAAGTTCACATGCGACTTGTCACAAAGGAGACAAAAGAGTTTGACCTTCTTCCATTTATCAAGGCTTCATTTCATGTGAATATGTAGTTATTCATAGTCTGAGGTGGGCACACACACATACACAAACTACAGTACCGCTCAATTTAAACTTTAAACTCGCGTGTGGTAAACTCACGTGTATTTTCCATAGTTCTTCGAGTATTTTCTGTAGACTCACGAATAATCCTGCACACGCACAAAGATTTGTCGTGTCTATCTCACATGCCATTTGAGGCATGGCTAGAGTATCAGAAACTCATGTGTTCAAAGTTTTATATTTATCAACTTTACTCGACTTTACCATTTAGGCGCTGGAGGGCATACACAGAAGGCAAAGTCTGTATGAGGTGTTTACCTGAAGCGAAGGAGCCTAAGAATCAAATGGAGTATTAGCACTAGCCAGATGGTCAACTCATGACATGCATTCAGTACGTGTGCATGATAGATACACAAATGCATGTGATGCTGGCAATGGTGTAATGGTGCACAGTACGTAGCTAGATGGTATGCTGAAGCAATAAACAATTCAAAAGGGCACCTCTGATAGAGCTTTGTAAGGTAAAGAAAGCAAAGCCGTGAACAGTTGTGTTGTAATTACATATGCGTGTAAGTAACGGAAATTTATGGGTGCTTATGGCTACTGCAAGGGATAACCCACTGTACTGGTGTTACTCGCACACGATAGTCAGCACTCGTATATACACGTAGAAGCAATTTAGTCACTCTTATCATGTATTGAGTTACATGAGGTGTGTGTTGAGCTCTTCATGAGTGTTGTGACATTGTGAATTTATCGTGGACCTGCTAGGTCATGAAGAATCAAGTAAGCTTCATGTACATAGTGTGTGTAAAATATTACACATGAGTTTTTATCAAGTTTAAATTGAGCGGTACTGTAACAGACACACATACTAACATAAAGGACAAAAGCAATTTCAAGAAACTATGTATGTGTGTTAAAGCACTGCCGCGAGTATGTACGGAAAATACAGCACGAGGGTGTGTGTCGAGAGGTAAATACAGCACGAGGCGTAGCCGAGTGCTGTATTTACCTCGAGACACCCCCCGAGTGCTGTATTTTTCGTACATAACGAGCTAAGGCAGTGCTTTAACTGTTATATAGTATTTCTTGCCGGATTCAGTCGTCTATAAGGCGCAGACGGCCTGAAGCAGATCGTGGAGCGCGATGGTTCAAGTTCTTAGAAGGTCGAGCCTCTGTTTACGCTACCAACCAACTGAACTAGGCATGAATTATCGATGTAGCTTACGTACGTAGCTAGCTGTTGAGGTGGCGTGGCATAGTGTCGACAAGCAAATCGACAACACCATTAACTCGAATGAATCAGTTCCGGCGATTAGTGATTTCGACAAGCAAGACTAAGGTGGTAGATAACAAAAAGAACTCTATTTTACGCGTTTTTAACAGATAAGTAATGGATTTCATTTGAAATCAGTTGGTTACTGCTACCAACATCTGGAATTTCACACCTATAACAACAACAATTATTTACATAACTGTACTGTATTCACGCATAACTGTACTTTATTTTCCATACAGCACACTTGCTACTTTATGGAATATAAAGTACACTTTTGCCCTTTGATCCTCCCACGCAAAATACTTTATAGGTGTATGCTGGCCATGGATTGATATATGTTATAATATCTACATGTTAAAGTAAGCTAAACAAAAACACCTTGGGTGTAAAAAAAGTGCGAGGCCAATCAGAAGCAGCATTGCAAACAGGTGCAACCAAAAACTTTGATATCAGTTGAGGCCAAGAAGTTACTTATCAAAAATCTTTTTCACTACTTGAATGACATACAATAGTTTATAGCATATTTTCACAACTATGATTGGCTTTGTCACTTGGCCACCTTTATTAATAATGATGGTGTGAAAAAGGTGGCCAAGTGACAAAGCCAATCATAGTTGTGAAAATATGCTATAAACTATTGTATGTCATTCAAGTAGTGAAAAAGATTTTTGATAAGTAACTTCTTGGCCTCAACTGATATCAAAGTTTTTGGTTGCACCTGTTTGCAATGCTGCTTCTGATTGGCCTCGCACTTTTTTTACACCCAAGGTGTTTTTGTTTAGCATATCACTACTTTTTTGGAAACAGATGTTAGCTACGTATTACTAGCAAGCAGCAGAGAAGTACTGCATGGCAGAGGCGTAGCTAGGGGTGGGCATGGTGGGGCATTTGCCCGACCGTCACTGATACAGCGTTAGATACTTCTGTTAAAATACACTGAGAGGAGTGGTATCAGCAGTGTTGTTATGCTGGTGACAAGTCGCGTGACAAAAGTAATATCATTTACAAGGGTCATATAGAAGAATTACTGATGAAGCCTCCAGCCTTCAACATGCATGCAGACTGGAGCTTTGAGACAACTGGATATCAAGGTTAAGCAATGCATGTATAAACGTGTGCCAGGTTATAAAATTAAGCACTTGTGTGAAAACCTTACTGTTGGCCTTGTGTATATACATGCGATCTTGTGTGGTTGCAAAAATTATTATTATTTCAAACATTATAATAACTAATATATATTTTCAATGTCTAGTAGATGCCCATTCAAGTAATCCAGAGGCACGTGAGCTCGTATAGTCATGATCATCGCTGGATAGTTTCCTGGATCTTTTGATCGAGTACCTATAGCTTCATGCAGCAGCATTTGTTATACATTACATCATAGCTAGGATAGTGTGCATACACTTTTCAAAAGAAGTAAATGTTCACATGAAAGTGGGCATATGTATGCATTAATATATAACAAAATACTTAGTTGCATGCTTGAACCGTTGCCCGACCATCAGGAAATGGCTGGCTACGCCCCTGCTGCATGGGCATAACTTGTACTTGCTTAGCATACAATATTGTAAATTTAACTTTGAAGCTGAATTTTGAAAAACTCAAGCCTACAATTTTTTTTTAACTTTCACTACAGAGTGATACATCAATATAGATTGTGTATCTGAAAGTTTATGCAAATCATTTCAAGGGGGTCCAAGTTATGGCAACTATCAACCTGCAGTGTAATAGCTTTTCTCAAATACATTCAAGTGTTTACTTCAGGCTGAAAGTTGTAAGACAGGTAGAGCATACATAGGAAAAGTGCTGATACAAATTTGGCTGAAATCCATGAAGAAATGAGTGAGTTATTAGACAAACAAGTGAATGTACAAAAAGAGAGTTTGAAAAAAACTTCCGGGATTCACGCAAGCTCCCGCAAGCCCACGAAAAAAGTGTGCGATGAAAATGAAAGAAAGAAAGAAAGTAGAAGAAGAAAAAAAACGACTGCCGCGTCAAAAAAAATTTGTGGAAGGAAGGATTTTATAAGGCCGTATCTGAAGACTGGCTGAACCGATTTCGACGAACTTCAGGTTATTGATTCTTCAAACAATGAAGGTACTAATTCTCGAGTAACGGGCGAATCGGGCGGGAAGGGATGGTTCGTCGTACGTGGGCGCACGAACGGCGCCATAAAACTCGCAATGGCTGGTACTTAGGAATGGTGACGCCGACTTCCACCATTCTTGGTTTATTGATTCTATATAGTAAGAACGTTGTGGGTCTGTGATAACTAAGCGATAGCTTTCATGGCGGCTTAGCTAGAGCGTTTGCGAGTTTGAGGGCGGTGCTACATGTAAATAACTCACTCAGTGGTCGCGTATGCTGCTTCTTCTTGGCCTCGCGACTCACTATCGTGAGTCTTGATTCCTACAAATAACAAAACTTGTGATCAATCCTTTTAAACACACAAACTTTAGTGGAATAAAATTGCATGAATACATTTCATATGTGTATTAGAAAATACCACATACGTAGCTACATATGTACATACATACGTACATACCTTCACTTTGCAATGTTCTAACTTTTCAAAACCATCATTCATTTTCAGTACATCTTTTGCAGCAATCACCAGATCAGCAACATCTTTTGCTTTGTCAATGATTCTGTAATGCTTAACAGAATCCACAAAGTGAGATACCCAAGTTGTTGATGTTTTACTAAGACATTTATTACAACCTTGAACAAGTCTAGAAACTTCTTGGTTTAAATGAGAGAGAGAAATGTTTTTTAAATGTTGGTCAATTTCTTGTAATGACACTGATCTATCACAAAACCTTTCTACCAGTTGTTGAACTTCTTTAAAACATGGAGCCCAAACATCTGTAGCTATTTCAGGTAAAGGAAGTTTAGCACCCTCCATTTTATTTACATGGCAACACCAGATATTTTGGAATATCACACTTTTACATTCATCCATCATTACTACAAAAGGCTGAAGCATTTCAACAACATGGACATCATTTATATTCAACAAAGCATAAACTTCAATTCCATCAATCTCTTCATATAGATCCAAAATCTTAAGCATGTTAAACTGTTCCTCTGACTCAATTGTCCTAAGATTATCTTGTAGGTCTTCTACTAGGTCACCTACAAATAAATAAGCGTATTCTAAATATATCATAAAAAGTTAAAAATATGCATGTATAATCCATACAACGAAGAAAGTCATTCAAGGTTATGAAAACTTAGTCTGTAAGCAACACAGCAATGATAAGATTGTAACAAATGATAATGATTGATAATAAATTATGATCAAAACCTCAGAGATTAAATTTCACATTTACGTAATACTGATGCTTTGATGCAGGGTTACTAAATTACGTAATTATCACTGATGGCATCATGTAAGGTATCACAATCACAAATAAGGTATCACCTTATACTCCATAAAGGGAGCTCATATCCTAGTCACAGTGATTCATTGTGTGCAATGACAATAGATTATAGCTACCTACCTTCTGAAATATCTTTACAGTACTTCAGCAAAATATTGATTGCATTATGATGTGAATTAAACTTCTTTAATTCGCTCATCCTTTGAGCTATTATTTGTGAGAATTCTAGTGATGCAGTATCTTTAGTTACAATTAAAAATAGCTCTACTACTTGAGAAGTGTGTAAATTTATCATATGGAGCTCTCCAACAGTAATAGAACCGCTTTTTAATTTATCAATCAGACTCAAAATGTAATCACGTGCTTCAGCACATTTCTTAGTGCATTCTTCAGAATAGCTTTTAGCAAGCTTATCACTTGACACTACATATGTATATACACAGCACACACATAAATCTACATTTTAAAAAGCTAGCTACACACACATGCACACATGCACACACAATACATTTTCAATTACTTAATACAAATTAAAATGCCTTTACATAGTTATACTACCACATTACCACATAATGGGAGTAGTTTTATTTTTATATTAATTTTGTTGAACATCATGACTTCTATGAAAATAAAACTCTTCAAATTAAAATATGTACCCACAATCGATTTGGATTCACTGGCCAACTTGAGTTCAGTGCTCCATGTTGATTTAAGTATGATGTTAATACTTTCCTTAGTAACTGTACAAATCACAATTAGCATGCAAAGCATGCTATATTACTAGCAGAGTATGGGGGCATGCCTCCCGAGAAAATTTGACCCTATGAAATTGAATTTGAAGGCATTTTCAATAGAGCTGTACCGATACAAGAAAACTAAACCGATCCGATACCGATACGATATGAGATAATTTTTTGTGGAACCGATATGATACCGATACGATATACCGATATAGACTTATATTTGTAATCACTACTAGTGTTTTTTGTTACAGGTACTGTGGTTACTGAGCTGTGAAGTACAAGGGAGATAATCAGTGTTTTAATCACCCAAAAAATTATAAAAATGATAATGTAATTATAATGTTACTGAAATAATGAAATTTCACTAAATTGTTTTGCTAGTCAGTCAGTCAGTCTATTGTGGCATGGATAGCAAGTTTCGTTTGATAAAGGTCAACATTTCTAACTTCTCAGCTAGAAGGCATTGCCTTCTACTGCTATCAATTAAACCAGTGTCACTAAACAAGCTTTCTGAAGGGATAGAACTTGGTGGGGCTGATAGGTATTTTTTGGCCATCACTGCTAACATAGAATAATGTTCTTTATTTTTCCTCCAGTAATCAAAAGGGTTCATAAATGTTTCATTTTCAGGGTTGTCCATGACAGGTTCACTAAGATAGTCAGTTACCATAGCTGACAGACTTTCCTCGATGTTGACTGCTGAAGTTGAACTTGAAGCTGAAGGTGCTAGTTTTTTAATTGCTTTTTTATAGGAATTGTAAATACTGAATCCTTTCTTTTTTGTGGGTGGGTTACTTGAGTCTGTAGTACTAGTACTGGGCTGCTCCAATAAATCACAGTTGCTAACTTGTAGCTGTGCCTCACACGGTTGAGTCACTTGAGTGTTATGCTGTTCCTGTAATACTAATGTTGGCTCTTTTTGACATGCTATAATCAACCTTTGTACTGCTAATTCACTAGTTGTAGTATCATAAAACGAGGCTTTGAACCTTGGGTCTAATAAGGTAGCTATAATGTAGTTATCTTCTTTATACACATGATTAAACCGAGATTGAAGGGACTCCAGTAGTTCATCTTTAGTGGATAGTACACCTCTAAACTTCTCTTGTGTATCGCTGGACTCTTCCCCAAGCTCGGTTTTTAAAATTTCTAAAAAAGGTATCACTTCTGAGATAACAGCCCCCCTAGCACTCAACTCTTTTGTGATTCGCTGCATGGGCTCAAGTAATTTGACTACCTTTTCAGCTAGCTGCCATTCATTTGAATTTAACCTATCTGGAAGCTCAAAATCAGAATCATATAGGCTAATTGCCCTACGTTGTTCAACTAAACGATCTAGTAAATTGTACGTAGAGTCCCACCGAGTAGGCTCATCCTGCATAAGCCTATGCTCAGGCAAGTTTAGTTGCTTCTGAATGCTATGCAAATGCTCGACAGCTAAATGAGAATGCTTAAAATGTCCAACGATTTTTCTACTCCTTGCTAACATGTCGATTACAGCACGTTGGGTCATAATACAATCTTTGATGACCAGCTGCAAGGTGTGTATTGTACAGCCAATAGCAGGTAATTCAGTTTTCTTAATACCTGCCACCATATTAGCAGCATTATCTCTTACCACTGCATGTACCCTTGACTTCTCAATACTCCAGGAATCTAACAACTTGGTGATCATCTCGGATATGGCCTCTGCTGTGTGAGAGCCTGGAAATGGACACACTTGAAGTATCTGCTCTTCCCTCGTGAACCTCTCTGGGTTGATATAGTGGGCTGTCCAACTTATTAATGAATCACCACCAGCCTCCCAAGTCCAAATATCCGTAGTAAAATTTACAGGGAACTTATCTCCGTGAGAGTGAATTTCTTTGTGAAGCTTTGTTCTGATAGTAGAATAAATACCAGGTATGATCTTTTCTGAAAAGTATTTTCTTGAAGGCATCACATATTTAGGGCACACATTGGCTAATAAGCGAAGAAAACCAGCATCCTCAACAATGGAAAATGGCTGCGAGTCAAGTGCCATCATTTCAGCGATCCAATTCGTTACCTTTTTGTGTTGTGGATGGTCGTAAGTCCATGCTTCCTTGTTTTCCTTCACTTGGGCCAGCGTAAGCTGACGTACGTTAAGCTTTCTTCGCTTTGAATCCTGTTCTGCTCCACTTTGTTCACTTCTTTCTGCTTCTTTTACTCCCAGTTCGTCAAACTTAGCAGGGTGTACTCACCGCAAATGATATCTTAGATTACTTGTATTATAATTCTTGGTGCTCGCTCCACCTCTGCTTATCGCTTCGTCACAAGTGTTACATATAGCGATTCTTTCGTCTTCAGGATTAATAGCAAAGTAATCCCAAATCACACTCCTCTTTTTTGACGCGTTTCTCGCCATGATCTTATATACACCTTTATTTTTCAATTATACGAGTAAAACTTTACAAATGCGCACGTGCGTATATCGGCATATCGAATCGGTATTCTGGAATTTTATCGGTTATTTCGATATACTGGAAATTTGTTGTATCGGCCACCGATACGATATGTATCGGTATATCAGTACAGCTCTAATTTTCAATAGGGCTAAAACAAATATACCGAATATTCGAATTCTAATTCGATTCGGAATTCGTTTGTGATTAAATAGAAATTCAAAATATCGAAATCCCAGGATGTGAAAGTAACATTCAGTTTTTGCAAAAAGCAAGTAATGTATGGATTGCTTGTGTGATTTTTAGACCTATTAGGCTTATTATATCACACTGCAGTGTATAGAAAAGGTATATCATTATCAGCCACCCACGCAATCAATTAATTATAATGCTCAAAGTGCATGTTACTGTAAGTTCTTTAACCAATTATAAAGACCTTCCTATGTCCCTGTGACTACAAGAGTTAATTATTAGGATTGAAAGTGTCTATATATAGAATTTTCGTTTGTTTAAAAAATTATTCGATTCGTTTACATTTAGAATATTTGTTTTAGCCCTAATTTTTCAACATAATTTGCATGCTGAAAGCTGCAAAATGATTAGCTATGTACTTATATCATCAGTGTAACCTGTAACCTAGGTATTAGTTCAAACAGTCAAGTGATTGCATGAGGCAATCCTCTGCGATTATCCTTGTTACAGGAGCAATACTCCTACATAGCACTAGTGCAGGCTGGCATGCTAACAGATGAGTTTAAATCCTTTACTTGCCGATACGCACAAATAAAACACATTCTTTAGTGCATCTACAGGATAAAAATCCTATTTTTGGCAGGCATAATGCATCATGTAGCCATTAATTAAATCTTGCAGATGTGTATGATAACCATTTGTGCATGTACATATGTTGCTATAATTATGTATTTGCAATTGTGTATGAACAAATAGCTAGATGCGGTAGCTAATGCTGGCTGGTAGAGATGGGACAATACAGGCTCCAAGAGTATCGATGCATCACGCCAAAAGTATCACGATATCACAATACATCACTGCTTAAAAGAATTAGTCTATTATAAGATATTTGAACATTTTCTGTCATCATTAGGTAACTGAAAGCAATAATAGCCTTATTAATCAAAAATAACCATTCTGTACAAGGCTTTTCTCTTATTATTTTCAACAAAAAGTGTCCTTTTATCCATTTCTGAAAACATTTTAATAATCGATACTGACGATACACAACGATGCATCGATATATCGATGCATCAATACTTGATTTGCAGTATCGATACACACATTGAAACATTATGCACTGCGATGCATCGATGCATCACAGTATCATCCCATCTCTACTGGCTGGTGATAGCTAGGCATTTGCTAGCTACTTTTTTCCTTATAACTTTTATTGTAATCCCTACTCCATTTTTTAAGTTCAAAAAATTACTGTTAAAATTCAATTCAATAACCTAACTGTATTTTTAAATCATGTAACTACATATTATGCCAGGTAAAAGTTTTGTAGTTATGATTCAGCTGATTTACTTACCAAAATGTTTAAGATATTCTGGCCACAAGCAAAAGCTTAGTAATGTAGCCAAATTTATTTCTTTCACAGCATAATAAGTTATTAACAATCTACTGAGCAGTACACCAGTGTTAGATTTATCAGATTTGTTATCAATTATATCTTGAGCCTCCTTCATTAGAGCATCCTATGATATACAAAAAAACTTCTAAAGCATGATTTACACATGTAAACAGTTGTAATCGATACAGTTGTAATTATTACTTACATCTTCCATAACTTCTGCTATACATTCCCAAACAATATCTGAAAATGTACTATCAATGTCATTAGAATTGCAGATTTCCAAAGCTATATCAACTTTAGTACACACACTCAGCTATAAAAAAGCACAACTACATATAAAAGATCTACATATCCACCTCGGATATTACCTGTTTATTATGCATACGATTTTGAATAAGTTGTTGTATTTGCAGTTTCCATTCCATATTGATGCAAGGTAGCAAATGAAAAGAGCCATCAAGTGTTAGAGCATCATTCCAAAGCTACAAAAATTAAGGTTACTTATCATTAAGTACGGTAGTACTTAATAGTAGGGATCACTATGAAAATGTATGGCTTCCAAAAATGTGAACCTTGAATAACAACCTTTTTAAAAACCAGAAGGAGAAAAACTCTATTGATATGATACTAACAATGCTATAACTCCATTCAAACTACCAAAATGCTGCTAACTCAGCCCGCTTTCGAATTTCGAAAAACAATAGATTTTCGTCTGCCAGCCTATCAACAGTAAACGACCTAGAGCTCAAACCGCTGGGTGTCTTCAATCTTTCTGAAAATAAACGTTATTTCCGTCGGCACGAACCTTTGCTATTCCGATTGTCATACTCCCTCGGCACCATAGCCTGTCCTTTGTTCTGTCTCCTTCATTGATTGATCTTCCTTGACCAAAGGGTGACAAAATTAAAATTTTTACGAAGGTGTCAACATTCCAAGCAAGGTGTTAACATGTACTGTAACAATAAACACTTTGGATGGCGCATGCTTACTGATACAATTCATCCTCTGCTATTGAAGCGTGATGGAAAGAAGGAGCTGCATGGTTATCAGTCCTTCCTCTTAACCAGATCAATTTACACGCCAGCGGCTTATTCTGATTTTAAGTGCCGAATGTTAATTATACGGCCACATTACATTAGGCGCTTATAATGGAACGTCAATAAAACGACCTAGTAAACTACATATTACATTTAAAATGGTCTGGATACGAGTACAATAGTACTTCCTTTCACAATGCAAGTCGTTTTGCTTGGTCGTTTTGCTTGCTAAGATGGGTCACTTTTTCTCCGTGTTATTCAAGAACTCTGGATTCAAAATACTCTCAAGTATAACAGTCACAAATAATCCAAGTGACTATTCTATTAGAGAGTATTGAGAGTTGTGTTGTTCTGCAGATTTCAATTGTTTTAAAATTTCACATCTGGGTCGTCATCCGGGTCACCGGGTCTAAGCCAATAAGCAAGCGAATTATCGGTCACTGTGATTGTGACCTGGTTTCAACCTTGTTACGTATGTATGTAACACGCTAACAGGCTTGTACCCAGGGGTTTGGTAGAACCATCCTCTTGAATTTAAAGTCTATTACTTTGTATACATATTTTTCTGTCTCTTATATAGTTACAAAGTCTAGTATTAGTGCTTACAAGATAAGCCCCCCTACATTTTGAAAAGCTTCAATGTGTTAACTGCATTTTCTGGATTCAGCCCTGCTATGCAGTGCTTACATAACAAATATATGTACAGTATGCATGAACATATTATAAACCTTGATTTCATTTTTTATCATTTTGCCTTTTTTTCCACCGAAGTAATCTCCAAATCTAGATTGAAACCATGCCATAAAGGATGTTTGAATATCAGTAATAGTACTGGAACCATTCTCTCCAAGACTATCTGTCTTAGAGATATATCCACTTAAAGCAATTAAACATAATTTCATGCTCCAATAAAATACAGATATATTGTCTGTACTGTTGACACAAATTTTTGCCAACTTGACAAGTATTCTTTCAGCAGCAACCATTGTGCAATAGAACCTACAATATAATATACACAAGCATTATATGAAATCCACAGTAAATACACAGTAGTGATATTTGTATTCTTGTATACATATGAAACAACTAGAGATAATTACAACTACATATGTACGTACGTACCAGTGTTTATTTCCATCTACAGATTTAGCAACCTGTTGACATATCTTTTCCAGCACATGGCACATCTTCTGACTCTAAACAACCAAGTACATATGTATATGTACATACATACATACATACATAGTTACATACACACATACATACATACACACATACATACATACATACATACATACATACATACATACATAAATACATAGTTACATTAAAGCTGTGAAACCCATAACTGATAACTGGGCAGTTAAAAGAGTCTAGCTTTGAGAGACTATAAGCTTGCTCACTCATTCACGGTTTGTTGTAGCAGTAGCATGCAATGATATTCAACTGCAAAGCATTTTGCTGGAGTTTGGAAGAACTTTATACCTTTTCTGTTGTAGAAACCTAGGTTCCACTCACACAGCGAAAACTCATAGTAGCCAATGCAAATTTTAGCCAATTGCTGATTAGATGTGTCTCACTATAAAACCTGTACGGTAGTAGATATTATGTGTAATAATGGACATTTTGTGATTTTCTGTATGTATGTATGTATGTCCACGCACATGCACACACACACACACACACACATACACACACACCTACATATAATTTACCTTCTTTTGACATAGTTTATCATACTGTTGGCATTGGTTTGAAATGTGAAGCGCATAAATACACACAGGAACATGGTCTAGTATAACATCAACGTCATCCTCAGTACTAAGGTATACTAATAAACGAAGAAGTAAATGATCAGATTTCATGTGATCTTTAAGCTCAGCAAATAAAGTTTTCATCATCCTACATAATTAATATGTGCATAACACGTACATACTAGAATAATAAAAATTAAGTAGTGATCTATCTGTTAAAAGTAAAACAAGGATATTGCTTTTATCCATTCATATATAAGTACATTTATGGGTTAATAGTATCTATTATATAGGGCATGAATGGAATTAAATAGCCAACTTAAAAAATTATAGCACTTTGTGCATTTTTGCATACTGATTTAGCAAAGACATGTTAAACTTAAAGCAGGGGAGTAGGAAAAGGGGGAAGGGACAATACAACTTTGCTTTCAAAGTTGGAGGGACATTCCCCCACCCACTTTCTTGTTAACTCAGGTACATATATGTATTCTATAATATGGTACAGCTCAAAGGACACTGACACTGAAACCGGCACTGTTTTTGAAGAAATACCATCAACTATAACAGATAGCTAAATGTGTGGAAATTAAGCGCCTATGTACCTTTCACCGAAATCACACAGTTCACTTTTAGCCTTGCTTCGTGTCACAAAAGAAATAATCAACACAACAGAAACCGTAAAATATCCATATTTTCATGCATACTAATGTATTGATAATTGAGTACTGCCATATCGATAATAAAATACTATTGATAATTGAGAGCTTACGCTACGTACATACGTATTAACATATATACCTTTTGTTTTGAACCAAGCATTTAAAGTCTCGTAACTTGTCTTGATCCAGTCCTTTTATTCCCCAATCTACATTATGAGGATCAGCAGTCGTGTAATCTTGTGTTACTCCTTCTTGTGACTGTAACTGGTGAAGTAGTGGCACAGCATATAGCCAATGCCAATGACATGACCCATTAGCTTTGGCATGAGCAATTGATAATGAGCATACATGAGCAATTGATAATGAGCATACATAAGCAATACCATTGGCAACTTCTTCTCTATTAACATAAGTTAATATCTTCATACACCTATATTTACTATTATGTAACTTACCTTAAAGGGGTTTCCATTAAACCAACAATGTGTTCACGTTGGTTCTTCTCTAAACATAAATATGTAAACATAACTTGAAAGGCATTGATATCAAATACTGATTGGATTCCTGTTTTCTTCATAATTGTTACTAAAGCCATGACTATACCAGCTGACCAAACTCTTTTTTCATCAGCATCACTCTGATGGACACCAAGGTATTCAATAGTTTGTATACACCACTACAGTGTTAAGAGTATAAATATATACATACATACACAGTAAAGGTAAATACTATAACTTTTCCACCTCACATACAAGATAAACATTTCACTTATACTGTTTGAGTAGCTACATATTTCAATACTGCGCTGTACTACGCTACAAATTATTTATTTGTACTCATAAAATTAAATCCAAATATTTGAGGAGATAACATATTACACAAATTTAAAGAATTCAAAGAGATGTACAATTCCATACAACTATATGTATAGTAAAAGTTTAACATTAGTGTTTATACAAGCTTCCTAGCCACCACCAGCTAAACATAATTAATTCTGACCACCAAGGACAGTCATGTCAGTTGTGTTACGTTATCAATACCAATATTAGTTGTATTAATTAGGCGATCTGATAATTAGTACATAAGTACGTAGTATCTATGTAGACAGATACGTAATGATGAATCCTTTAACTTGTGGGATATTTAAGTAATTCCTACCTTCTTTAGTTTAGCTAAACCTATAGTGATTTAAATGATATTGGATGGATCAGTTATAAACGTAGTTATGAACATGAAATTATCATGCATATAAATGACACTATACAGAATATCAACAACATACTTTTTCTAAGCCTTTGTGCAACTCCTCAGTCCATTTAAAATACACAGATCCTTTTGCTTCATCTGAATGCATGTAACTTTTTTCATAAAGCTGGAAATATATTTTGCAGGACCTTCCAAGCAAATTAGATATAGTAGAGCTTGTCATCATCATCTCAGTTGTGTCTATTAATTTTTTACTTTGCAAATATATGAGCAAAGCATATCCATGTGATTCCTTAGTGTTCATGTTTACTATTTTGAAATAATTGAATATCTTTTCACGCCAATTTAGAGTTGGAAAGATAAAACCATCATAAACATGATGCACATCTATGAAATATAAAACAATAATGACTATTACTGTAATATGAAATCACATTGCTACATACGTATGTGTTTTTATTATAATATACGTAAGCTAGCCATGAAATGGCAGATTTACTGTTATCAATTGAGGCACTATTCATTCTAGCTATACTATGTAGCTACCATGAGTGTATCCATGCAAAATCTATTCACTGAACCTTTTAAACAGTGGCATAGCTACACTGAGGCCCACTGGGGCACTGGCCCTACCATCAGCCTCTGTGGCCCTACCATCAGTGTCTCGACTTATCACGTGAACTACTATCAATTTGTACACAACTAGCTAATTCATAAGTTATAACATTATAATATGTACCTTAATACTTAAATATCCATTTGTTTAAAAGTCAAATGTCTATAATTTGGCTAGCCATAGGCCCATGAGATTGCTGATACAAGCGCCATTAAAAATATTTTTGTTACATGTTGACACGCGCATCTAGTTATCTAGCAATAAACGCTTGATAGTATATGGTGGGTAGTGTTACCGGTAAAGTGATTGTAAGGTGAAATGATTGAAGTACTGGAGGTGATTATATCATGGGGGATGGAGGAGTGTACACCATTCTATCTGGTCACAGGCTCACTGGCATGGATGCATGAGTATATTAGGCTCAACTGCGCCGCTCAAGCCTTTGATGGATGAAGGCAAGGATGAAAGAATAGGCTGCTACAATTGTATACAATCCCTAGTGAGTATCACCGAGTTTTTAAATAGATTCAAATACTTTAACACACACGGGTGATTTGAACTGATGCATACATGATGAATCGTAAGCAAAGAAGCAGCATCTTCTCAGCGAAAGTATCTTTAATACACAGGGTATAACTAACTAACCATGCACATATAAATATCCTTAGCGTATATATGATCACTGAGCTGCAGGAACAGCAGCTAGTAGCTGGCTTTATGCATTTATACAGTGTAGCTACAGTAGGTTACAATGCACTTTTTGTTTAAATACCGTATAGCGGGAAAGTTTGGTGGCGAGAAAGTTTGGCAAATTTCACTGTTATGAGTGTTTGGTGAGAAAAAGTTTGGCGAATGGATAGATTCAGCCATAAGGTAATAGTTAATAGTAAAAATTTGGATGGTTTTAGTTTGGCGAATCACGGACGATTCACCAAATTCGCCAAACTTTCCCCCCACCAAACTTTCCCGCTATACGGTAATGTGAATAATTATATTTAACCATACTGACGGAATGCACAAGATCTTTGACAAATATACCCAGACAACTGGCTGGAACTGTGAATTTGCAATTATATTGTGGCCCCACAATCACACTTAGTCTGGCTACGCCACTGCTTTTAAATACCACTTGACCACTCATAATAAAAGCAAGCTCATAAATTTTAATTTTATAAGTAGTAGTGAAAAGCACACTTAGCCATTATGTACAATTTGTAACTAATCAAGACTCACGATAGTGAGTCGCGAGGCCAAGAAGAAGCGCAACAACGCGACCACTGAGTGAGTTATTTACACGTAGCACTGCCCTCAAATTCGCAAACGCTCTAGCTAAGCCGCCATTAAAGCTATCGCTTAGTTATTACTGACCCACAACGTTCTTACTATAATTATAGAACCAATAAACCAAGAATGGAGGAAATCAGTGCCACCATTCCTAAGTACCAGCCATCGCGAGTTTTATGACGTTCATTATGCGACTATGCACGATGAACCATCCTTTCCTGCCCAATTTGCCCATTTACCAGAGAATTAGTACCTTCATTGTTTGAAGAATAACCTGAAGTTCATCAAAATCGGTTCAGCCATTCTTCTGATACAGCCTTATAAAGTCCTTCCTTTCACCACAAAATTTTTACCTGGTAGTCGTTTTTTTCTTTCTTTCTTCTTTCATTTTCATGGCATACTTTTTTCATGGGCTTGCGGGAGCTTTCATGAACTCCGGAAGTTTGTTTCAAACTCTCGTTTTGTACATTCACTTGTTTGTCTAATAACTCACTCATTTCTTCATGGATTTCAGCCAAATTTGTATCAGCACTTCTCCAATGTATGCTCTACCTGTCATACTATTTTCAGCCTGAAGTACACTTGAATGTATTTGAGAAGGGCTAGCTATTACACTGTAGGTTGATAGTTGCCATAACTTGGACCCCCTTCATATGATTTGCATAAACTTTCAGATACACAATCTATATTGATGTATCACTCTGTAGTGAAAGTTTTAAAAAATTGCGGGCCTGAGTTATTTAAAATTAAGCTTCAAAGTTTAATTTACAATATTGTATGCTAAGTTATGCCCATGCAGTGTTTCTCTGCTGCTTGCTAGTAATAACATCTGTTTATACTTCCAAAAAAGTAGTGATATGCTAAACAAAAACACCTTGGGTGTAAAAAAAGTGCGAGGCCAATCAGAAGCAGCATTGCAAATAGGCATGTGCGACCAAAACCTTTGATATCAACTGAGGCCAAGAAGTTACTTATCAAAAATCTTTTTAACTACTTGAATGACATACAATAGTTTATAGCATATTTTCACAACTATGATTGGCTTTGTCACTTGGCCACCTTTTTCACACCATCATTATTAATAAAGGTGGCCAAGTGACAGTTGTGAAAATATGCTATAAACTATTGTATGTCATTCAAGTAGTTAAAAAGATTTTTGATAAGTAACTTCTTGGACTCAACAGATATCAAAGTTTTTGGTTGTACATACCTATTTGCAATGCTGCTTCTGATTGGCCTCGCACTTTTTTACACCCAGGGTGTTTTTGTTTAGCATTTATATTACGTACGTAGCAGATGATTATGGATACTCTTAAAGTTCTCTTATATGTAGCTAATAGCTACGTACGTATGTACATACCTTTCTCTATGATCATTTGATTTCCTAATTCTAAACAGCGATTACATGTTACAGACAGATCATGAATATACTCGTGGTAAGTATAATATCCATATCCATATTGAACAACATATTTGTATGGAACTTTCTTATTCATATAAGATGATGGAAGATGTGTATGTGCTGTTACTACAACAGCATCGTATTTGACCCTGCAAGCACAGAATGACTGTAAGTATGCATTCCTTTGATTCTATACTACACATATCATACCAATACTGCTGTTGTAATATTCTAAGATATATCATTTCTTGCTCAGGTGCAGAAATGTTAATGCCAAGAAGACAGTATTCCTTCCAATCCCAAATGGAGACAGGAATTATCACATGAAAGTTAATAAGGATCCTTTAACATCAATAAAAAATGTATATAAAATAAATGTATATAATATATTATTGTGCTTGATTAGCTACATAACATAATAATGTACTCACGGTGTAGTTTTCACACTGGAAACATTGAACATATCAGGTAAGTACGGGCCCTATACGTACATACGTTAAATAATCACATACTATACATAGCCGGTACAATATATGTATTACAATTGCAGTGTCATCATACATTGTATCTATGCTAAACAAAAACAGCCTGGCTATAAGTTTGAATATTCCTGACAATATGTTAACAGGCGTAAACCTTCTCACATATCCATGGTGGGATAGTGTTTTTGATAAAAAGTGTGAGGTCAATCAGAAAGCTCTGTAAATCATCATCATCATAAATACTATCCCATAGAGGCTTACGCCTGCAGGCTATGCCTGATAATACAGGGAGTCAGAAATATTCACTCATCAACCTGAACTATTGAATGTAGAAAAATCCCAGACCAGCAGTGGCTTGAACCCCAGGCAACATGCAATCTAGGTGAGTGCCAAAAGGAGCCACACGGCTGGGATCCAGGATTTCCCCTGCATTCAATCTATACTTAACAGCACTGACTTCTCGTGGATAAAGAGTTTATCGTAAATGGTTAAAAGTGACCAAAAACTTTGATAAATTAAATCCTTGTATTTACAATAGCTTACAGGGCATTTTCCAACTAATAAAAATCTTGGTTTGTTAAACTCCGTGAAAATTCTAAAGATATGATCTGTAAAAAATTCAAATCTGTTAGTATTTCATCTGACTGCTGCTGCTAAGACAGAGTTTCACACAATTTTTACAAAATTTGCAAGGCATTACAAGCTTGCAAATTTTAATTCTGGAGCAATTATTCAATGCTTTTGATTTGTCAATTTGCTAGTCAACACATTGACGCCCTAATACCACCAGAATTTACAGCTAGCTATGTACATACTTTGATTCGTGCCTAGTCGAGTGTCTGACGAGTGGTTTGAACAGCAGCTCGACCTAATAACAACTTCAGTCATATACATCACACTACATGATCTGCTGCTCTGCACCTTAGGTGACTGATCATGAATCTGACAAGAAATACTACGTATATTATAATGTATAGTTAAAGCACTGTCGAGGGGGCATGTCAAAGGATAAAAATACAGATAGCTTTGAATGAGATGCAGAGGGTAATGTTGTGATGAAGCAGCAAATATGAAAGGATCAAAGACAGCACTCAACAACAAACTTAAAGCATTATGGGCACTCTCTTAATTTGGCTATGTGTGATACTATCAGGAATTATAAAATAGCCTGAGATATGCTACGTATATAGATACAACCTATAAATAATACATAAGCAATTTAATCAAATTTTCATATAACCCCACATAATATGTACACCAGTATTTGAGGAGTTAAAAACAAAGTTATCCATATAGCTGCCACTGGATTAGAATACTGTGTTCTACAAGTGTTTTAGTTGGTACATCAACTTGTTCTGACATACCATATAGCGGGAAAGTTTGGCGGCGAGAAAGTTTGGCGAATTTTACTATTATGAACGTTTGGCGAGGAAAAGTTTGGCGAATGGATAGATTCAGCCATAAGGTAATAATTATAAGTAAAAATTTGGATGGTTTTAGTTTGGCGAATCACGGATGATTCGCCAAATTCGCCAAACTTTCCCCCCGCCAAATTTTCCCGCTATACGGTATACTGTTGGAATTTTACACCAAAAACAACAATTATTTCCATAGCTAACTACTTTATTTTCCATAGAGCACCCTTACTAGCTACTTTATGGAGAATAAAGTACACTTTGTCCCTTTGTGGTGTAATCCCTTCCTTAATTTGTTTTTACACATTTTGAACTGCCTACTGTACTGTAGCTGTTTACCACCACTGTACTGTAATACCCTGTATGAAAAATACAGTATAGTTTTTGCTTTGATCCTCCCACACATAAGACAATAAAAATGGTACTAATTAAAATTATAATCTGGCCCATTAGTTACATGTGAAAGCCAGGCCAAGCCCTCAGCAAAGCAAGGCCACAGATAGCATATTCTACGTCGCTGTTTCCTGCAAGTTATCCACAGCCATACATGTCTTTATATATACCTATAGCTGGCTAGCTATGTATGTGTAGCCATATAGCCAAATTTTTGATGAATTATGTTGCTCTTCAGTCCAGTCCACATACGTATGTAGCATCTACGTATAAAAATATGGTGTAATCTGTTGTGAATTTCAATTTTTCAAATGGAAATTAGTGAAGACATATAACACTGCTTTTTAAATTTGAAGGGAGATGGGACAACACTAAATTGCACTATCCATGCCTGAGGAGCAAAGCTATACAATTGACATAATGTGCACATACGTGGAGCAGGCATGAGTTTCGTGCGGTTAGTGTCACCCATTATAGATATTATACACCATATGATATAATTATAGTGTCAAATATATAGCAATTAATCAAGCAGCGCATTTAAGACTGAATTAAGGCAACAACATACAGCTAGCCAGATACGACAATTCCCATGCATTCTAACTTAATGGCACAAAATCCGAGGCTGTTGATCCCCCACTGTACACAACACTAGTAATAAAGCATGACCTATGTATATCAATGCTTAGTATTGAACACAAGCAACCCGCCCTTGGACTGCGCCATATTTACAAATCAGATATGAATACGTATTCATTGATTCATTTGCCAGGCAGTAGTGTAGCATATATTATATAAGTAACCTAATCATGATGGCTGCACGAACAACCGTACAATCTCATCGATAAATCACTGATTTGGACAAATTCGAGTAACTACGTACGTACCACACGCGCACTGTTTCCCCCGTTTTCTGGCGGCCTTCCAGGAGCTCCATTGGCAGGCCTGCTTCTTTCACTGCGACGAGCATCACGGCGTCCGGCTCGTATATCTTGCGAAGGATCTGAGTGTACCGTAGCTGTGACATCACCTGGTGAGCTAGAATGTTGATTCTGTTGAACATTTTGCTGTGGAGACTCCACTGCACCAGCGTACGACGATGACACTACAGTACTAGTCGAGGTACTAGTACTTGTTACGGTTGAAACCTCCGGCACCGGCACCTTGTTACTTTGATGGCTACCTGAATTGGTTGGTGGGACGTCAGGTGTATCTCTATTTTGCTGACTTGTGCCAGATTGTGATGAAGTCAGGGATGAAGCGTCGGAGACCTGTAAGGGAGGGCGTGGTTCGCCATCTGTTGACTCTATGTCTTGCTCTGTGTTTATCCTATTTCCACAGTTTAGGCAGAATTTTCCCGATGGAACCTTTTCATTACAGCCTTTACAAGTTACTTTTTTAGCCGTACCCTCCGACATTTTACACTTAATTGACACTTCACATTAGCACGTGACAAACATAAATACATCAAAATAAGGAAATGGCTAATAATAGCCTAAATTCCCCATAACAAGGTAGCAATACAAAACGTCTCAAAAAGAAGCAGTACAATTTTGTTAGCTATACATCTGTCATCTGTAGGAACTTGCAGTAGGCATGCATCTTGATGGCAGTTCCCATTTAATGGCATGTACTTGCAATTGTAACTTGATAGCTAGCTCACCATCTGCTCCGATGGCTAAAGACACACATGACCTTACATGTTACAAGCATGAATTTTAGCCTTGCTTTCCCAGACTGCTGTTTACGTAGCACAGGGTATTATCATCTACAACTTAGTTGACACCTTCAGGTATCAATCAATCAAAAGACAGCGGTTGAGGAACCTATTCAGAACTGGGGGATGGGGCTATATTACGAGGACACATTTGTATAGAGAAAATTTACAATCCTATAGGAGTGAGTAAAGTAAAAATAGGGGGGCTCATTCCCCTAGCCCCCTTTCGCTGCCTTTGTCAAGAGATTGACACCTTACCACATGCAAGCTACACTAAAAGGCTGTCTTAGCCGTGCATGGTTACTATCACTTGTGTGCTATCAGGAGCTTATGAGCCACCTTTAGCGGCGAAGGCAGCTCACAAGCTCCTGGTGCTATAGAAATAAAAGTTTATATGTCTTCTACATAGCTAGCTATATACAATGACTGTACTTCAACATTTAACTTATGATGCACTAGCTAATTATAATCCCTATAGCTATAGCTATCATATCAATTAATCTTCTAATCATCTATTTATTCAAAAGTTATATTAGCTACTGCATGATAAAGAACTTGTACACTCCACTGATGAACTCTAACTGCATAAATCCCATGCATGCTAAAAACTGGGAGTTTATCTTGTTAACTAAGGTAAACAATCTAAACACCATGGTGCAGTGAAAGAATCTACATTGCATGGAACAACAAAGGTTCAAGCTGACTGGAATAACCTTTTCCCTGAGAAAGAATAAAGGCTATATATAGCTATGTGTAGCAGTTCAGATGGTAGGTCTGTTCTTGTAGCTAGTGGTCATGCAGGCAGGCTGTAGGCAGATGAAAATCTTGTTGTTTAAGAGAATTTCAAACTCCTATAGCTATAACTTGACTTCTATAACGCCTATTTTCAATGTTTGAATATATTTTTGGGATTGATAGCTAATGTTGTACCAATAGATCTATGAAAGTGATTCTTATTATAAGGTTGTTTTGAGCACAATTTTCTGAAAGCCATAACTTTCCCTGATATTAAATTAAAGTACTACTGTACTTAATTAGCTATATAAACAATAGATAAAAATTACCCATTTATTCATAACACAGCAGGTGTTCGTAGAATATTGGGAAGCATACAAAATACAAAACACATCTTCAATACTGCAATCAATAATCAAAGGTAGCTACTCTGTAAATTACAACTAGCTACATTTGTAAATTATCTTTTTCTTTTTTCTTTTTTCTTCATTCAATTGTTAAAGTTTTGGTTAAGTTAATAGTTCTGACTCCCTGTCCACAGGCTTATAGCCTTCTTACGGGTCCCTAGTGGGATAGTATATATAATCTTTCATAAATGTAGCTATGGACCAACAGACAGACAGACAGAGAGAGATGAAATTCACATACACCTCATTATGTGGCTCACTTAGGCTCACCCCAACAATAGCATATTATTAATTTAAAATTCTGTTCAGAAATCATTTTCAAACATTGTTTATGAGATTTCTTTACACTATTCGCTATTTTTCTGTTCACTGATCAATCATGTGCTACTAAAAATGGCAGTGTGCATTAATAACGTTATGTAGTTATATGAAGTATGCTCGAAAATTTACCAGATAAAAGATTAATGATCCAGACTCCAGTAGCTATGTATGTATTTGTATAAAGAAAATTGCTTGGTAGCTAGCTAGCTACATAGCTGCATACATACACTTCAAAAATTCTACTTGCATGTAGCTAGAAGTCCTCTAAAGCAAAAAATGTCAGAAGCAAACATAAAAGTAAAGGAGTGTCAATTTATCCCATCAGTATCAAATGTACAAGTAAAATCTACCGGCTCTAGCCACATACCTAAAAAGTACATAAATATAACGGAGAAAACTTGTTGCTATATGTTATGTAGCCAACAACCAGCAAGTGTATATTACATACGTGTTTAGTACTGTTTACTGACATTTATAATATATCTATGCCATAACTTGAGTTACAACCTGGAAACAGGGGGTGCCTGCGGTCACTATTCCTTCTCTCCACTAATGCTGCCATCAGCATTGGTGTGAATGGGCTCAGAGATGATCGGGCGGTCCACCACAAAAGAAGTGCCTTACCCTCCAAGTCAGGCAAATCACTCCCAAGCACACCAGTTGAAAAAATTGGAGATCAAGTTCAGGATCACGTGATCAAGTAACTATATATAACTGGTACAACATGGATCACGTGATACAAGCTTAAACATACCGTATAGCATAAAATTTTGACGGTAGCTATATAAAGAATTTGACAAAAATCTGTCCATTCGTCAATTTTTTAAAGAAATCCTACAGAACATGGTGCTGCCATACTTTTGCTTGCATTGCAAAATTTTATGCTATGCGGTATTCTAACTCCCACCAAACTAAACCATTAGCTATATCCAGATGAATGAAGGGTAGCTAGCTATATATATAGCTGTATACCATATCAGTTAAATGTTGGTAGTAATCGAATATGCTAAAGCATAGGTTAATATGTATAGCTAACTATTATATATCTGAGCTATATTAGCTATCCCCTAAACTACATGTACAATAGTAGTTATGAATTTTAATGACTGCTATATTAGAGTATATAGATAACCATCCCAAACAATCAATGAAACAAGGAGGGCCTTCTGCAATAACAATAGTGCAATATGAAAGCATGCCAACCTCCAAGCCAATATGGAAAGGCAACACACATACATGGGCATGTAATGATTCCCTGCATTATTTGCAGTTGAGTGACTTGGGTGCATGCATGTGGTTCGATTAATCCAGTCAAAACTGGGTCTGTGAAAACAGGTCTTATCCTCACATCCAATTTTATGACTATGTAGATATGTAACTCAACTTGATACACTATAGGCATACAAATTTGACTTGAGAGACCTAAGCATATGGCATCAGACTATAAACGATGAAAGTCTAAGAAATCACAAGGGAAATGGCTCGTTAAAAATGTATAGTTGGATGTGTAGATAATACCTATTTTTGCAAACTGAGCCCAGGCCAGTAAGTGCTTCTGTAAAACACTTGTTACATTGTTATACACAATATATTTTAATGGACAAATATTTGCAATACACATAGAATACAAGTTGCAAAACATAACAAATTTGCTAAAAACACTCATATATAATATAGTATGTACGATTTTAAGTTCAGATCGTAAAATACAAAATAATTTAATGCAAAACAAACAGTAAAATTTTAAGTAATTTATACATCTGTCATCTGCAGGAACTTGCAGTAGGCATCTCGATGGCAGTCCCCGTTAGCATTAAAGGTGTATTTGTAGTAGCTACCATCTGCTCCGATGGCTAATGACACAGTACAATAGTAATGGTCAACAAAACTACAATGCTTGTATGCAAAAAACACAGGTGTAAAACAGTTAAAATAGTCGTTGGCCATCCACTATTTTCCAAGCAAAATTGAAAAACTTACTAAGTTATATTCAAAGGGGCTGTGCAATGTTTTAAAGCCACATAATATTTTGTGTTACATGAAATAATTGTTTCCATAAATTATTATGTAATAATGCATATATTTCTGTATCATTGAATGGCTTACCGCGCATCTGTATCGAGTGTTTGTGTGCCTCAAGCTGGCCGTCCTCGAAAGTATGAAGATGGATACTGTAAAGCCGCAAAGGTTTTATGTTTTACGTATTAGGTGCTGCCGATTTCCGATTCAACATTGGTAATCTTTTATAGAACAAAACATGAGCAAAACAATTGCAAAAACGTTCTGTGTTACTTCACTGCTCGCTTCACTGTGATCAGAGTCGTCGTACTGGTATCCAGTCCGAGATCCAGTCTCCGCCATTTTTTGCGCCTACTTGTACGTAAAGATCATGATGCAATAGCATGACGTAATCAATTGTAAGGCTTTGCATATAAACATCGCACAGCCCCTTTAATCACCATTTTATATACTAGATCCACAAAATAACATGGAACAGCCAAACACTTTTGTGTTACACATACAATGTGTTTTGAAGAGCTAATTTTATAATGCTATGAGTACAGTGATAGAAAGCTCTTGACCTCTTTCAAAAAAATTTAGAAGTTGTATGAACTTGTATCTATGCATAAGTGTAAACAAAACTAAAAATATAACTATTTTAAAAATACGTACTAAAACCTATGAAAAGTTCCTTAAGATTTCAACTACTTGGTCTTTAGATCTGACCTTTGCTGACACTTGGACATCATGAATTTAGTTTTTCACAATAGGAAATGTGTGTATTGCTAATTATTGTGCCCCTGCGCTTTTGAGCAAGTTCAGCCGTCCCTGAATTATTGGTGATGTACGTATTTTAATGTTTGACAACAACGGAAGAGATTTCCCCAAATAATGTTTTTCTAATCATAATCACACTCCCACTTGTATGCACTCACCAATGACGGTGTTGTCATCTGATCCAAATGCACAGATGCAGTGTAGATTGCCAGGAACTTGAAATTTAGTAAAACTCCAGATTGAGCTAAAATACTTAGGAAGAACTCCCTTGACCATCACCAAACTATAAAACAAAAGAAAAGGTAAACATCATTTGCCTACACACAACACTCTAACCTTGAGGTCTTGTTCTTCTTAGGGTCCTCAATAGCAAAGATGTGTACGGTGCCGTGATCGCTGGACACACACATCAGCGAGGAATCATGATTGAAATTTATACTGCAACCAACAATATAAAAAACTGCAGTTACCAAACCTTTACAACAACCATCTTATCATTTACAACATTAAGTATGCGGCTACACTCACGAGTAACATACAAATGACAATACAAGGTAATATCTCTCTGTGTAAATGGCCAACTGTATGTGTTGATCCTTATTTTACACTCTGAGTCATACACACGTACCAGAATACATTAGCGGAACTCAATCCTCTTCTTAGCTCATGAATTAGACCAAGTGTTTCTGTACAGTATACCCGTATCAGTGTGCCCTGAGAAAAACCAGTATGAACACAACACTATAAAATACAACATTCCATCAAAACATTGATACATTTATTCATAGATTAACAATTACCGTATTTATATAATTACTTGGTTAAATGCCGCACCTTCAATAGTAGCCGCACTTGATCAGTGCCACAATTGCTTTCAAATTTATGGATATAAAAATGTCTTTGAGTATCGAGTAGTGGTCATGCATAGGCAGGAGAACTGGGATAGCCAGGGGGCCATGGCCCAAACGCTGCGGCATTTAACCAAGTATATACGGTATATTTGTCGACCAATTCATTAAAGTTTTAATCACGTACTACTAATCCAAGTCACACAAGCAACCAATATTGAACCCTTCAAGGACAAATACATCAAAAACGTTATTTTCCTATAATTACGTATGTAGCACTATGTACCTTCTCTGAGGCGGTAGCCAGCCATGTTCCCTGCTGGTTCAACGAGATGCAGCTGAGTTGTGTCTCGTGGGCCGCAATGTCACTGGGAGGCTTGTCAGAGTTGAGATTGACAATCTGAACATGCCCAACTCTGTGGCCAGGAAAGGCTAGCAAAGCACAAGTTGGACTGGGGCACAGTCCACACAAGCCTAAAGAAAACAGCATCAAATAATATTACTTACTACGTACCTTATTTCTTACGTATGTACTTTGCCTTGTATAGTAATGTGATATTTATATGACTGCCTGTCTTATGTTTAGAGAAATATAACGGAATCTACTTACCCACTTAATTTTTATGTGTATGTTCAATTAGAATGTTAGCTTACCATATACCGTATAGCTCCAAATTTTCATGTTGAAAATTTTCGTGATCTTAGCTGATTTTCGTGATTCATCATTATTTCGTGATTTTGAAGTGTGAAGCCCTGTACTTAAGGGTGGTGTAAGGAAATTTTTGTGGCAAAATTTTTCGTGATTTCCGTGTAATTCACGAAAATCACGAAAATATTCGACCATGAAAATTTGGAGCTATATGGTAGCCAGAAATTATAGCTCCAAATTTTCGACGAAAGTAATTTTCAAAATCCAAGACAATTATTGAAATAAAATTCTGGCACTTTCAGTCCTTACCGCACTGTATGGTCAGTCGTTTTCAAGAAGGAAAATATTCCAAATTTTCATATACTCATATTCTGTATATTGCACATCTTCGTTCTTATGCTACCAGGCTACTGGTGCATTATACTGTAATACTTTACATAGAATCAAGCAAACAGAGAGAACCTAATGGTATCCTAGTTGCATTTCAAATGGCAAGCAATCCTTGGAGTACATGGTGAGTGCATACACAGATTTATTACAAAATCTGCACACAACCAGTAAAATTAATCTTAAGTGATGGAAATCAAGACTAAGGGTTAATCCCTCAGTTCACTGTTGCTCGTATGAATGCAAGCTTCTTCATACAAAATGTATCGCCTGCATAAGAATTCCAATTAAGACCCACCCTGTAACAGCTTTAGATTATGTCGAAATTTAAGGCCCACCCTCTAACAGTTCCATTTTGGTAACACGCGCTATAGCTGCATGGTTACTGTTACAAAGTTTAACACATACTGTATACAAGTTTTCAGTATTTTACATACCTTTAGGGTTGGGACTAGTGCGATATGAGGTAAGTTGCTTGGGCTGCTGGGTGAATGAAAATATTACGATCTTTACTTCAAGAATGACCACAATCCTATGCATACACATAACAATATATACAGCAACAATATGACGTTTGCTTACTTGTCTCTTTTTAGCTTTACTGCCATCACTTGATTATCAAACTCTAGCTCAAATACTGGTTTCTTTTTTAAATCATCCCACATAATAACTGCAATGACAATAATACATGCAACACACATACATATACATATAACACACATACATATAACTAAACATACTATATTATAAACGTACTACTAGTCTTGTGAACCAGACTACTTTCCTTGAGGGTGGCACTTATTGATAGGACATTATAATCTCCAATTGATAAGTGCCACCCCCCTGAGTAAAGTGGTCTTGTAGGGGTAAGTGGAAACACCGGACACGGACGCGAACTCGGACACAATTGGTTTCTTTTTGTACGTGAGGATGTTGCATTTTGCAGGTGAATTACACTAGCGTACGTTAAAAAACTCGTGTTAGCTGAAGTGCAGTTTCACTCGACTAGGGTAAATAGCTAACACAAGTTTTTAAAGTGCATTGTAGTGTAATTCACCTGCAAAATGCAACATCCTCATGTACAAAAAGAAACTACTCGTGTCCGCGTCCGAGTTCGCGTCCTGCCATGTCCGGTGTTTCCACTTACCTGTCTGGTTCACAAGATTAACTATAAACATGCATACACACACATGTGACCAGGTCTGTGAAAATGACACATGGTATCATTTCAAGAAATACTATTTCAGTTGATTAAAACAGACTGCTGTCTGTACTGACCAGTTAACTTTCACCTTGTAAATGGATTGGTTGGTGGCTGAATTTCACGGTTTTTGAGATGATTTTTTCAAGTGGGTACTAATTTCAGGTCAGCGTAGTGAGGGGGTGGGTGGGAGGCATGTGACTCAAAAAATCATAGGGAACTGCTTAGAGTAGGAAAAGCCATCAAAAGTAACCACAAGTCGCCTACACCATACTACAAGACCAAGGAGGCGCCTAGCCAGCAACGGTAACAGTTCCAAGCATGGATAGCTTTTGAGTGTAACTATAAGCTTGCGGAATAAAATGGCCTACATGATCGATTCTTGCAGACCCGGTCACATATTATACTATACATACATACATACATACATACATACATACATACACATACATACATACATACATACATACATACATACGTACATACATACAGTCATGTGCCTTATACAGGTATCCATATATAACTTATATACATAACGTATAGCTACTCATGTCATGGTATATTGCATGCTATTTACAGCAGCTCTATACTGTATAGGCGGTAATTTTCAAGGGATGAAATTCTCACGAATTTTGCGAGTAAAATAGCCTTCGTGAAAATATAATCGCGGACATTTCATGCATCATCAATTATACTATTGCCTGTGTAACGTGCATCCTCCAGTCTTCAGGTGTCTCGCGAACAAATAAACGCTAAAATCCTATTTTAAGCTTTTAGCAAAATTTTCGTGCCTCGAAAATTACCGCCTATACAGTATACTATACTGTCTGTACTATGTACATAATGTCTGGGAGTTTAAACAACTATAAGTAACAACATCATTGTATGGTAAAACTATACTGTGTCTCACCTTTGTTATTGGGATATGCAGGACGTGATCCACCACCCACTAATGCAAGGTAATTGCATCGGAATAACATTTCCACATAGCCCAGACCTCCACTTGAAAAATCTGCTCAAAATATACTTATCACATATGCACACACGCAACGCAACGCACACACACAACACATGTAGATATGTATTATGTAATAATATCATGGAAGGAAGATAGATTTATAAAAATTTTATGTGACAATGAGTTCTACTAAGTGGTAGCTTTGACAGAAATAGTGTTTACAGAAAGCTAATATTCATTGATGAACCTATGAGATTTTGCTGATATTCCGATTAACCAATATTGTTTTTCCAATATTGGCTGATACCGAATGCTGATCCGTTATCAACATACGTAACTTCCAAATCTGCTAACAATAGGCATCATCATGCCATGAAATTATCATTAAACATATTGTAGCACCATCCATAATTATTCCAGTTTTCCAAATACATATACTTTAAGGATTCATCAGAATTGCTTTGTATCAAGATAGCATGCATTTACCTTCTCTTTCCTTTTCTTTCAAAGGGTCACAGTTGTATATTCTGAACCCATTCTCCATTCCGCAAGAGAAGCATCCTATACACCCAGTGTGCATTACATGGAATATATTACTCGTTCAATTACCATGATCTTGATTCCATCCTACAAACAGTAGACCGTTCTTATCATGCGATCCTCTATTCGCAATTACGTTGCACATTCTGACCGCACATCTACGTCGTCACGAACATCATTTTCTTGTTCCATCTAATGCCCACTACACAACGGTATAGTATCCGGGTACTATCTTGTGGTCATATGGTGTAATCGTTTGTTTGTTTTTAGATGAATATACGGTGTATGAGGGTGTGTTTGTTGCAGTAAGACTCGGTTGTAGTACAAGATGCTAAGCGTATCTTTACTAGTCACCCGTCCCCTGCTAGTGCATAAGCACGTAGTCTACCATGTGCAAGATATTAGATCGTAAAGAAGAACCTGCAATTAAAGTGTGGTGGCCAGCAGCTTGAATGTTGCGACAGCAGACAGGTTATAACTTGTGTTGTTGTTGTTGTTGTTGTTGTTGTAGTGGTGCACGTGACCAAAAAAACAGTTTATATCAAAATGGGTTTTTTCCAGTGATCATAGTTAAATATTAAGGTGGTTGTCACCACTGCGTCCTCTTGTCAGTAACCTCTTGTTGCTTCAATGCAACCTACGGAGAGAGATTATCTGGCAAGAACAAACAGTGGTGGCCTCCAAGCATTTCCCACCACCACATAGCACCTGTTCAGGGTGACAGTGTGGTAGCGATTACAGTGGGTCACCTGTAGGCCAGAAGAAGTGCGCTCTTATCTTGATCACTTGTGAACATCCGTTTTATAGCATAATTATGATGATGTAATATTCTATAAAAAAAGAACATTACTTCAAATGTTATTACATCAGTGCTAAAATTAGATTTTTATAACGTAACATCCAGAAATAGTTTTAAAATTATTACATTGTTCTGTAGATTTTGCAGCATACCATGCACTGTGTACAGTCAGTTATCTGTTGGTAAGATGAGAAGTGCAACTTAGCATGTATTAATATTATTTGTGCTAACAACAGGACTCAAATGTTCATGACAATATTCTGTGATTCCACATTGTAGCTCTTACCAGGGGAGATGTAACAGTTTGATATCTGGCAAAGGTCTATAGGATATCCAATGAAATTAGGGTGACAATAGGGTAGGCTTTGTCCGATCATTTCTGTTGAATTTTGATGTGTCCACTGCAGTTATTACACAACATTACATCATATATTATGGCGTAGTTTGGACATGTACAGGTAGCTAATGAAAAGATGGAACAAGCCACACCACTGCAGAGCATCTATGATTATGTGGCATTGTAATTTTTTTATACTTGTATAGTTTTTGTTTATAAGCGCCACTTAGTTATAATTATAGCATGCAGATAATTTTTTGCCACTTAGTTATAATTTCTAATCGATAGTACCTTGTGCTTAAATTTGCTACTGGTCAAGGGTGCAGGACCATCTCATCACGAGCCACAGACGCAGAATAGCTATGGACGCAACCGGTAGATGACAAAATGTTGCCACCACTGTGTCCTCCTGTCAGCAATCCCTTGTCACCATTAATGTGACTTTAGAGAGACTCGGCAACAAGAACAAACAGTGGTGGCCTTCAGGGGATCTCCTACCACCACATAGCACCCGCTACAGGTGATGGCGTGGTCGCTTTGGTAGGTTCACACCTTTAGACCGTTAGGGGAAAGGGGGAGTTCTTTGTAGCTGTAGGCAGCCACAAGGAGCGAAGTAAGCGTCTCTGTCGTTGTGTTTGTTCATCGAAGTAAGCGGGTTGATACGAACTTTGCCAAGGTGCCATTTTGACTGACTTCCCTGGCAAAGGCGGAGAGAGCATCTACTTAGAAAATTGTGTACATTTCTTTTATAGCAAATTTCTTGGTTACGTATGATGTAATGGTATAAATATAGTACATGCATGCATTTTTGGAACTACTGATTTGTTTTGTTTCCATAGATACCGCCTTATCATGTCCCTTGGGTTTTAAGGTTTGCTAATTTGACACTATTAAGGTTGCAAAATGTGTGTAGTGGTAGAAGTCAGTTTGCATAGTTGTACAAAGCAAACAAACAAGGAAAAGACAAAAGTATAATTGGTTGGCATGGAGTTCAAAAACAATAACAGTCAGAGTAATTTAGTACTGTAAAACAATCCTTATAACCATTTCTTCCACAAATTACACAACACACCATACTGATTGTATCTTTGTGTAATAAATGTACGTACGTATATAATCCGGCATTACTATCATAAAGTATACAAACTATAATTGCCAGTATCCAATTGTTAGCCATTTTGCAAAACTGTATAATACACATTCTTTAAAACTGACAGATCCTGATTTCCAATAAATTTCCTAAAAGATTTAGTTGATTATAAATATGTAAATAATTATAATTTCCATGGATGGCAAAGGACAGCAGAGGTGACTATGTCTATCTACGTATATAAATATATGGAGCATAAGAAAACTGAAATCTTGACAATGACTTGCTAACATTTTAAAATCAGGAAAAATTTTATCTTACTTTTCTTGTGTTGCTCTATATAATATATTACACTCATGCCCTTATTCATTCAGTTAACAGGAATAATTACTGGAATCAAATCATGAAGCAATGTAATATATCATAATTCTGTAAAACCCAGCCTAGTTTACACCTGATTTTGCCCAGTTAATGACCTATAAAAAACCCTCGAAAAAATCACAAAAATTAGCTACATCATTAGCATACATGTAGCATACAGCACATTATAGTGAAGAATCAAAAAATCAAAAACGAAGACAATTTTCATGTACATATAATGATGGTCAGCGTTTGGTTTACCTTACTTGCCTTGCAATTGGATGAGCAATAATTTTACAAATTCAAGTACTGCTTCCCTGAAATTAATAGTTGCATTACTGGTAAGCCATTTATCCCTTCACTTAATATAATCATAGATTATATAAGGGTACACACACACACACACACACACACACACACACACACACACACACCCCACACACACACACCCCACACACACACACACACCACACACACACACACACACACACACACACACACACACACACACACACACACACACACACACACACACACACACACACACACACACACACACACACACACACACACACACACACACACACACACACACACACACACACACACACACACACACACACACACACACACACACACACACACACACACACACACACACACACACACACAAATGGTTAATAAAGGAAGTTGATATAACATTATATGTGGAACGATCTACGATATGATCATATCAAATTATCAATGATTCACTAAGTAATTTTGGCATACGGTCTACGTGAAAAATCACACTTACATAATTCCCAATCTGCAGTGTGTATATGCCGTACAGCTTCGGTCCATATCTTTTACATTTCTATTTAACGCGCGCCACAACCTCCGGATACTAAGCATGGCATTGGATGACTATATTTACGTCGCACTGATATTAGTATGCATCCCTCTCGGTGCAGTGGTGAAGCGTATTAATGGATATACTAATAGACTGCTATTTTGCGGCTTGGTGGGGTTCGTTTTAGCTTTACTGGCGTTGCAAACACAAATTTGGCACTCGCTGCTGACAATTGTGGTATCTTATTTAATACTGAAATTCTCCAGCATCAGGTATTAAAGTAATGTGTTAGTGAGATTGCCACCACTGCGTCCTCTCGGCAGCAAGCCCTCGTCGCTGCGATGCGACTACGGAGGGATTTGCTGGCGAGAACAAACAGTGGTGGCCTTCAGGCACTTCCCCACCACCACTTAGCACCCGGTAGAGGTGACGGCGTGGTCGCTTTGGTGGGTAGGCGCCTTAGAGCCGTTGAAGGGGGGAACAGGGGATTAGTTGGTGCTTTGTAGCTGTAGGCAGCTACAAGAAGCGAAGTAAGCGTCATATTCGTATCGTCACTGTGCCATCGAAGTAAGCGTCAGTGTAACTTCGCCAAGGTGCCATTGTTAACTGACGTCCCTGACAAGCTACTGAACCACGGAGTGAGCTGTTTGACTGCCGCGTTGGTTGCTTTTATATCAAAATATATGATGTAATAATTTATTGTGTCATATTTAAATATAGTAACTGGATATTGTGTGTTTTTACAGATACTGCTATGTCATATCCCTTGTGTTTAACTTTGGCTACCTTGCATTCTTCCGAATGGCTTCCTATTTTGGATATGCGGAGGTGTCAACTGGCACTCCAAATGCTGTCCAACTCATCTTGTCACTAAAAGTAAGAATTACCTACAAAGACATAATACATCACATATTCACTGTTACCTGTTTCTCATGATGCTTTACACGTACGTGTCTGTTAAATGGTCAAGAAACTGCCTTTTACATAACCAAGAGTTCATGATCATGGACTCTTGCATGTACATAGTGGGAAAGGTTTGGGTGGCAAAACCCTTTTGGCAAGGAAAAGTTTGGCAAACATATAGATCCAGTTATGTTAGTTTGAGAAATCACACATAATTTGCCAAACTTGTCCCTCGCCAAAATTCCTACTATATTAGTGCTACAAATTTTTCGCCAACACTTTTTGTGGTTTTGTAACAAATGCTTATCTGCCATGAAATGATTTATTTCTAGTTATGCAGCATGTAAGCACACACATGTTCTACATAATTATGTATGTAGTAGAGAGTCATATTTGTTGTATCCATGATGGTTAGTTCCAGGTATATAGTAAATAGGAACATATAACATCACTTAGACTTACTTACAGGATAAGGAAGTCCTTAAATTTGATATCATATTTCATTAGTGTTAGAATAACCCTATCAATGTGCTTATCATGGTAGCTATTTCTTTTTCACAGTTAATATCTGTTGCATTTGATATGAGAGACTCAATACTTGACTCAGTACTTAAGGATAG
Source organism: Spongia lamella (assembly GCA_963930835.1). Classification (NCBI taxonomy): domain Eukaryota; kingdom Metazoa; phylum Porifera; class Demospongiae; order Dictyoceratida; family Spongiidae; genus Spongia; species Spongia lamella. The sequence goes on along the minus strand of OZ005748.1, from coordinate 3,707,097 downwards.
TAGTCCAAAGCCTTGCATTTTTCCCACTGAAGCAAAGAACTTAGGAATACTGGAATATTTTTGTTACAGTTACTGTTTCCTTGGCCTCTTCACTGGGCCATTTTTTCGATATACAACATTTCATCACTTCTTGAATCAACCTGACCCAGAAAAGTTGCCTACTGCAAAGAAAGCTCTTAAAGAATTAACCTACTTGCCGTTGTATGTTACTGTGTTTCTTGTCCTGCAAAAATATTTTCCTGTGTCATACCTCGTGACCGATGACTACTTCAGCCATGCTGGAGGTTTTCTATACCGGTTGGCGTACCTTTATCCGTGCCTCACGTGGTTTAGGTGGAGATTCTATATAGCTTGGCAATTAGCAGTGTGTGGTTTCACTCTGGCAGGAATGGGTGCATACCCGAAGGACTGTGAGTGTAAGTCCGGCCTTGGTCCCTCCAAGATGTCGGAGAAGTACAAGGACAATATTCTCACCGTTGACAGCCAGACAGGGCACTTCATTGAAGACGACATTGATTTTACAACTGTTCAGCAACTTCGTGTGTGGCCTATTGAAACCATGACACGTGCCACTGATCCTGTCCCACATTGGAACATGTCCGTTCAATTCTGGATGTACAATTACATCTCCAAGAGGTTTCCATTAAGAGAATACAGGTATATTACACACAGCAGAAATTTTTCTAGGGGGGCAAAGGTGGCATTTTGCCCCTCCTGAAAATGGCTTTGCCCCCCTGAGTTATTATCCTCAATGATAAAAAATAATTTAAATATGATAGTTAATTTCAATTAAAGTTCTGTTAAAGTCAGTTAAAGTTCTACCCTCCCTCTATGTAATTGAGAATCTCAATTTGCCCCTCCTGAACTTATTTTCTAGAAAAATCTCTGCACACATGTACATAATACATACATGAATTCCTTGGTTGTTTGTACAGGCGAGTAGCTGTATATGTGGCCAGTGCCTACTGGCATGGCCTACATATTGGATACTACTTTGCATTCTTAATGATGCTCTTCTGCATGGTGGCGCAGGAGGGATTTGTGAAGGTCACCCAACCACTGCGTGGCAACTCATCCGTCTGGCTGGTGTACTTTTGGAACTTCATTGACTGGAATATCTCGTGGAGAATATATGACTACGACCAGGCACCATTTCGGTTATTGGAATGGGACGATACTTTTAGAGTATGGGGTTCCCTGTATTATGTGGGTCATATACTTAGTGCAATATTTATAATACCCGCTCTGATGTTACCAAATACTAGTAAGAAAGATAGTAATAAGGGTAAAAAGAACGATTAGTGTTATTCTTGTTTTACACATTTTTATATTTAATTGGAATTATATTTAGGATATTCTAATTGTATTTATTAAATATTTTGCCTAATAACAATCTGTTTCTCCCAGTTCACTCTCTTCACACTTAGCTGCCATTAATATCTCCTGTAGCACGTCCAAAAATATTTCTTGTGGAGACCTTTCTTGTACAGTAGAATTAGAGCGACACAGTTCCGATATTTCAAGTATGCATTTTTTACATTGATGACAGTCACAGTTGTGTGGAGTGCTTTCAAACAAACCTACCAATTCCTCAGTTTTCTTTTTAACTTTAATATGACAATCTGTGATAGCTTCCTTTAGTACTGGGAAGAAGTTGAGTGAGTCTAACACGTAGCACTTGCTGTTGTGTGTATTATAATCTTGACTACTGCAACATGCTACATAGTCTGGAATGGACGACTGTCTGGTGACAAGAGACTGGTAAATTAGTAACAAAATTTCCATCACTTCTACTTTAATCTCCCAGTTATCATCTGCAACACCTTGTGACAGATGGGTAGACAACTTGTGCAGGGAGTCTTTTCTATCTGTGAGTAGACCCAGTAGTTCACTGTTCCTTGTACACACAATATTGAATGCCCTCCAGGCATTAAGTCTCACTGTTGTCTCATGTGAGCTCGTATCAGTGAACTCCAATATAGCGTGTGCCGTGTTCAAATGATTACTCTAATAACAGAACAAAATTACATGTTACATGTTACACTGAAACTCATAAGTAGCAAGCAAAAGAATCTATTTTCTTTCTAGCATTACATCACAGTTCCAAAATACTACTGTATAACAGGTTACATTTGAAGGAGATTTATTTTCAAATTTTTGAAAAGCATTTCTATGAAAATAAAGCTGCCAAAAAATTATGGCAAATGGAAGAGTACGAAAATAAAACCTTTGAAATCTAATTTATTAGTTGTTATATGAAAATTTCTGCTTCGAATATAACCCATTATGGCATATGGAATGTGGAAACTTGTCACAAATAGTCCTACAAAAACACCCAAGACTATTCTATATGGCAAAAATTCCAAGCCAAAAACCTGCAGCTGAATTTAAAACTTGTAATATCCACACTGTGTGTATTTTCATACTACATACTATGTAATCCAAAATTTTCAAATTTTGTGAGTAAAGCCACCTTCATGAAAATTTAATTTAGGGCTCAAACGAATATTCGACTATTCGGAAAATATTCGTATTCAGGAATATTCGAATATAATTTTTAGGTATTCGAATATTTGTTTCAAAGTAAGTGTAGTGACACCATTGTCTCACCAGTGTGTACAACATGTAAGAAATGGCTTTACAATGCTTGATCATACCTAAATATATTCTATTCTAATGCATTGTTGTAAAGATCATAACTTAATAAAGAATATTCAAATATTCGGTTAGTTGTCATTACAGAATATTCGAATACAAAAACCATTATTCGTTCCCTAATTTAATTGTGAATTCTGTATATACAGTACTCCAGTACAAAGTCTACAGCACCTGATTCAATAAAAATGTGAAAATCCTAATTTTAGGTTTTCGCAGGATTTTAACCTCATGGAAATTTTGGACTAACAGTGTATATGATACATACGTACGTACATACTCACAAAATGGTCGCTCCTTTGCTGCATGAACACCTTAGCCAGTGGAGGGCTGGTCACAACAGAAGACAGCGATAAGATGGCAGATGCTTTGACGCATGGTTCAACGTCCATTAGACCACAAGTCACAAGCAGTTCACACAACTTACTACTACAGAGAAACTCTATCATCCCATCAGAAACTAAAAAGATATTACAGATGCATGTAAATACACAAAAAGTAGTTAATTCTACAGAATAAGCGTCCCTTTGGAAAGAGTACGAGAGCGTATTGCTTGTATGCAACCAGGCTTAAGAAAACCAGTCCTATCTTCACAAAATACACCTATTCATACATCTTATGGTATCTATATCTTTTTCTGTGTGTGCTATACTGATGTCACTTGCTTTGATCATGAGCCATAGAGCCAATCAGTTCAATACAGGAGTCCCTGACCTCCCAGTTGATGTCCATGCTACACAGCTGCAGTGATTCAGCAATGCTAGACAACAAGCCACACCCACTAGTTGTTAAATCAGCAGCCACGCCCACAGCTGGCTGCAGAAGTGTGGTTAAAACTTGACCAATCAGATACAGAGATTTGCAAACTATCTGCATTTTAATAAACCACACAATTAGTTACATGTATTCTAATTAATTCGGGCACACCTGAAGAGGAAATGACCTTTTTTGGACCAAAGTAACCAAACAGCCAGCCAGCTGTTCAGTCAATGATGTAGATACCATCTTCAGACGGTCACAGTTTTTATCTTCAAACACTTCAGACAATATGACGAGCAATTCAGTGATGAATTTATGTTGACTGGAAGTTGACAATTTGTAGTGCACTTCAGTGGAATAGTTAGCACACGTCTCCAATAAATTGGTGCACAACTCCAAGCATTGTGCCCACCAATCACTGCTCAGCATCTACAATAGCACACGTAATGTTAGATGTAAGGTTTAAACTATCATCTATGCAACTACAATAACATCAACTACCAGCAGTATAGATTGTATGGTCGTTACACATATTGCATCACTAAAGGATTCTCTATACCTTGTTTGTAGTAAGCGTGGGCATTATATGACAATCGTGATAGTTTTCGCGGTTGTGATATATGTACATACGTATGCTTTATAATCGTGATGCCTCAAAATCTTAACAATCGCTCACCCCTAACACAATGTCAAATGTAAGGTCTAAAGTTTCTCCAAACTATTTTAGACATTTATAACCCTCAAATTAGGTACCTATATGTACTACTAGATTTTTGTGCATGAAATGCGTAGTTATTTCATACAAATTTCCATAATCACAGGTGATCGTATACGAAATGGTATCGTTTCATACTATGAACATTTTTTCATACAAATTTCATTGTATATGAAACTCATTTTCATCTTTGCAAATTTATGTAAGTGGCTACATATTTCATGGACAAAAAATCTAGTAGTGTATGGTATGTATATAAATGTATTGTGTGTAGATCCCAACACTATCAGAGCTCAAAATAAGGATTGAATTCAGGGGTGAAGGGCCCCTCTACTTACAGCAGACAGTGGTGAATAAATTCCTATGTCTTATAACAGGCCTATAAATCCGGTACAATTAGGCACCTGCAGTTAAGATCAATATACTCTAATAGAACAGTCATTATACCTGATGTGAATATATATACACTCCTAGCACAAATTTACACATGAGGATGATATTGAGCAAATTTATGAGCACTGCAGCATATGATAGGTAAAAATAAAGGCATGCATAGCTAGGCTAGTCCCTAAATACAATTATTATAATTATACATGCCCCCTTACATCTTCCTACGCCCCTAGAATTTACGTACGTAGGTTGGGCATTCATTACAAGTAGAAACACTATAATGGAGGCCTTCCCACTGGATATATGTACATGTTGTCCCATCAACCATATGCCATACGCTTGTAAGTGACCTATTATTTTGAGGTCTACACTATGTAACTGGACAACAATGTTACTAAATACATTTTATGTTATTGTGCTCCTGCTGTACCTTCATAATATATTTCATGTTCTTCAGAGCTGATAGTAAAGCTTGCTCGGTATGGTCTAACAAAAACTGCCTCATTGATGCAACCATCACCTACGTATGTAGTTGAACACAGCATAAAGTACGTACTATATACATGCAGTTATTCTCGGGGCTAAAATTTCCAAGCTTACAGTGAAATCCACATCTCTCAAAGATTACTATGCATGTATTATGTATATGTATTAGTAAACATAAAATACCCCAGTGTCCTGGTACATTTATTGTGGTAAAGTGATTTATGCAATATCTTACCGACTACCTTACAAAATACATGTGTAATTATTAATGACATTGAACATCATTAGTTATGCATGATAAGGCATACAATGGTGTGGTGGTTGCTACTTCTCAATACCATGTATATGTACTGTATATGCAACAAATGGCTGTGTGTATATATAGTTTATACCTTGTGATCATCTGTGGGAAAGCTAACATCATCCTTTTGTAAGAAGAATGACAGCGGATAAAGCAGAAGGTGGTAATAACTGTAAAAGTAATGACACAATGTTATCCCTACACTTACAGTGTACAAATAACCTCTTGTTGGGTTTGACTCCATTTAGTGATGGTAATGAAGCTGTCAGCGTGAGTAATCTCATAGCAACTGGAATCATTCCTCGTCCACACAAATTACTAGCATGACCCAAAACAATAGAATCATCAGATAGAAATGGTCTCAGTAAGGTGGTCCTATACAAAACAAGCAATGAAATTACAACACAGTATTAAATGTGTTACTAATTCAATACTGTATATATACAAGGAAAGGAGGGAGTTTTGTAGCATTCTAACTTAGCAACTACATATGTGAGCATTGATAGCACTAATTCATGATGTACATGCACTAAAATTACTGGGAGATATTATTCCCTACATTTTGCATAGAAATTTATTACTAAGCAGTGGTAGAAATAAGGGTCAGAAATTGGTCGGCCGTTTTTTGAAGATCAGACATTTTGTAGGTTATTGATTGTCTCCCATTGAAAATGTACAGTAAATTTGGCCGACCAAAATGGATTTTGGTCGGCCAAATGTTGAAATTGGTTGGAAAATGGCCAATGGCCAGCTGCTATTTCTAGCACTGCTAAGCTACCAGTCATTGAGTGAGTGGTTACATTTGCAAATTGTTTCAAATAACCTCTGACTCACCAATGATTTTTATTACATGTTTCAAACAAATTCAGTACTACATGACATTCCTCAGCCGTTCTTATTGCAAACTGGGCAAACCATTTATCAAAAGGCCAGTAAGTCGTAAACAAATACTGCAACGCTTCAACGGACAACCCACTGGTGATTAAATGTGATACTATTCTTATCAATGTAGTAAATGGAACGATAGTGGATTGTGAATCAATATCGAGGTGCATAACCAATTCATCAAGACATCTTTTACACAACTCATGATTAGATGAATTCTTATTTATGAGCTGTTCTGTACAACTTAGTATCACGGATTGGATTACATCTTCGGTCATCCGAGTCACAAAGAAACTTGACGTGGCAACCTGATTGATGACCAGTAAATGAAGCTGTTTTTCCAGCAGCCAACATAATCCATTGCAGTTGTTTAGTATGGCCTTTAAAATGTTCAATACAGCACACACAACATTCGGCAGACTACTAGCCGTTAGTAACTGCTTTAGAAGTGATGTGATGTGTTGATAGGGCACCTTCTGAAACACAATACAAATTTCCAGTAGTCTTATTCCAAAAGCTGCTGCTTTAGAGTTGACACTAAAAGCTAGCTGTTTCAGAATTTCCTCCATACGTGACACGGACTGAAAAACGGAATCCAAATATTTGCTATCCACTTTACACACCTCATACAAGGAATCCACTATCTTATCAAAACTTGAATCATCAATAACAGCAGTTGGTTCATCTCTAACAAGCGTTAAAACTGAACGAAACGTCTCAAACTCGCAACTTTCCATATCGAAATAATCGATTGTGGGTTAAGTCAATTTTGGCGGGTTTTCCGCGAGAAGTGTGATATGGAATTCGTTGAAGGATGGGACTTCATGCAAACATTGGGTGAAGGTGCATACAGCGAGGTCAAGTTGGCTGTTAATAGAAGCACTAAAGAATGCGTCGCGGTGAAGATAGTACAGTTTGCCCAGCATCCTGATCTTAATCCGGATAATCTGAAGAAGGAGATTTGCATAATGAAGATGTTAAGACACGAGAACATCATACGATTTTTTGGACAGCGAACAGAGGAGGGGAGCGTGTGTTACCTTTTCTTAGAATACGCCAGTGGTGGGGAGCTTTTTGATAGAATTGAGCCGGATAGGGGCATGGAACCTGGTTTGGCGCATTACTTCTTTGTACAGTTGTTGAATGGTTTGGAATACCTTCATGAAAGAGGGGTGGTACACCGAGACATCAAGCCTGAAAATTTACTGTTAGACAATTGTGACGTGTTGAAGATTTCAGATTTCGGTTTGTCCACGGTGTTCAGACACAGAGGTATAGAGAGAAAGCTCAGTAAGTCGTGTGGCACTGTCCCTTATATAGCCCCAGAGGTTTTTGCTGGCCTAGAGCACCATGCTGAACCAACAGATTTGTGGTCATGTGGGATAACACTTATTGCGTTACTTGCTGGAGAGTTGCCTTGGGATAAACCGTCAAAAGACAATGCAGAATTTCAACAGTGGAGTCGTCAAAATTTTCTGATTTCTCCTTGGAACAAGATTAGCAATGAGCCTCTGGCACTGTTAAAAAAGATGTTGAGAATTAGTCCTGCAAAAAGATATAGTATTGAACAAATCAAGAAGCACATTTGGTTCAAAAAGAAATACGCCATTGCTCGCCAGTCTCCTTCACAAGATACTCCTAATGCTTCATCTCGTTCTGCTGCTCATTATCCGGCCAAGAAGGTCAAGATAGAGAGCTCCCCAAGGTATCAAGATAGAACTGGGCATGAAAGAACAGTGACTTCATCACAACCAGTGATCCTTGACAATAGTGACGTTCTACTAAAGGGGGCTGGCACAGATTGCTTTACTCAACCATCTTGTTACGATGAGTTGATTATTGGGACACAAGTATTATGCACCCCAGGAGGGACGCAGGCACCGTTTCAACGGCTGGCGATGCGCATGACAAGATTCCATACCAAACTGGAACCGCTAGCTGTTTGGAATAAATTGAACTCTGTGCTAAAAAAATTACTGTATGATCCAAAGCCTTCCCCAGACCAAACAAGCATTTCGGTTTTTACTGAAGACAGACGAGGATATCCATTGGGAATGCGTATTTCATTATTTCAATTAAAGCCCGGTTATTTGTTGGTTGATTTTAGAAGATCAAAGGGTGACGGAATTGAGTTTAAACGGATTTTCAAGAAGATAAGAGAGCAGCTAGCAGACATCATATCCAAACCACCTTCGATCACAGATATTGGTGTATCTTCAGTATGTTGTGCACCTGATAATGAATTGTAAATTTAACCACTTACAATTTCTCATTTTTCCGATTGATTAATAACTGATTTTCATACATTAAAATTAAAATGATTCTAATTCTTTCGAGCAAATTTTTGTTTCTAAATGTAATCCCACAATCGATATAATTGTTTACGAGCTCCATGCCGGTATGGCAACCAACGATCCGCCTGTTAATTTACGCGATGCCTTCTTTATGGTAATGGTTTCTGGTCAGATCGAATCAGCGGAGGTAATTATCACTAAATTCTATAGACTGTGCATGGTTATAACTGATGTGTTGCGAAAACGTGCAGCGACAATTTAAACCGATATTTAAACACATCTTACCTCGAGATTTTTTCTTTTGTAGTTTCCGGACTTCGATCACCTCTACTGCACTTATTCGTACTCCTATGGCCAGGATTGGACAATCGTATCAGTAAGCATACGAGCTGTATTAGATACAGCCCAGCTACAAACTTGTCAGAGTGTGTATAACTATTAAACTGTAGGGTTTGTCTGAGGGAATCACGCAGACTTCTCAAAGAGGAACTGGATATGACAAGAATTTTGTATGGAATTTTCCTATTGATGTAACGTTTAAAAGCACCAATGCATTTGGCTGTAAGCCGTTAGTGTATCTTAAAGATTCTTATTGTTTAAAAAGCTTTTGTTCTATATAGGGCCACAAATTGTGATCAGTGTGTATGGAAATAACATATTTGGTAGAGATGAAGTGAGGGGTTATGGTGCTATCCACATACCAATATCACCGGGAGAGTAAGTGATTGATCAGGCAGATGATCGTAGTAATTGATTGTGATATACCATTAGACGTGTATTAGTTGTGGACATGTTCGTACCGGAATCGTCATCCCAGATACAGAAACTTGTCAGGTAACAATTTACAGCATGCAGTTACACTTCTTGTACTGTACTTGGCAGACGTAAATGTGTTACATGTTATCTTTTGTGCTAGCGTATGTTTAGAGTATCACAGATATTATAGTGTATATCATAATAAGCATTGGATGTCTGTACTAGCTGGCTGATTGGTCCAAGACCAGAATTTGTGGATCCAAATTTTGTGGCTCAAGGAGAGGGCAGACAAAGTCAGTGAGAATCAAAACTATTTTAATAGAACATACAGCTGCTGTCTACCACTTTGCCACTACCTAAATTTATTTTTGAAGCTTCCCTTTATATTTGCATCTTTTTAAAACCATTAATGGGTCACATGGATGTGGGAACATTTTTACAGTTGGGAGGGGCTAAGGCCGTAGTTCTAGCTAGCTGCTGTGGGTTTGGCTGTACAGAGACAGCACATAGCTACAAATAGGGTTTAGTATATATAGTAGGCTATACTGCCAATATAGTATTTGTGTAATATTCTCTGTTTAGTTACTAGGGTGAGATCACAAGGAAGAGTTAGGGTGAAGGTCAATGTGGTGACCAAGGACATGTGGAAACATGGATTTAGAAATGGCATGGCAGAGCCTTCCTTTGCTGTGACCAACTCAACAAGAACAGCTGGTCAAGAATCTTAACACACACTTATTTTGATGTACTTTGTCACATTCCGCGTATACAATGAACATATTATGCAATACATTATCACGTGATCAAAATCGAGATCAAAATGTCGGAATTGGTTGAACACAAAGGAGGCTGTCATTGCGGAGCGATTAGATTTACAGTAGTTGCGCCTAGTTCACTCGAGGTTGTTGATTGCAAGTAAGTGGGACGTACGTATATGCAAATGATATAATCCCGTCCCTTTCGAACTGCGTCCGGGTTATTCCAGTAAACTAATTTGCATATTTTCTTTTAGTTGTAGTGTTTGTGTGAAAAAGCAGAATAGACATTTTATCGTGCCACAGAGCCGCTTCACTTTAACAAAAGTGAGTTTTACTGTGATACCTGCAATTCATGATCAGCTATGCGTGTTTCATTATAATTAATTTATAGGGTGCAGAACATTTAACAACATACACATATAATACACATCAGGCTCAGCACACCTTCTGTAAGATTTGTGGCGTACAAAGCTTCTACACACCACGATCAAATCCCGATGGTATCGGTGTTGCTCCGCACTGTTTGGATGAAGGAACAGTTACTGAAATCAAAGTTGATACTTTTGATGGGCAAAACTGGGAGCAGTCAATGGCCATAGATGATTCCATAAAACAAAGATCCAAGCTAACCAATTAGCTAAATCATATTATGGCATTGGTTGATATATTATGCATTGTACATGCATGTGAATTTATGGCCCTGATTTTCGATTTAAATGTTCAAACGTTTAGTCCCCACATACCCTGGTATGGCTAGTGGGAGTGTTTTTCTCATTGTTATTTTTTATATGGGTCATGAGACTTTATATATAACCGTTAAAACACCAAAGGTAGTTACAAGTTTTCCTACTCAAAAGTTTCCATAGTTCATTGCTTCTTGGTGTATGTTAAATATGGATGAGGAACTTTCTATGATGGTTGCATGGAGGTAAAGTATTCCAGTCTTTGATTATTCCAGTCAAATATGGATGAGGAACTTTCTATGATGGTTACATGGAGGTAAAGTATTCCGGTCTTTGATTGTTTTAGGAAAATAACTTTGTTGGTACAGGGTAGTGTTCACAGGGGGTAAAATGAAGTGGTAGCTATGGGTGGTGTTGTCTTGTAGGGTATCGTGTAGTTTGAAAATATGGTGGCATCTGCAGGGGTGGATCCTGGATTTTCTGAGAGGGGGTCTGAAAACAGAGGTGTACCTCTGGAGCAGGGGGACTGGGGGCACAGCCCCCCAGAAGCTATAGGGTTTTTTATTATTACAGCACCAAAACCTAAGATATAGAGCATATTTAAGTAAATACAAGGAAGTATTTAGCCAAAATATGGATCCGGAGTAGGGGTGTGGTGGGTGCAACCCCTTGGAAGATATAGGTTGTTTTATTATATAAAGTGCTGAAATGACACTTATCAAGAAATAATGCATTTTAGTGTGTTTTTATACCAATTCATCACTCTTTTGGCTTCTTTGATATATTTCTGGAGGGGGGGTCTCGAGACCCCAAAGACCCCCCTGGATCCGCCCTGATCTGGACGGGGAAATCTTGGTTGTACAAAATCTTATTAATATAGAGAGTCTTGTGATTTGTCGTCGATGTTCTAAAGATGTCCGGCCGGCCGTCCACTGCAGCTGAGAAAGCATATACTACTGAGTTAGCTACACTATTGTATTTATTATAATATAAAGTCCATCTAGCAGCGGCCCTTCTCTAGATTTTTGTTTTAGAGGTATAGCTAGCTGGTGAGGGTCCCACATACAGGCTGCATATTCTAAACAAGGTCTGACTAATGTAGCTAATATACACAGATTCTTTAACTTCATTGCATTTAAATAAATTACGTCTAATAAAATTCAGTGTTCTGGATGCTTTACTGGAAATACTGTGAATATGGTTAGACCATGATAGTGATTGATGTATTGCTAGTCCTACATAAATACTGATTGATGTTGTTCTTTAATCTGTAGCTAACAGATTACCATTTATAGAGTAATCAATTCAAGTTGATGTGGTGATCGAGATCTAGTACATGCAGCAAGGACTGCACTTTTTATAACATTGAGATTCATTTGCTATTTGTTAGACCATTGTAGCTATGATGGTATCTAAGTTATTTTGGAGACCGGCAGTGGTGGTCATTAGGTGATTTGATGAAGCTAGCGGTAATTAAAGGACACAATCATCTGCAAACATAGCTACGGTAGAGAGGAACTGATGCATGTTGTCATTAATGTCATTTACATACAATATGAACATTAAAGGCCCTATAGAACCGACTGTGCCTTGTGGTAGCTACTCCCGGCTGATAGCTACTGATGACTTAGTCTGGCGTAGCCAGACCCTTGGCTACGCCAGACTACTGATGACTTGGACTTCTTTAATTAGATCATAGATATTATCTATGATTAGATGCTTCACCATTCAATACTACGATTTGTGTTCTTTCAATACTATACGGATCCAGTAGGCTTAAGCTATATATATATCAGATATAGTTTGAGTTACGTAGCTAGCGATTGGAGATTATAAGCGCCCGGAGCGAGCGCTTATAATCTCCTATCGATAAGCGCCCTGCGGAGAAATACCGTATACGGTATAGCCTAAATTTTTCGAGGGGGAATGTTTTCGTGGATTTATGAATATTTTGGCATTTTCTGAATAAAACTTTCGTGGATAATGTATTGAATTTCAAGGTTATAATTTTCGTTGTTTGACAAAAATCCGTGAAATCAGCGAAAAATTTCTAGCTATAGCTTCAGGATAAATTTTATTTTTGTCCTATAGGGATATACAGCTGGCTAGCGATATGTAGCTATAGCAAGCTAGTAGAACTTTCCCATAAATTTTGACATTTCCGCTCGCATTTTCCGTTGTTAGTTAGTCGCGTGATCTCGTACGGCGATCACACGAACAAAGTTCTCAATAAAGATCGACCTTTGAGGTATGTATAAGGCTATTATCTGTAACATTAACGTTGTATCTATCAGTTTTTGATTTGTCTTAGTGACCTCAATGATCCAAGAACCCTCGCCGTCGTTAACCGCTGGTGGTCCAGTGAAACTGATTGGTGGATAGCGGAGCAGTGATTTGAGAAAAAGTAACTAATAATTCTACAGGTAGCTAATTATCAGTAATAGAATCGGAAAATATTTAGTGACCTTCCGGCAACAAAGCAGAATAACAGTTTCTCGATCACCCTAAAGCTCCAGTACATACATCGCCACATTATATCAGTGTAAGCGTAGGAGCCTGCTGAAAGGGGGGGGGGGGGTATTAAACATTCTATGAGGCTAGATGGTACGTAAATTTTACCTTTGCAAGTATAGTGTTTTCCACAAGAACACTGACACACATCCACGCTATACATACATGCATACATACACACCTATGGACATCCACACGTACACACATATGCATGCTACATACACGCATGTGCACACACACACGCATGCACACACACACACACACACACACACACACACACACACACACACACACACACACACACACACACACACACAGATAAACCCTCTTCTCACTTTTAATTGCACTTTCAGAGTCACGATGACATACAAGGTCAATCAGCCATAACAATTGCAATTCTTATTATGCAAACAGGCCACTAATTATAAATAGCCACCATGCACAACTTTAACTATATTATAGGAACTGTGTATAAAGGAACTGACATTTGCAATATTGTAACTGTAACAAGTCAACATTGGATACGGTTGATGTATAATCCAAATGCTATTGTTAATCTATTATTGTACATTGTTAAGATTACACAGTGATGTACGTAAGTAGAAGTCACATGAAAAAAGATTTGTCATTCAACATATCGAATGTACTATATATTTGTTTTATAGCTATACAATATAGTGCGTACATTATTATGTAGGTCTTGAATCACCCACTCAAGCAGAAGTGCATGAACCATGCCTGATATTATAAATTAATTATACGTATCTTTAGCCATAATTATAATCTTTTAGGATATAGATAAATTCATGAAGAATACATTTTGAAGTATGGAATAGAGTCACTGGAAGCTGGTCCATCTCCTACACTAATCACTTGATGTTTCTTCTGAGATAGGCCTGACTACAAATCTTAGGGACATTCAGATTACCTCCAATTAAACAGTTATACCTTGCATGTCCTTTAAGAATTCAAATTTTTGTGAACAAAAATCTGCTATGGAAGTAATTAAATATTTGCAAATAACCTATGTAGTTAGAATATTGGTGAAAACAATTGCAAGCTCTGTACTAATTTGTAAATTCGCAAAAATTTGGACCGCGAACATAAAAACTCGTAATATTTACCCGGTATATGGTACATCAACTGGTCACTTGGCCACCTTTTTGTCTTACGATTTAGCTGTCATAAAAAGGTGGCCAAGTGACAAGCTAATCATTTTTGTGAGATTTGTTAACTCTTTGCTCATCAAAATTAATTCAATTCATAAATCTTCCAGTAAAAGTTAAAGCTTAATTCTGATTGGTCACTTTTTTATCCCATACCATGCATGGTGTAGTGTGATTGCATATACACCTTGGCCACAATCCCATATCAGTCCTTTTAGTCGTTGAAGCAGTTTTTCTTGGCCATGCCACTTTTTTTACACCTGAGGTGTTTTTGTTTACCGGATATCACATGTTTTTTATTAATATAAGCTTCATATACTGTAGCTAATTGGCATACCAAAGTATGTCATATAAGAGTCACATAAACTATCAATAACATAATTTTCCTCCATGAGAAGGGCATCCGTATTGTTGTATTGTCCATATCATTATGGTGTTCTTAAAACATAATATAATTTGACCAGTAGCTACAATGATTCTACGTACCTATACACATAAAAGGGATTTGATGTACAGTAGCTAGACCTTCATCGTGTGACTACCTAACCAACAGCTATCATTCTGTTCACTGACCATGCTGGTTGTTCATTGACTTTCTTTCCAGTGAAAAGCTGTTGCATTAACCAGTGGATCTTGAACACCTACGTAGTAATCACAAACATCCTCCCAAACTTGATCACAGCACGTGCACAAGGGCGGTCTTGCAGTTGCGTGAGCGTTAAGGATATACTGGAAATTAAACAATAGCGTAGGAAACATACGTAACTAGCCTACTCTCTACAATCAGCTACGTAGCTCCTACTGTAGACTCTGACACAGGTATCACTTTCAACATATCACATGACGGAAAAATTTAATGCCTGGTAGTCTTAATGCGCGTTATATTGGAAATAGGTGCCAAGGTGAAAATTACAATCAACCTTCACAGAACGCTTTCAAACTAACGATTAGTACTGTAAGAAGCTAATAACAACATTTTTTGCTATCACAAAGTTTAAATGATTTCTAAAATTGAAATTCTGGGATTGAATTTTGATGGATGACATTTAACTTCAAATTGAGCAATAAATTACTTTATTTGTTTAGTAAACATTGAGAGCAATGCCACTAGAAGTTACAAGCAATTTATAAAGGATTCAGGTGACCATGCAGTAATTCTTATAAGCGCCCATAAGTTTGCCCACAACCTGCGAAAAAAATAAACCAGATGAAGGAAACGAATGAAATTTTTTCGTAATGCAGACTTCGCAGAAACCATATCTCTGGATTCCCTGTACCAATAGAGATGAAATTTGTTTTAGTTGTTAATGGAAGGCTGATTGCTAAGTGACAGCAATAAGGAAGTGATTTGAGTCACGGAAAGGTTAGTTTTGTTTTCTATTTTTTTGACACTTTTGCTATGTGTAAAAGACTCTCGGTAGTCTTCACGTGGGCGGTTTTTCTTGGCCACGCAACTCACTATCGTGAGTCTTGATATATATATACACATTTCAGTATAGTATACATATATAGCTAAAATCGATTCTTTATATAAACTTATTTCTTGCAGGCAATCAATATAACATTATGATTACAATTACTACAGTATGGCTGTGCTTGATTGCTCATGTGGTATATGGTACAACAACTATTACTGTTAACAACAATGGCAGTGATGAACATAAAATCGAATGTTGCAGAAGTAACAAATGTTTATGTAGTTCTCTCTCATATGCTTTAAAGCACATGCAAAACTATGCAGTTGTTAATATCACATCAAAGATAGTTACTTTACATGGCACTGTAGTAATGGGAAGAGGTAACTTGACCGATATCAAAATCATTGGTAATGGTTCTACTATCATGTGTAACAATACTGGAGGAGTGTACTGTGAGTCATGCAGTGATATTGTTATTATGGGAATTACCTGGTACCAGTGTGGTCACAATGATCCAGAGGATCCAACCACACAAACAACAGCAGTACATTTTACGAATGTTTCAAATATGACTATCCAGAATTGTGCTTTTAAAAGCTCATCAGGTTGTCCAGTTTATGCAGAATATGCTATGCAAAACATCACAATTAGACACAGTTATTTCATGGACAATATTTTTGATCCCTCTCTTAGGATGGCTTGTGCAGGACTACACATAACATCTAGGACTGATGATCTAAATATTTCAATAATTTCTAGTGGATTTTACAACAGTGGCTGTAGAATATCAAATATATCAAACAAGTGTAACCTCTATAGTGTTGTTATTGGTCTGCAAAACCATCACAAGCAGGCAAATATTACTGTTGAAAGTACAGAGTTTTCAAGTAATTCTCATGGATTGTATGTGTATAGTGGATACACTAAAACTGCAGTAGTTCGGTTGTCAAATGTAACTGTGTATAACCATACTGCTCTTGGTATTTCATTAAACACTTTTGGTAGTGATCAACCAACCTCTGTTCATATTGATGTGTCATTCGTAACTTTTATAAACAATGTAAACCCTTTGATTATAGCTACTTCTCCAGAAGCAAGTCAGCAAAATGTAGCAATTAGCATACACAACTCAATCGTTAAAGGCAATACTGCTAATGATGTTGATGTTCTTACTCAACATGCTAGGAAACTTGGAGTTTTAAGAGTTGTCTTGACATCTAGTAGAACTTTGGTGACCATAACAAATTGTCATTTTTATAGCAACTTTAATGGGGCAGTAGGCATACATATAGCTCCAACTGTAAATGAATACCAATCAACTGATGCAGAAATTACATTTACAAATGTTACCATTTATAATACGACGACTACAGATGGTATCAAATTTGCTAGCATTGCCAGTGTATCTATTGTAACTATCAACACAGTTGCTGTCAACACTGAATTTACAAACGTCAGTTTTATATCAAACAGTTGTTCAAGACCCAATGGAGCAGTTTTGCTTATTGAAAACTATGAAGTTTGTAGTAGTAATATTTTAGAAGTCTTTAGTACTCTTACAGATTGTTCTTTTGAAAATAATGCTGCTTTTGATTCTGTGGTGCTTCTGCGCATTACTAGTAACCAAAATGATGAATGTGATGGTTTTTATGTTGTACAACTATCTGGATGTAATTTTAATAACAATTTTGGTGGTGACAGCATAGTTAATGAAATTGGCTCTACTTCCAATTCATTACACATGAATTCGATGATGACACTTGATAATTCAACGTTTTGCAATAACCAAGGCACAGCAGTGTATACCACTAATTTTAAATTCCAATTCTTAAGAACTGTTTTGTTTATAAACAATACAGCCAATAGTGGAGCTGCTATTTACTTTGATAATGTACATTCTCTTTCATCTGGTAATGCTGATGTTCAGTTTATTAACAATTCTGTTTTGCAAAGAGGTGGAGCATTGTATTTCAAGTTAATCACTGATTATTGTAATGTATTTCAAAATCCATTTAATGCTTCCTTTATCAATAATTCAGCAAACATCGCTGGTAATTCTATTTACTTCAGCATTCCTCACAGTTGTCAAATAATTACAAACACCAGTGATGAATCTTCTTTACTATATGTTCCAAACAAGTTTAATTATTCACAACCAAACCAAACTAAATTTTCACCAATAGTTACTTCTCCATATAGTATTAGGCTGTATCCACCTGCAATTACCATACACAATTCTAGTAATGATTATGTAATGCAGCAATACAAAATGTTAGGTGAACCGATACAGTTCAATGCTTCAGTGTTTGATTATTTCAACAGTGTAACTGAATCTGTTATATTCTCTATTGACTGTAAGACTTGTGGTGATGATTACACATTGTCTACGTATCAGATTGCTGTACATAATCATACGTTAAATGAACTGAAGGTATTCCCCATAGCACACAGGGATGTCACTGGTAATATAAGTATATCAGTGACTCTGATATCTGTACTTTCCCCTGTTTACAGAAGTATGAAAGCTTCCCTTTCAATAGAGTTATCACCCTGTCACACTGGATATATATTTGATGACACACAGCGACAATGCATTTGTTATCCATACTCTGACATAGTTCACTGCATTGGAGACCATTCAGAAATTAAGATTGGTTATTGGATAGGATTTCTCACAGAGCAGCACTACACTTCATCAATATGTCCTAGTAATTATTGCAACTTGGTGAAACGTACAGAAACTAGTGTGGGATATTATGATTTACCTAGGACACCAGATGGCCAGTGCAGTTCACACAGGACTGGAGTAGCTTGTGGTGAATGCAAGCCAGGATACACTCTAGCATATGATTCTCCTGAATGTATTAACACAAACAAGTGTTCTGCTGGAATGACTATTCTAGTGATAGTGTTAACAATTCTGTATTGGATTGGAATAGTAGCAGTCGTGTTTGGTTTAATGTACTTCTTACAGTTTCAAATATCATCAGGTTATGCATATGGGATAGTCTACTATTACAGTATAGTGGATATCTTGTTAGGCAATAACATTTCTGAAGAAGTTTTTCAGTTGGTTGCCGTTTTATCAAGTTTTGCAAAACTCACTCCACGATTATTTGGACAGCTTTGCCTTGTAGAAGGACTGAGTGGAATTGACCAACAATTTATTCACTACACTCATGCTTTAGCTGTTACACTGATTGTACTGATTATTGTTGTAGTGACAAAATATTCTCCTAGACTTGCTCTGTTTGTCAGTCGATGTATCATTTGTGTCATTTGTCTTTTGTTACTCCTCTCTTACACATCTTTAGCATCCACTTCACTTCAGCTCCTGAGGCCATTGACTTTTCAAAATGTTGATGAGGTGCGTACATATTCATCACCAGATATCAAATATTTTACTGGTCGTCATTTAGCATATGCTATTGTAGCAATATTGTGTGAAGTGATTATAGTGATTGGTCTTCCACTATTACTGTTGCTGGAACCACTTCTAAGTCGAAAGATTAGTTTTGTCAAAGTCAAACCACTTTTAGATCAGTTTCAAGGATGTTACAAGGACAAGTATCGCTGGTTTGCAGTATACTATCTAATCTGTCGACAAGTGATCATTTTAATAGTGTATGTTGGCAATGGAGACTATTATAATAAACTATATTATCTACAGACAGTTTGTATTATCATTGCCATGATCCATGGGTGGATCCAACCGTACAAGAAGAAACTTGTAAACGGACTAGATGGAGCAATATTGTTAATTTTAGTTCTGGTCGTCAATTTGAACACCTTTACATTTTTGTCATCAATCTCATCACAATTATCTATCGTTTTAATAATTTTTCCTTTGTTTTTGCTATGTTTGATTGCTATTAGGAAACTGCTTATTCGTTGCTATAATAAAAAGAGGAAGACATTTTACTTGTATGATCCTGTTGATGCAAATGAAGAATTGGAGGAAGAGGAAGAAAATGATGACGATGATAATGAAGCAAATAATATGAGGTTTGCAATAGTGTAAAATTTTATTTATGTCGAATTAATCTTGTTTTTAGGATTAATGCAGATGGAATCAACAATGTCGGCCTATACAATGAATTTCAAGAACCACTCTTGAATATTTCAGATGACTAACTTAGTATCTACATAGTAAATATACATAGTTCTAGCACAAATTGACATATGACTTACAATAGGATTATGATACAAGCCTTAACCAGTGTGCATGTGAAAATGTACCTATGTAACTGTTAGGAGAGTATTGCTAGTAAGCTGAATTCGCCTGTAGTATATTGACTTACAGTATGTGTGTAGTAAATGTTTTCATGATCATCTTTTATCAATTTCAACTATTTGTGTGATGTACAAAGGCCCGTGCGCGTACAGATTTAACACTCTACTGAATCTCTGTGTACCAGTCAAAGTAATATTTAAATGACACTAATTATGTCTGTAAGTAGTAGTGTTGGGCACCATGTATTGGTATTGTATATGTATCGTATGGAGAGTTATTTTCACTAGGTTTTAAAGCTAAGTGGCTAAAACACTTCCACAATACAAATTCTATGGTTCTATGGATAGCATCACCAAAATGTGAAAATGAAATTTTAATTTAGTGAATTGAAATAAATATCTATACAGTATATATTTAACAGCAGTACTTTAGCTTGTAATTGCGTATCAATCCTAAATTAAATTTATAACTACGTACACTGCCAGTAGCCATGCATGTACATATATAATTGAAGTTAGGCCTGTATCAAATATGCCAGCATAACTATAAGCATAATAGGCCATGGCCAGCATATTGAGAGTGAAACATGAGCTTACATTAATTTTGTTATAATAGATCAATACTGTTTATTAATAGAACAGCCAGGTATATTGAAATACTCTAATAGAGCAGTCACGAACGTGTTAGAGCATAATAGCACGCTGAAAGCATTTTGGGCAAAATTTTGAGCATATAATATTAACTCAGACTTATTTGAGCAAGGCTTGAGCCACCTTTTATAAAAGCATAGGCTCAAGCCTAATAAAACTGCTAGTAGTATTTGAGAGTCATAAAATGCTTCCTTATATTTTTGCTATTCTGCTCTTCATCTCCCCTATTATGCTTGCATTACTTACAGATGACTCAACATTTTAGTCTATGAATGCTCTATTAGAGTATCTGTTTTGTTAGAGTGTATTGAGTTAACAAAGTATTAGCCTCTTGTACATCACAGGTTGTGCTTAATAACACTTCCTTTTAAGCAAGGGAAAAATATCACAGCACAAAAATTGAAGGTAAGGTATCCAGACCACTGCAAATAAAAATGGTCTGGCCATGTGAACTACCTTCAGATCATGTCATCTTCATAACAGTTGTGTGGTACTGTGACAATAACTCTACTAATTAGCTAATTATATAAACCCAAAATGTAAATACATATAATTCAAAGTTCTAAAACTTTGCTTAGTCTTCAGTGGAAGCAGCATGTTGTAATATAGTTTTATGGTCAAAGCAATAGGTGAGCCAGTGATCACCATATCTATGACCACCCCATCGTTCATATAACCTGATAGCCCAGCATCATCATCCCAATCCATGACCTGCCACTTCATCCGTTGACAACCTTCAGCTACAGCCACCTAGAACAACACCATTTCATTCACTCTGAATTACTCAGATGTTATGCTTGAGGAATTAGGTCAAAACACAATGGAAACTACTCTCTTAACTGTTGAACATAATAAATTCTGCTGCTACTGATAGAACCACAAATCCCATAAATGATTTGTAGTAGCTATATTGAATGCTTAATTTTATAAATTTGTCATTCTTTGTATCAATAGAGTTTTAACTTGGAATGTAACATAGTTGGTGACAGTCTGTTTTATGTCTCACAATCACATACCATCTTCTTAGCTAATAGCTTGGTATTACTCTAACTGGTATTTAATCAACATTGCGACTGCTTAGCTATCCCTTAATCATAATCACAATCATTTGTATGTATATAAAGCAGTCATAAATTTAGTGTAATATTTACTACATATGTAAAGCTGAAAAGCCATCCATCTGTCTGTCTATCCGCATTTTTACCTTGTCACATAACTTATTCTGTTTTCCCTGCATCGATCTACATCGGACTTACTCGAAGCGAAAGTTATGTTCTCTGGCATCATGGAATTCATTTCTTAAGTGCTGTAGTTTTGCGACACGAGTGCACCATACCTCTTTCAACTATATAAAAAAGCCATCATTTTCAGTCACGTTAAATATTAAAATCAGTGTAGATTTGCTTGAACATTATACATGGTAACATTCCATAACTCAAATGAATAAGCATTCAATGAACAACAACACAATCTAAACTGGGAGCCAGTGGACAGTATACCCGCTGAGTTATGGTTGCTTTTCTACATTTAGCTATGCGACAAATGATCCGGCTCACACATTTAACTGCATGCTGGAAAAGTCCCATTGCCCAGTGTCAGCATATGTGACCTGATTTTGGAAAACCTACCATCTACACACAAGTGAAATAATTAGAATATCTAACTCTATGACTGTAACTCTAACCCACAAGCCAACCAAAAATATTTCTGTAATTATTCAGATAATTCAATAATTCAATGTATTCCTAACACATGTGTCAGGTTGTATAGTCAAACATGTAATATTATTATTTCAAGCTAGACAAATTATTTTAGCTATGTGTCTCTTAATTGTGTGTAGACGGTAAGTTTTTCTAAAATCGGGTCACATAATTATATCTTATGATTTAGATACCATACCATGCATAGCATATGTACATTACCTATACTGCACTATACGTATATACGTAGGTCAGGTACATTTGCTAGTACATAGCTAGATATCAAAATGATAAATGCAAACAAGTAAAATGTAAAGTGGTATTGTTACATGATCCTTGCATATCTCCTTCATCGCTACTGTTCCTAGTCCTTTATCTAAAAAGCAGAATATATATACACATATACATATACAGCATATTTACTATGGGATAAAATTTTTCGTCCTTAGTTTTTTGTCAAGACAGTAACTAGCTACGTATGTAGCCAGCTAACTCTGCATGTTGGACCAAACCTTTGAAAGTGTCATACTTTGATCTTTGAGTATATACTGTGGATCCAGTAGCTTGCTCAATAATAGTCGTCTGTTTTGCTTATGAAGTTATGATAAAAACAAGTCAGCATACTATAATTATAGCTATAGCTGTAGTTAATTAGTTACTATCCTGGCCTAGCTTAGGCCGACCATGCATGCATGCATGCAAGTCAAAATTTCACTGTCACATATATCATAATAATACGTAGTTATATGTCACTGAGTGATATCTAACACCACCATAAAAATTAATGTAATAATAGCTGGCTATGCCTATTGATAGGTTGCAATGATAGGGTAGCTATATATAAGGTATATTATAGCTAGCTATTATGATGCTTTTACTATAAATTATAATAACATGCATTGATGATAATGAAGAAGCTATCAGTATAGCTATATATAACGAGAAACTGCCTGAAAATAATTATTCCCCCACCATGCATGCATATAATCTGGCCACGCGAGACTAGCATGCATAGCTACTAGCTAGCTATAGGGTATAAGACAAATTTTATTCAGTATTAAATTCAGTTATTTTTGTCCTAGGATTTCAGAAATTCCTGTGACAAGTCAAATGATAGCTACCCTGCCTCTGAACAATGCAAATACTTTTCTAAAATTTTTGACATTTCTATTATTATTATTATTATTATTATTATTATTTTTTTTTTTTTATTTTTTTTAAAAATATTTATTATATTATTATTATTATTAATAACACAAAGAATAAAACAAAGCAAAACAAAACAAAATAACTAGCTGTAACAAAAAAGCACAACACACTAAAATAATACAAGATACACAAAATGTCAGTCAGATTCTGAAATCGACACTCCATCCACGATGCCCAGAGATCTCCACCTTGATCGTGAATCCCGCACACATAGCATGGTAGCCCGAAGAACAGCAAATGAAAGTCTTGAGCGAACCCAGCCAACTACTGTGCTATATGACCTCTCCCACTTAGCGGACAGATGATCAGCCAGGCGGTGAAGAAAACAATCTGCCTCAGACCCGAACATGCCATCAATCGAAAAACACAAAGGTGTGAAACCAGCATGACGAGCCAAACAAGCCTCCAAATACTTATGTTTTTTCTCAGCCTCAGCGGAACCCAACACAGCTTGTGGTGAGCGACCACGATAAGAAGGAGCATCTGTGTCCACCACACGCACATCAAATAGAACATCAACCTGGGGCTGCCAAACACCACGCACTTGTAGATCAGCAATCAAAGTCACACTAGATGGATCAACAGGAGAAGACTCACAGACAACAGGCTCCCTTGTCACTTGACCCCAAGCTAGGGAGGCTAAATCTCCGACAGCATCTCTCACTTCATTATGTCGCCGACCAACCAAACCACCAACAGGGCAATCTAAGGAATGTTCAACAGTAAAGGGAGCACCGCAACCATCACAAAAAGGTGGCAAGTCCAACAAAGGTTTCCTGTAACGCAGAGCAAGGGCATCTCTAAATTCCTGAGGGGACAAATCAAAATGATGACTCTCAAGTGGCACCACTGACAACCAAGATGACAATTTCAAATCCTTGGCTTGCAAAATTGCCCGCTGTTGTAAGGAATCAAACATACCAATCAGCTGATCAAAGACAACAGTAAAATGATCAATCTTATACTGCCTATCAAAACGCCTTGCAGACTGAACAGTCTCAACATGTGCATCAAACTCGAAAGTAGCACTTCCCAAAATAGATTTACGAAGCAACAGGGTAGAGCGAACCGAAGAGTCATAGCAATTATCAGACATAGCCACTGGGTTAAAAACACCAAGGCCCCCAAACTGCAAAGGAAGGGAAAACAACTGTCTCTCAATGGCAGAAACCTCAACACCAAACAAAGCAGGCAAAAAGCAAGATGACAAAGACTTCTCCAAATCAGCAAAAAGTGGTCCATAATGAGGAATAACTCTCAAGGAAAAAAGCCATTCGGATTGTAGTGATTTAGTAACCGCAGCATAGGCAGCCTGAGGCTGTAGTGAAGCGACAGCAGCAAGTGTCCTAACATGATTGCTCCATTGGAGAACCTTCTGCATCACAAAGTTCTGCCTATCACCTGAGTCCCCAATAAAGCCGCCCAAGAATCTATGTCCAGTAACAATGTGGATACCCAAATCTCCAAAAATATCATTGGCTAAACTCTGCTGGGAGGGTGCAACAACAATAAAACATTTAGATGGCTCTGGAAAATATCCAAATTTTGGCCCATGTGAACACAAAAGCAAAAACCACTCACGCAAATCTCTTAGCAAACCACCAGCAGATGCATCGTCGGCGTGTCTCAGCACATGACGCCACACATGGAAAAGTGGGGGGGGGGGGGGGGGGGGCTATTAGAAATATAATATGGAGAAAAGGTACAATCTTATGGAGTAACAGTGAATACTGGGGGCCTAGCTAGGGATACCATGATATAAATAAAGTTTTTATGTCAAGGGGCTGCCACTAAATAGGCTCTGTACTCTGAGCTGCAACTATGTTCAAATCAAAGTCAACAGTCAAGCATAAAAAATCCAGCAAGTCAAAGGACAAGCAGTATTAAGAAAGGTCCTTTCAATCAAGGGTTTAACAGACTAAATGAATATCACAATTGATACTTACTTAGTGTACAGAGTTTTACAGTTTAGTTTACGGAGAACGGTCACGTGGGCAAATTTGGTCTTAGGAATTGTATTACAGTCAAAGTTCAAGAGAAAGGTGTAGCAGTTAAAGGTCAAACATTATTTTTAGTGAAAGTCAAGGGTCAAGGGTTATTATTCATCTTGACCGACTTTGACCACAATCGCAGCTCAGAGTATATACTGACTCTATGGTAGTCCAGCCCCTTGTGTCATATGTCATGGAGAATTATATCATGACATGTCATATGTCACAACATAGCTATTTGGTTTTGCAACACTTTCTATGCATATAATCATTACAATTTACATTAATGTTAAATATTTTTCTTTTAGTCTGCAAAAATATTGACATCATAAATAATATTTAATGACAATAACATTAACAACAACGTTGTTCTTGTTTTTTCTGCTGCTGTATTTCATTATAATGTGTATTTTAAGAGTTATCTATGTCACGACATAAAGCAACCTACGATATATCATATCATGGAATTCTATGTCACGACTATCACGGCATCCCTAGGCGTAGCCCCCTATTCTGCCGCCCAAGTTTTATTATTAATTAATTTTGCACTAAGGCTTGTCATGTGATTAGAATAAGTGATTCTTTAACCTAATCAACATTAGGCAAATAAAAGATGACTTCCAGCCCGCATGATCTTATATAAAATCTGAGCGAGAAGCTGCTCTATTCAATTATAAAAGTATTCTCCCTGACAATATACCGTATAACAGGTAATTTTCAAATGATTATGTTCAGGAAAAATGCTTGCCAAGTATTTGAAAGAATATCTACGAAAATTGGGAAGAGTCAACTCTTATAAATCTTTTGAAGTCACTATTTACAAAAATTTATTTTTAAAAAGACCATAATTTTTGTAATTTCATAAATTAAATCATTCAAAAATTACCCGTTATACAGTATATGAGGTTATAGTGGAGATTTAACATATCATTTGTCAAATGTCCCATGGTGGCCATTGGTGGGGCAATCAGTTTAGTCAAATATTCCAATCATAGCTGAAAACCAGTTAATATAACTACGTAGCCTTTCCACAACTCAAATTGCTTCCTTATTACTGCTGCTGCTGCTGATCATGAACTATATCAATCTACGTACCATTAATCAGTAAACTGCCGTATCGGTATAGCCATAAGTATTCCTTTTGCGAATTCTGCATTTCGAAAATATGTAATTCATTTTCGTCTATTTTTGGCAGCCTCTATGGGCACTTATAACAATGACTGATTACTTTAATATTTTGCAGTTACGTAAATTCTTATGAGTACTGTTCTCAATACTTTCTGAAGTATTTTATTACTCATTCTGAAGTGGAATGTGGTCTATCATAATTTGGTCACAAAAATTTAAATAGTATAGATTTAGCAGTGTTTTTCTATGCTTAATGATCAAGCACACACATCCATACATCCACACCGACAGACACCCACAGTCCCACATACACACACATGCTTGCTACACACACACACACACACACACACACACACACACACACACACACACACACACACACACACACACACACACACACACACACACACACACACACACACACACACACACACACACACACACACACACACACACACACACACACACACACACGTATAGTAGGACATGTAAGGTGTAATTGTTTAACTGGAGGTGATCTGAATGTCCCTGAGATTTGTAGCCAGGCCCGTCTCAGAAGAAACATCAAGAGATTAGTAGGAGATGGACCAGCTTCCAGTGACTTTATTCCATATTTCAAAAATTCTCATTGACAGTTCACGAATTTCTATTCTGAAAGATTAACCTTTACTATGTTTGTCACTGTGACTTTTGTAAGATTCTACAGTTCCAATATTGTTAATGTCAGTTCCTATATATATACCTACTTCCATTATAGTTAAAATGTTTTCATTTGTGATGGCTATTAGCGGCTTGTTTGCATAGTAAGATATGTTATGAATTGGTTACACTGTAATTGTTATGGCTGAGCAGGTTTTATGTGTGAGGTCCAAAATTTATGAATTAGCAATACATTACTTCTGAAGCATATTTTTCCGAGTTCACAAAAATTTGGACTCGCAATAGCTATATGTACGTATATAATAGCTACCTGGTAACTATACGGTACATTAACTGCTTGTTATAAGTTCAATCTGTACTTAACTTCACAATAATTGCATGTCCTAGCTATATACTATGCTAAACAAAAACACCCTGGGTGTAAAAAAGTGCGAGGCAAATCAGAAGCAGCATTGCAAATAGGTATGTACGACCAAAAACTTTGATATCAGTTGAGGCCAAGAAATTACTTATCAAAAATCTACTTGAATGACACAATAGTTTATAGCATATTGTCACAACTATGATTGACTTTGTAACTTGGCCACCTTTATTAATAATGATGGTGTGAAAAAGGTGGCCAAGTGACAAAGTCAATCATAGTTGTGACAATATGCTATAAACTATTGTGTCATTCAAGTAGATTTTTGATAAGTAATTTCTTGGCCTCAACTGATATCAAAGTTTTTGGTCGTACATACCTATTTGCAATGCTGCTTCTGATTGGCCTCGTACTTTTTTACACCCAGGGTGTTTTTGTTTAGCATATCACTACTTTTTTGGAAGTATAAACAGATGTTATTACTAGCAAGCAGCAGAGAAGTACTGTATGGGCATAACTTGTACTTGCCTAGCACACAATATTGCAAATTAAACTTTGAAGCTTAATTTTGAAAAACTCAAGCCCGAGATTTTTTTTAACTTTCACTTCAGAGTGATACATCAATATAGATTGTGTATCTGAAAGTTTATGCAAATCATTCGATGGGGGTCCAAGTTATGACAACTATCAACCTGCAGTGTAATAGCCCTTCTCAAATACATTCAAATGTTTACTTCAGACTGATAATAGTATGACAGGTAGAGCATATATAGGAGAAGTGCTGATACAAATTTGGCTGAAATCCATGAAGAAACGAGTAAGTTATTAGACAAACAAGTGAATGTATAAAAAGGGAGTTTGAAAAAACTTCCGGGGTTCACGAAAGCTCCCGCAAGCCCACGAAAGAGTGTGCAATGAAAATGAAAGAAAGAAAGAAAAAAAACGACTGCCGTGTAAAAATTTTTGTGGTCACAGGAAGGCATTTATAAGGCTGTATCGGAAGAATGGCTGAATAGATTTCTACGAACTTCTGGATATTGATTCTTCAAACAATGAAGGTACTAATTGTCTAGTAAATGGGCGAATTGGGCGGGAAAGGATGGTTCGTCGTGCGTACAACTGTCACCACATAAATGGTCCGGCCATAAGTGGTCCCGGGGGACCATTTATGTTCGACATAATTGGTCCCCCCGGACCACTTATGCCAAAACATAAATGGTCCTATTAAAACATAAATGGTCCGGGTCCATACATGCAGCTGTCGGTATATATAAAGCTAATTGCAACATCTATAGCTAAAGCTACTGAATGATTATCAATGCCTAAAATACTGCCAGGCATGTGTCTATATATTAGGCTGGGAATAATCGCCGAATGTAAAAAGATTGAACTGATGAGAATAATTCTGGAATAGTGAGGATAGTTTAACTTTTACTATATTATAAACTAACCTTTCTTGCTGATTAGTACAAGAAACTTTAAATCGCTGATAGCTCGGCTATATATATTAAAATTAAGACTGTTGTTTAGTCCCAAGCCATTGTACTGTGACACACACACTCTTGTACAAACTTAAACCCACAATCAAATATTTCTCGTATCTATGGTGACGCCTTATAAACTCTCCGCATACGCGACCTTGCGGTATACGGTTTGGTGAACGGACTAAGCCAGTGCAGCGTTCGTGTCATGTTGTCTCAGCAGCACCATCCTGTAAGTCACAGTATACTATTTATACCTATAGCTAATGCTTACTGTCATTTACTGTGAGCAGAATTTATTGTTTGTTCACCCGGACCATTTATGTTTTGACCGGACCACTTATGACAACATAAATGGTCCGGGGGGACCATTTATGTTCGACATAATTGGTCCGGCCGGACCACTTATGTACCCGGACCAAATATTTCGTTACAGCACAACGGGTGCCATAAAACTCGCAATGTCTGGTACTTAGTAATGGTGGTGCCTATTTCCTCCATTCTCGGTTTATTGATTCTATATAGTAAGAACGTTGTGGGTCAGTAATAACTAAACGATAGCTTTAATGGTGGCTTAGCTAGAGCGTTTGCGAGTTTGAGGGCGGTGCTACGTGTAAATAACTCACTCAGTGGTCGCATTGCTGTGCTTCTTCTTCAGTGGCCTCACGACTCACTATCGTGAGTCTTGATATGTACATACGTAGCTATAATCGATTGTTTGTTTCATACTGATACTTGTAAACTTATTTCTTACACAGGTAATCAATATAACTTTATTTGTAGTATGGTTGTGTTTGATTGCTCATGTAGTATATGGTGCAAATAGAGGGCAGATCATATAACCGTGGTCTATAGAATTTAGTGATAATTACCTCCGCTGATAAGAGTATGAATAAGTGCAGTAGAGGTGATCGAAGTCCGGAAACTACAAAAGAAAAATTCCAGGGTAAGATGTGTTTAAATTGTCGCTGCATGTTTTTGCAACACATCAGTTATAACCACAGTCTATAGAATTTAGTGATAATTACCTCCGCTGATTCGATCTGACCAGAAACCATTACCATAAAGAAGGCATCGTGTAAATTAACAGGTGGATCGTTGGTTGCCATACCGGCATGGAGCTCGTAAACAATTATATCGATTGTAGGATTACATTTAGAAACAAAAAATATACTCAAAGTGGTGGGATAGTATTAAGAGGTATTAAGAGGTATCTGCCCTAGTGGGATAGTATTAAGAGGTATTAAGAGAAATATATAGAGAGCAGGACAGACATTTTTATCTGTGATCCTACTGGTGGTTGTATTAGCGTAGCTAGCTATATCAGAACCTAAAGTAAAATGTAGCTATTAAGATAAAGTTAGGTCAGTAGTTAGGATGTAAATAGCTTTTTATCCTGTCATACGTAGCTATAATTAGCTACTAGTCAGGGTAGCTAGCTACTATAGCAACAGAACAGAAATTTCATATTTTGATCTCACCATGAGTAAAAGACTGACAGTGCATACGTAGCTAGCTATACATAGACAGGGTAGCTAGTTACTATAGCTATATTATAGGACAATTTTTATTCCTAGGAAATAAGTATTAAAATTTGCCCAGGACAAAACTTTTTAAACAAATTTTATCCTGGGACAAAAAATGATTTTAGCTACTGTATTCAGAAATTTTTATCCTAGGACAATTCTCTGAAAATTCACTTTGTCCTAGGACAATGTTTTGGTAGGACAAAAATTCCTATGACAAAGCAAATACTTTTAAGCTCGCTCATAAGACTGACATTATAGCTAGCACCATTGAAAGTCATTCTGACATTTCCGTTACCATAGATAGTATACCTACGGACATGCGTTAATGTTTTAGTTATTACATGATTTTGTTTCTCAGTTTGTACGGCTATGAATCGATCACAGAACAAAGAGCTCGACAAAGATCAACATACAAACCTTTGAGGTACGTATTTTATTTGTATACCACTCATTGTAACTCATTATTAAATGCTGTGATCTGGTGACTGAGGTCTAAGGGGATTTGAAATCAGCTCTGCTCTATTTAAATCAGCAAAATAGCAAAATGTTGGTAAAAATTGATGTTTTTATTGTTATTGGTAATCAGGATGAGGGGTCATCAATGAAGCAAAATCGTGTACAAGATTTCAAGATTTCATTTGTATTTCAAAGATATAAATATTTAAAAATAAGTTTGAAATTTCGGATTTCTTACAAATGTAGTCTGACCAAACATCAAAATGCGGATGAAATCAATTTAAACCTATCCTGCAAGATTTCAGATTTCAAGATTTCTAAATATTTACATGGATTTTTGTCGGATTTCACTGATGGCGTACAAGATTTCAGGGCCGTTGGCGACCCCCTGAGTCAGGAGGACTATAATGAAGTATGTCAAACACCCGGCAAGGTGAAACTGAGAAAGGTACCGTAACTGGTTTGCTGTTATATCTCCTGCTATAGCTCCACCGGCCTGTGCCTGAGGAGGGTAGTTAGTAGGTGAATACATTGATAGATGCATTGTAAGGTTATTTATAAGGCATGGCACTTCTGTACAAGCTTTCAGTTTTGTTGGATGTAATATGTATCATGTACAAAAAGATGCAGAATTGTATGGGGATTTCAGCTATGATGGTACGTACTATATATATCATCTCTCTCTCTCTCTTTCTTATATGATTATTATAATTTGACATACAAGCCCTCTCTCTATTAGCTACTACCGAATAGCACAAAATTTTGATGGTGAAAATTTTTGATGGTGAAAATTTTTGATGAATTGGGGGTTAGGAAAAAATTGATGAGTAAAATTTTGACGAATTGTATCAGCCTTATTGGAAAGAATGGTAAAATATTGACGAATTGCAAAAAGTTTGTCAAATTTGTCAATATTTTCCTCCATCAAAATTTTGTGCTGTACATTATTATCAAAGTACTGTACTAACCTTTTTACTTGTTCATTATTATTTACTCAATATGACCAATTTTATTGTGCTTGTGGGATAGACTCTATGAAAAACCTTTTTCCAAATGATGGTTCCAGTAATTCATAAAATATGTATGCTACTCCAGGTGCTTAATTCTCTGCACACACACACACACTACATACATGCACATACAAACACATGCATGTGCATGCATACATACATACATACATGCATGCATGCATGCAGGGGCGTAGGAACATTTTCAAAAGTGGGGGGGGGGCTCCATTTTGTGCGAAGCACACATGCTGGCATGCGGAGCATGCCAAATCTAGGGGGGTCTGGGGGCATACCCCCCAGAAAATTTACACCCTCTGAGATTGAATCTGAGAGCATTTTTAATGATTGATATCATCCTACATTTAATCACATTAGCATGCATATAACTAGCTATAGCTATGCATGCTACTTTCATATGGATGGCAATGGAAGTGGATAGAGAAGGAAAGATAGAGCCACTGAAGCAAAAGAAGGAAGATGAAGACTGGTGCTATCATTTGTGCATTACAACATTATAAACTTGAAACATGAAGCAACGCATTTGTTTGCCTTGTTGCTTCTTGCTTCTATTAAAACTGGTGGAAGGATGGTAAGGTTTGTTTAAATCTCAAGTTCTAAACAGCATGCTCCCGTACACACTAGTACAACTTCAAGCATGTCCTCAGAGTCTTCACTGTTATATAAACTTTGTAATATGTAGTGATATGATAGTTTGCATGGCTACTCTCTACCTACTCAATACAGCTAAGCTAAGCCTAACCTGTCACTATTACTATTGTCTGATGTGTGTAAACAAATTTCTTCACCAGCAGTAGAACTACAAGGGATTTTTGGATATGAATATCTTACTGATTTCCTCTGTCTACTAGCGGTATCAAACAAAGTTAACTGTCTTTTTACTCCTTTGCTGTCCATTGAAAAACCGCGTGTATTATTGTAATTGTAAATCCAATAATTAAATCCGAAATAGCGTTTACTCTAATTAACGCCCATTTTGTGAATTAATTTACACCTGCTGTGTTCAAGTTAGACTGCTACTACAATTCGAAGGTACAGACTATATGTATGTATATTATATAGTACAGTGAGTTTGGACTATTATTATTACGTATATGCAACTTTTGTTAGAAAGTGGAGGGGCTTAGCCCCTTACTTTTAAAAAGTGGGGGGCTATAGCCCCCCTAGCCCCCCTATTGCTATGCCTATGCATGCATGCATACATACATACATACATACATACATACATACATACATACATACATACATACATACATACATACATACATACATACATACATACATACATACATACATACATACATACATACATACATGCACACACACACACGCATATGCATGCATATGTAGTAGGACATGTAAAATGCTTAGGACCTATTTAACTGGAGGTACGTATCTCTGAGATTGTAGCCAGGCCCATCTCAGAAGAAACATCAAGAGATTAGTAAGAGATGGATCAGCTACCAGTGGCTTTATCTGATACTAAATGTACTCTTATCCTTATCTACCCTAAAAGTTTATATGGCTATAGTATAATTATGGTATCAGGCATAGTCCATGCACTTCTGCTTGGGTGGATGATTCAAAGACCCACATATATATAATGTACGTAGGTATATATTAAAACAAAAGTTACATTTGATAAACTTAATTGGTGAATGATGAGTCTTTTCAAGTGACTTCTATATGACATCATTGCTACGTATATTTTTAGCAATAGCAGTAGTACCTGGTTTAAACATCACCTGGTATCCAATGTTTGACACTGTGACATATAATGATTATGTAATAGTTGTAACATGGGCACGAGGGATTTACCTCATATGTATGCCCGAAGCCTGAGGGCCCAGGGCATACATATCAGGTAAATCACAAGTGCACATGTTACAAGTAATATGTAACACTTCCGGCACTCTAAAAATTTGCCCAAACCTGACATCGATATTTCCACCTCTTTATATAGTAACGGGTACTCATTGTGATTGTGGGGCTCTATTTCATTGTTGTCATGACATTCTTGCATGGTAGTGCTGGGTTTACCACAACTTTTTATAAAGCTGCAGGACTTATAAATTGGCAAAAAATCGCGTTTAATCGCTAATGGTGAGTGTTAAAAATAGAGTAGATTAATGTAGATACATTAAGTCACACAGTAAATAGATTATTTTTATCACGTGAGATACTCACCTCAAATGGCATCTTTGGGCTTATATGGGCTTCTAAACTTCCATGGACACGAAAACAAACACTTTAAGACTAGTAATGTATTTCAACTACAAATAAAGATTAATTTAGAAAACTAAAAGCCACAATCAATATTACATTTGTGTGCCTATATAAAGAGCTCTAGTGATGCACGAACTTATCGATCAAAGGGTAGATCAAAGAGTTCAAAGGAAGGATTTTCCCACGTTAAATCTTTCCTTTGAATTCTTTGATCTGCCTTTTGATCATGTACACTGGTGTACACTGGATGTGAAGGAGAATAGGGATACATGGCTTATGTATCCCTGTAGATTCCTTTGATCTGAGGTGTGAAAGTGTTACATATAAGATTCTACCAATATTGTTAATGTTAGTTCCTATATATACAGTTCCTATATATAGTATACATACGTACTTCCAATATAGTCATTTGTGGTGGCTATTTATAATTAGTGGCTTGTTTGCATAGTAAGATATGTTATGAATTGGCTATACACTGTAATTGTTATGGTCAATGACTTTGAAATTCCAAGAGTGATTGATAATTAACTACATGTAAAAGTTTAATCTCTACTCTTCACTGATGTATTAATATTTTACGTATATAATATCAACATTTACGATAGTGAGTTGCAAGGCCAAAAAGAAGAAACAGAATGTGAGGACTGAGTGAGTTATTTATACGTAGCACCACTAAAATTTGCAGACGCTGTGAGTTAAGCCAAAAAGCTATGGTTTAGTTATCACAGACCTACAAGTATGTTAATTCTGATGTTCTGACAATGGAGGAAATCAGTGCCACCATTCTTGAGTACCAGGCTACGAGCCATTGCAGGTTTTATAGTGTTCATTTGTGTGACCACACCCAACAAACCATATCTTCTTGCCTGATTTGCTTGTTACTTGAGAAATAGTACGTACCTTCATTTAGTGTAGAAAAGTCTTCTGATACAGCCTTATCATTTTTTCTTTTATTTTCATCACACACTTTACGAGGGCTTGCATGAACCCCAGGAGATTTTCAGCATCACACAAGCTTCTAATTTTTTGTTAATCCAAACCATGTTGAGTCAGCTGAGAGTTTTGTGATAGCATAAAGATATCCAGGAGTGGATCTAGGAATTTTTGAGGGAGGGGTTAAACATAGTGGTGGAAGTTGTATGTTGTTGAACCCAGAAATGCTACCAAATGACTACAATAGCTAATTTATGCAGTACACATTGGATTTATTAAGAGGAACCGATCAAGGAAGGTTAGATTCCTGAAGTAGAGGTGAGGTGTGGTTTTAGGGTATTTTATCTGGTAATGTCCAGAAAAGATGCCAAATGGCTGAAAAATATGTAGCTTGTTCAATACAATGTGAATATTATAATAAGCGTTGACAAAGGAGCATAGGAGCATAGGAGCATAGGAGCATGGCTATATATCTGAACCGGGGTGTGTGGTGGGTACAACCTTTTAGAAACCATAGGCTTTTATGTTTTGCAGTCTGAAGTCCAGAAAAGATATCAAAATTAATATAGAAGTCAAGATTTGTAACATACATACGTATGTACTTTAGTACACCAAGAATCATGTAGGTTTTTATGAGGGGTTCATATAGATATTTGAATCAGGGGGTGTGGTGGGTGCAACCTATATATCACAAGGCACAGGTTATTTGTACTGTAGACTGCAAAAATAGCATTTAACAAGAGAAATAATAAATCGCCATGAAACGAAACTCTTTGTTGCTGCCCAGCTAAATAATTACGTATACATAACAAGTCATAAGATGACCCACGAAAGCCATAGTAAGTTAGTTTAGTGCACAAAATCGAATGATCTACAGTATCGAAGGCTTTTGCCAAATCCAGAAACACAGCACCAGTATATTTACCTTTGTCGATAGCTTTCAGCCATTTACCACTGTTACGTGTAGTAACACATCCTGTGTAGAATTAGTACCTTCATTGTTTGTAGATTCAATAACCTGAAATTCATTGAAATCGATTCAGCCAGTCTTCTGATATGGCCTTATAAAGTCCTTCCTTTCACAAAAAAAATTACATGACTCGTTTTTTCTCTCGTTTTCTTCGCACACTTTTTTGTGGGCTTGTGGGAGCTTGCATGAACCCTGGAAGTTTCAAACTATCTTTTGTACATTACTTGCAATTGTTTGTCTAATAATTATATAACCCACTCATTTCTTTATGAATTTCAACCAAATTTATATCAGCACCTCTACCTGTCATAGCTACACTCCTGAAGTAAACATTTGAATGTATTTTTGAGAAAGGTACACTGCATTTGAATTTGCATTTGCATTTGAGAAAGAACTTTGCATTTGAGAAAGGTACACTGTACTTGAATGTATTACACTGCAGGTAGATAGTTGCCATAACTTGGGCCCCCTCCAAATGATTTGCATAAAATTTTCAGATGCATGCACAATCTACACTGATGCATCACTCTGTAGCTAGTGAAAGTTTTTAAAAATTGTAGGGCTGAGTTTTTCAAAATTAAGCTTCAAAGTTTGTACTTCTCTGCTGCTTGCTAGTAATAAATAATTATCACCAAAGATCAGGACCACTAGATTTACTAAAGCATTGGTTTGTAAGAATTTGTATCGCTGTAAACGATTTGCCAAGATTTGCCATGCAATCAAATTGAGCGGGTGGCAAAGCTATATCTAGCTACCGGCTTCTTTGCGTGCTCCATTAAGTGCCTTGAATAGAATAGTGGAGCCAAAAGGCTACTAAAATATCAAGGCTAGATTACATACATTGTTTACTGATGTGTTGTTTTATGGTCTGTAGTATAGCTAATACCTCCATTAATTAGATTTTTGACACCTTGTAGACTGCCCACCGTGCTGTATTTGCTAACCACTGTACTGTATTTCCCACTTGCTTCTGTATATGCATGGAAAATACAATATAGTTTTTGCTTTGATCCTTCCACGCAGAAGACAATAAGTGCTATAATACAGGATACTCTGTGATATAATGTAAACATGTTTAGCCGTATACATAAATAGACCAGCTAAACATAAAAATGAAGATGCATAATTGTTAAAAAATCCATGCAATCTAGCCATGCAACCAAACCTTTAAATGGGTTTAAAAGTACATGCATGCCCATTATTTTATTTAATTTAGCTATAATATCCAAAATGCATGTGCATGCTATTCTAATGGATTCAAGGGCATTTTCATGCATTGAAAATTATTCTTAGTGGTGGAAAGGATATTTTCAAGCATTGCAATTTTTAAGCAGTGGAAACCATTTTTACATGCCTTAAGATATTCGTCTGGTCAGGGTATTTCTTAAGATATTCCCCTGGTCAGGGTATTTCTTAAGATATTCCCCTGGTCAGGGTATTTCTTAAGATATTCCCCTGGTCAGGGTATTTCTCAAAACGTTCCCCTCGTATATACATATACGTAAACATGTGTGGTTGTCATTTCCTTAATTTGTGGTTAAATTTAAATTAGTATATAAGCACCCTATATGATCCTAAGTGCATATTTTCATTAGCACATATTCTTAGCAGCGCAGGCTGGCTACAAATGTACATACCGGAGTCGACTGGAGTTTATACTGCAGAGACATATAACTGGGTTCGTCACAAGAAGATAGCTAAGCTTTACATGCAGTCTTTATTTGTGCACGTATAATTAACATTGAGCAGCTGCAATTCTATAACAGCAAAATAATTATAAAGGTCATGCACATGCATACACTGTATAATACGATAAAATAACTGCTGTTCTATTGCATGTGCGTATACTAGCTGGGCTGCCCGGCGGCATACGCGTATTTGCATGCATTTTGCTGGCTTAATTGGCTCATACCCGTACATGCAGGTACCCATATTGCTGCCCCATGTATTTGATGTTGTAACTGCATGCATGCATGTAGCTGGCTAGTTGTTTTTGTATTTGCTAATGGAATCTGTAATTGTATGCATGTATTTGAGGTCTGAACTTTTTGTGGCCTTTCCGATTGGATAAATTATATAGCTATGCCGCGTGCATGCATGCATGCATGGCATGAGCATGAATTAGGATTACTAACGGTGCATGCAAGCGCTTTTACACCAGCGGTTCGTTAATAGCTGCATGACATTGAGGGCTCTGCTTCAGAACGCGAAAGCTCATTGTAGCATATATGTTGTTGACGTCACTCGTTATACAGGAAAAAACGGATAAATCCAGAAATGTTACGTCATATCTTTACGCTACGCGTTTCTAGGGGTATACGGGGAGTAGGCCCCTCTATTTGGCGTTCTCGTTATTTCAGAAGTTGCGCGTTGTGAGGGATCCGATGCTACGATGGAAGAAGTGCAGCGCATTCCTTTCTAGCGACTTTTGCCTTCTTGAATAAGCAACTTTTCCGTGATTCTCCTATTATTACTTTGGTCACGTAAGTTGTGGTTATAACAAGAATACGCCGTGCGCTAGAAACTATACGGCCCATGACAGGGCAACCAGTGATAATTGTGCTACAAATGAGCGCTTGTCGATTTTTATAACTATTTTTGTTTGGAGGTGGCGATTTTTAAAAAAACATCGATGGTGTACCGGAAGAGTTGTATTCTTCTATCATGCTTACTAGACAGATGTTTCAACATCAGGGGCGAGCCTGAGGATGCATGCATAAAGTCAGTAGTGCATGTATGTTATTATGAGTTTCTTTGCTGAAGCCGGCAGTGAAAGATTTACCACAGCCAATGAGCTATTGGCATGAGAGAAACACTAGCATAGCATAATTAACACAAGTATCCGGCATAGTAGAGTGCGCGTCACTTTCAATTTTAACAGTGTGGAGAGTAAAACTGTGGACAACGAGTAGAATGCAGTAATATACGGAAACACTAGGATTTCGTCATCGATCGGTGCGATGTCTAGTTTCCCTTCTCCGCTGCAACAACATTTGTCGCTGCTCTGTAGACATCATGGCACGCCGACGTCTCTCACGTGCTCTCCTTGCTTCCAGCCTCTTCTCTGCTCTCTCTCTCTCTCTCTCTCTCTCTCTCTCTCTCTCTCTCTCTCTCTCTCTCTCTCTCTCTCTCTCTCTCTCCTCCTCTTCTCCTTCTCGGCCTCTCCAATCCGTCCATCGTCGTACACGTCCCAAAATGAGTACAGTCAGTAATCGAGTCCACGTGCCTAATTAATAGTCAGTAATCTTCGCCGTTTCATCCATCGTGGCATGGATGACCGTACCAGCCAAATATGGAGTGGCCGTAATCTTTGCCGTTTCATTGTTCGTACATGGTTGACCCTACCAGCCTAATATGGAGTGGCCGTAATCTTTGCCGTTTCATTATTCGTGCATGGTTGACCGTACCAGCCTAATATGGAACGTCAGGACATGAAGACGGATATTTTCGCAATACAAAACACTTGTATGGAAGTATCCGTAAGTTTATCGTGTTTGTTTGTACATGGACCACCCTACCAAACTACAGTAGTGTGTTGCATTGCCGTTTTTCGCCGCGGTTCTTCGCACATGGACCACCGTACCGTTTTCCACGTTAGAGTGGGGCTCGCTCAGGCTCGCCCCAATAAGAAAACTAAAAGCGTACAATTGTAGCTGATAAGGTAAATGATGTTTAGTAGGAAATCCAGGCTTATCCAGCGCCATAGGACTAGCCATGCGTTCTGTATTCTTTCAAAAGGCCTGAATTTTTAACTCGAGCTTCACGCATGATGGTGCGAGCGCTCCGGTTTGCTGGAGATGATAGATCTAATTCTACTTTATTAATTAAAGACGCTTATTGATAGTTGGGGAGAGCCTGAGCGAGCCCCACACTAGCGAGAAGCTTGGTACGGTCGTCACGTATACAAACAACTACGAGAAAAAGCGAACGATTTCCATATTTGGTTGGTACGGTCGTTTCACGTATACAAACAACTCCGACGAAAAGCGAACAAATTCCATATTTGGTTGGTACGATTGTTCATGTCGCAAAAGATAACAAACACAGTTTATTAACGCTCCTTATTTGATTGGTACAGTCGTTCGTGTTGCGAAGAATAACGAGTGCATTCTACTTACGTGCCATATTTGGTTCGTGTCGCGGAGAATAACGAATTGAGTTTACTGACGCTCCATATTTGGTTGGTAGGGTCGTTCGTGTCGCGAACAATAACGAGCTGAGTTTACTGATGCTCCATATTTGGTTGGTAGGGTTGTTCGTGTCGCGGACAATAGCGAGTTGAGTTTACTGATGCTCCATATTTGGTCGAGTTTAGTCTACTCAGTGATATTCGCACGTGATGGATAGACAAGAGAGGCTGCGTAGGAGACAAGAACTGTATAGACTTAGACGAGCAGAAGAAGCACCACAGGAAAGAGAAGTCGTATCTATCATGACAAGCTTCGCTGGAGTATCAGATAATTTCTTACGTTAATACTTCAAAAATACACACTCAGGCTCGCCCCACGATGCTGTAGCATCTGTCTAGTAGTTGTTGCATGCCAAGAGTTTGAATTTCTGTGTTCTGAGCCACCTTAACTCTTGATATAGTTGGTTTGCGTTCACTGTGCGGTTGAGCCGGCTGGAATGAAGCCATTTAAGATCAAAGCGTTTTGGATATACGTATATTTTATATGTCACAGTTTTAATTATGCGTAATATGCGCGCACAAAGGCTCACGTTCGCAAAAATGGCATCCTTACAAAGACTCGTGCTATACTGTTTAAGAGAAAGAAAAGCGCGAATATATATCGAATGGCAAGGTAATATAAGTTTTAGTGTGAACGATAAAATCGGTAAGTTGCTTTCCATGTATAGCGCTGAATAGACTAGATTTACAGTTCCTTGAGTTATTCATCCGTGCTAACAGCTAGCTAGCATGCATGCATGCCTGATAGTACCACAAGTACTAAGAAAATAAACCAGAACCCTGGGCTAGGATGTGTGCTAGGGGCTGGCTATATAGCTAGCTCGAGGGCTAGCTACACCTACGAAGCTGTCATCGGCTCATCGCTATACCAACGTAGCGTACAGACCAGCTATGGCGAGCATGATGGTCTGCCACAGCCAGACCATAGATAGATAGTTAGCATGCTATGGCCAGGCGACTGTTAGTCTCGCGTAGCCAGACCCTTTAGTTCTTGACGCACGCTCAGGCCGCACTATTAAAAAAGAAACCTTTTGTTGGCTATGCCACGCCATCTATACCTCTCTATAGTGTTATAGTTAAGTGGCTACACGAAAGCCTCGTGTAGCTATCCAGTTAATCCACAGCTATATACCTCGCTTATGTACATAAACATTATTTACCAAATGTTATTCATACCATACCATCTATAATGAGTGGTTTTATAACTGAACTGCTTTTTTCAACTACTTATTGCAACTTATTATTATTATTATTATTATTATTATTATTATTATTAATTTAGACAGGATGGCTGTATCTACCAGAAGGTAGGTTTTCATACAGGTCCTCAATACATACACAAAAACTAAACTACTTAACTAACTACAATAACAAAATACAATACCAACAACTATATATACAACACACATAGCTACAGGTAACTTCTGTTTTCATCGCTAGAAAAAATGACCAAGTCCTTTATTTTCCGTGTCACGCATAACACTAAGTTTTCCGAGATAAGGCACTTTAATTAGAAAGCACCACGTTGTTGGAGTGTTGTTCATTAGGTGTTCGACAGCTATTTTGACGACACAGCGGAATATAACATAGTGGATTTCTCCATTCAAAAGAAAGTGCTATTGTGCTGTGTTAGGGATCACTGTCCAGCAATGGACATGAAAAAACTAAAGAAACTAGTGAATTTAAAAAATTGTGAATTTCAAAAGGACAATAGGGATCCTGAAAAAAGTAACTAAACAAGCTAGGGTGATCCTGAAAAAAGTAACTAAACAAGGTGAAGAGTATGTAGCTAATAGTCAGAGCCCGTGATTCTATGACATCCCTATTTTGACTGTTAAAATCATAGCTAACCATGCTTCAGTCAAAATAGGGATGTCATAGAATCACGGGCTCTGACTATTAGCTACATACTCTTCACCTTGTTTAGTTACTTTTTTCAGGATCACCCTAGCTTGTTTAGTTACTTTTTTCAGGATCCCTATTGTCCTTTTGAAATTTACAATTTTTTAATTTACTAGTACTACTTTCGTTCCGTGAAATATACCCTACCTCTCTTTTCTAATCGTCTCCGGCATTTGACGGGCTTCACGATGTTCTAATTTTTTAATTCTAGCTAGTTTCCTACCGGAAGTTATTAAAGACATAGCGACCGAGCAGTGAACTATAGTAGGGATCACTATGTATGGCTTCCTGATTTTTCGCCTTTCTAAAAACCACCCTACAACAGGCTTTAGCCGAAAAAACCAACTTAAATGCATAGTTACTGCTGTAACAACGCTGTACCTTTGTTAAACGAAGCAAAAACTCGAATATTTCGATCTGTATGGAAGCAAAAACTCAAGGTAATGGTTAGTGA
Source organism: Spongia lamella (assembly GCA_963930835.1). Lineage (NCBI taxonomy): Eukaryota > Metazoa > Porifera > Demospongiae > Dictyoceratida > Spongiidae > Spongia > Spongia lamella. The sequence goes on along the minus strand of OZ005748.1, from coordinate 3,664,222 downwards.
ACCGACAGTCGGCTTACGTATTATATAATTATTGAACCGACAGTCACGTGTTTGCCGTTTTAATCACGTGGCTTTCGTTCCATTTTTGGTTTGATGGATTATACTGAGTTGAGAACCTCTTAATGATACATTAAGAGTATACTTCAGTGTTTTTGGTTATTCAAAAACACTGAACCTTGTGTGCCTAGTCATGATGTGCGTACATTGTCATATTGCCTATAGGGTCACGTACGCCAGCGTGGATTGACAGAATGGAGGCTGTGATCAAGTACTGTATAACACTAACGTTGTGTGATTATATTGTAACTGACAGTATTGGATGATTGATGAACTAACTAGCTATCATTAATTAAGTACGGTAGTACTAGTAGGGATTGGTAAGAAATTGTATGGTTTCCCGATTTTTTGCACTTCATAAAACAACCTTCCAATAGGCTTTACCGACTGGAATGCATTGGTAAAGCTGTAATGATGCTGTACCTTGAGGGGACAAGTCGAATATTTCGACCTACAGCCAACTTTGAAAATTTCGAAATTCATCTGTATTTCGTCTGCCAGCCTGCCGTAAGACCCGGTTGCGCTAGGTGTAGGGCTCCAGAAATTTCACACAATAAAGGTAATGGCGGCGGATTTACCAAAATGTTGTTCCGAAGACGATTTACCCACTGCGCCATGGCGATTCCTTTTATCCTTCATTCCCTTCCTTGTTCTTCTATATTCCTTTAGCAAGGTGTGAATCTCACCTTGAAGGTGACGATAGCGTGTTACGGCTTCTGCTTATTACGTCACGCAAAAACCTGGCTTGCACGTGATATAATTAGTTACAATGACATCATGGCACGATGTTTTCGCGTGTACTTTATTACATCGTGAACTTCGAGATTATAGCCTTGGACAAATAGCTTTTGCTGTTTTTCGAGCGTTATTTGCTATCACACAGCTGCTTTGCCATATAAGCGCGTTGTTAACAAGCGTCTGTAAACAAGCATAATTATTACGTAAGCGCCTGTAACATTTGTGCGCCTGCTGAAAGATTATTATGAATGCTTAGCATGTATAAAAAGCAAACAAATTAGAATGATAAAAAAATTCAAAATTCAAAAGGTAAGTAGGGATTGAATTCAATAGTGCTACAAAAAGTAAGGAAACAAGGAATAAGATTTTGGGACGAGAGAACATTCTGGCATGAGATAATTTATAAAAGTTTAATCCTTACTTTTGGCAAACCTACTGAAGTGAGCCAAAAGTAGGGATTAAACTTTTATAAATTATCTCATGCCAGAATGTTCTCTTGTCCCAAAATCTTATTCCTTGTTCCTTACTTTTTGTAGCACTATTGAATTCAATCCCTACTTACCTTTTGAATTTTGAATTTTTTTATCATTCTAGTTCATGTATAATGTCAGTGTTTTTTCATTCATCATGTATGGAGAACAACAAATTTTAATGCTTATAAAAGTCCATGGTATGTAGCTATGTGAGAGAAGAAGCAATATAATAATTATGTGCAAGCTCGGCAGAACCACTACTTTTTCTTCGGGCTTTTTCTTAAGTCTTGTACAGCAAAAATAGATCCACAGTCATAAGCATGAGTTGCAATGTATGCTGTCATCGGTGCTATCATTGATTTCCAGCTGACGTACTGGACAAAAATGAATACTTCATTATGGCAAGATCCTAACTTACCCCTTAGTTGGGTTTGGATGTTTATTAAATCATGCAAAGTGACTGGTTTTCCTATGAAGAAACAAAAACACACAAAGATAGCTTCCCACTTCACCTTACCCGCTGTAGTTGCTGCCATATGGCTTTGATGGTTGTGGTGCAATCTTGCTTGTATTAAAGTCCTATGCAAAATATATACTATAATGTTCACTGCTCAAATCAAGCACAATAACTACTGTCATGAGGTTATTGTTGTAGCTGTTGCTGTAGATGGAAACTATAATGGCTATTTAAAAAGAATTCACTCAGGTCTGCAAGTGTCAAACATTTGAAGTAAACTAAAACACCACAGAAAAACACTTGACAATGTGTTCATAAACAGGAGTCCAGTGAATAGAGATAGCCCTCCTAAACAGTGAAATACTTACATTTGCTGTGGCCTGGTTCCAGTTTTAAAATGTCTTCCTCCGTATAATTCAAAAACGTGTTTAAGTTTCCACTAACGTTGGACATCACTTTTTGCTTGTTGCTACGAGGATATTCTTCGTTCTCGTCAGTTTTATCCTCAGTATAATTCACCAAACCATAGATTTACCCCAGAACGAAAGCACATGTGATTAAAAGGGCAAACACATGATTGTCGGTTCAATAGTTATAAATTACGCAAACCGACTGTCGGTTCACTAACTGTTACCAAAACTCAAACATTTCGATCCGTAGCAAAGTTCAAAAATTTTTGAAATTTACCTGGATTTTGTCTGCCAGCCAGCCTGCCTACCGTAAGACCCACTAACACTAGGTGTATACGGTTCCAGAAATTCACACAACAAAGGTAATCGCCACGGATTTACGCCGGAAACTGTTATTCCGATTAAGGTTTGTCCACTGCGCCATGGTGATTCCTTTTATCCTCATTATCCTTCCTTGTTCTTCTATATTCCTTTAAACAAGGTGAGAAACTCTCAAAAGAAGGTACGTATTGATAACCTGTTACGGCTTCTGCTTATTACGTTATACAAAACCTTGGCTTGCACATGTGATATAATTAGTAATGTAGTGCCGACACAATGTTTTTGCGTGTGCTTCATTACAACTTGAACTTCAAGGTACGTGTGATTATAGCCTTGGACAAATAGATTTCACTGTTTTTCGAACATAACTTGCTATAATACAGCCTGCTTTGCCATGTAAGTGCTTTTGTTAACAAGCGCCTGTAAACAAGCATAATCATTAAGTAGGCGCTTGTAACATTTTTGATGCCTGCTAGGGACCTGAAAGATTATTATACTTATATGTATGCAAGCATAAAAAGCAATTGTTATGGAGTTTTCCTTCAACACAAGCCTAGCAGAAGCTGATGAATCATAATCAAAATCATTGACAAGCTTTCCTTGGCAAACTTCTTACTCCCAAATATCCAAATCTAGGATACCATTTGTCTTCTTTTGATTGCTGAGCTGAGTATCTGCTGTGTTTGAGTAAACATCACCTGAACGACAATTAGGACAATATACGTAGCTCCTAATTTGGTAGCAACACCAACAAGCTTTCCTTCATTCAGAACTTGGCAGTTGCCTCTCCCAAATTTTACTGTCTTCCCATGTTCTGTATAGCCATGGACACACTAAATAGATCGTACAACAATCTCAATACACACAAAACATTATATGCAGTTTACAGTTCTTATATCCTCCATTTGGCAACTCACTCTCCAGTATAACAACTTCGCGTCCAACTGCATCCATTTCATGACCATCACCTAATATAACTTTCAATAGTGTCTTCAAACTCTCATACTCCATAGTCATTGCACATATGACATGTAGTGCCAGAGTCTATTATCCAAGCACAGTCTTCCCAGAGTGACTTGATAAGGCATGCTGCACAACTAGTCCCACACTCTCACTGTCAGAGCTATGTACTCTCCTTTTGTTTTGTTTCCACTACATTATGATCTTTGTGTTTTGTATCTTTGTGATGTTTCTTGTTGTTTTCTTTTGTTCAAGTACATTTCTGCAATTCCTCTTGACGTGGCCAAATGTTCCACATTAGTGACATCTTAGACCTTTTCTTATAAACTGTAGTCATTGCTTTTCTCCTATATTTGCTTTCTCCCCTTCTGCTTCCTTTTCAGCATGCAATATTTGTTACTGAGAGATGGGGATTCAGTCCAAGATCATATCAAAGTTATGACTAAACTATTTAATGAGCTCTCTATCATTGATGATGTGATAGAAGATGAGGACTGTGTTCTGCTAGGTAGCCTTTCTGACTCTTTTAGCACACTGGTTTCTGCCCTTGAAGCTCAATGAAGAAGTTCCAAAGATGGATACTGTTACTGACATAGAGCCAATTTGTTTGCCCATGTTTTCTTCTGAAATGAATTTGTAACTTCCTCCACCCTACTGTACAACAGTATCTCCAATCAGATAGTCAGAGCAATGATGGTTCAACTGCTAACACAATAGTAGCTAGAGCACGGTCGCTAGCTAGAAATTTTTATCGGTGGTCAGCCTCTTCCTCTCCAGGAGCAGTCTCTGTTTCACTGGCTATCCCCCACAGTCCATCACGCACAAGGGTCATTTAACACTGAACCTTCCTTTGACCCATTTAGAGGAACCATCTTTAATCTGCTGCCATCTTATTTGATTAAGTCTCTCCGACATCAGTTTCTTAACCTTTGGAGTTTTATTCCTTTAGTAGTCCAATGAGCTCTGGGCCCATAACCTGTTGTAGAGAATTTCTAGTGCAGTTGTGTGACTACTTATATAGAGACTGGCAATAAACTTGCAACACCAGTGACTATAGTTGTACAAAAACTTGTAATAACTTAATTGTACTCCAGGAATGGTGGCACCGATTCAGTTTGTTGATTCTATATAGTAATGATGTGCTAGGTCTTTAATAATTATGTATGTTATGGCAGCTTAGCTAGAATTTTTGAGTGGTGCTATGCATAATTAACTCACTCAGTGGTCAGGTACTGCTGCTACTTCTTGGCATCACGGCTTAATTGCTATCATGAGTATTGATTGTAAGGCATGTTTGGTGGTGCGTAAAATTTGCATACATGTCAATCCCTACTATTACGTAAGTAGAGCATACTTAATGATACTTGAACATGTTCTGTAACTTACTAAGGTACATTTGCCTATTTTTTAGAATATGATTATTATAATTTCCCTATATTGTGAATTACTACCATGAAATATCTACATATGTACATAGCATGTATTTGTATATTTTCTAGTTTTGGTGGTACATAATACAACAATGGCAACCTTACAAGTATCAAAAATTCCCAATCTTCAGGATCTAACAGTTTTAGAAGTTATGAAATTTTTTGATGGTAAACTGCTATACAGGTGTACATACTGTATTATTTACTTATATGCCTATTGAAATAAACCAGAAATCACTATCATCTATTTATCTATGCAATAGAATAAATAGCCTAAAAATTTGTTTATATGTACGTATTTGAATTTAAAAAGGGAGTAAGCTACATACGTACCTACTCAGATGCAATTTTATGCTATGTAGCTATACATACTTGCTTCCTTACTTTTATTGTGATCCCTACTCTATTTGTATAATATTTATTTCTAGTTTGTTTACTTTTTATGGTAGTGGTACATAGCTACGTACGTATACTCAGAGTTGGGATAACTTAGTTACTTGTAACTTAAGTTACTGTAATATTATTACTTTTTCAGTAACAAGTAATATAACTTAGTTACATTTATTTCAGTGGTAATATAACTGAAGTTACTTTTGATCAATTGTAATATATTACTATCATGTAATATTATTACTTAGTTATGTAATATTATTACTTAGCATCAGTAAAATAAGTACTTTTGTCATTCTCATATTGTTGATTTTTACTGCTAACATATTGTTGTATGTCAGTTTTCCAATGAAATGATAGCAAAATACCTTATTTGAGCAATTTAAGCTAGAAACGAACACCTTAATTATAAAGTAATATGTAAAGTAATATATTACTAGTTACTTTTCCAAAGCAGTAATATGTAACTGTAATAGTATTACTTTACTGAAAAGTAACTAGTAATATGTAATATATTACATTGTTGAAGTAACTTTCCCAACTCTGCGTATACTGTAGTATTATTTATTTCATGAACTGGCTTTATAGTTCAGTTTGTAGACGACTAGGCATTATTAAATCAGGCACGTGCCAGCCACAGGTCAGCGCACGCCTGGTTTATAGAGATTACTCACCTGGTTTATAGAGATTACTTTCCAAAAAGCATTTGTTAGGTATGTGTATGTATGTATGTATGTGTATGTGTGTGTGTATGTCCTCCCCTGAAGACATGAATAACTAGTGGCATGATATGTACCCTGTGTGATTGGTTAAACCAGTCTTACTGTTTATCAGTGCAGTGTCTTTATATGGCTCTTGCTGTCGATATAACTGATGGGGGTGGCCTTAGTAATGAGCGCATCATTGGTTACTGCCAAAAAAGTGCAAGATAATGCTGTATTTGCCGTTCAATTCACAGTAAAAGCTGTTTAACCAGTTGTACATTACTAACAAGATGGAGCACTTCAGTTTTAGAAGTGGGTGTGCCATGCGGGTTGTGGAAGTTATATATATAAAAGAAGACTGGCCTACTGTGTTACGGTAACAATTTCGGCTTATAACAACTTTATACTACTTTTAAAAAGTTTTATCACTAAAGTACTGGGTTATAATGCCGAAATAATTAAATTTGTATGCGTTGCTATGTGTTCCTTAGTGATGAGTCTTTGCTCACATGATTTATTCGTGATGTCATTGTTTACAATTACAATACATTGAATAGCAGTTGATTAACAGTGGTTTAACCATAGATTTACATACCATACATACTCAATAAGTATGGTAAATCTATGGTTTAACTCACAGCGCCTGGTTTTTAGATGGTGATACATCAACTTGTGTTTACAAGCAATTGTTTTAGGCCAAAATTATTTCCCAGCAATCGGAATCTATTCTTCACTACATGTGTGTGACACCTACTTTATCAATACCTCTTACTGTTAATGGAAGAACTATAGTCTCTTGTAGCAAAACCAATTTACATACGTATCTACTATGTATTTGCTTAACCCTGAAGATTACTTGACTTGTGCAGTATACATAGGAGAAAAGCTTTGATTGAAATCAATGAAGGAATGAGTGAGTTATTAGACAACCTATATTTAGTTGTTTCCCTTAGGATAGGGTATTTAAAGGCTGTAAGCAGAAGTTGCTGACAGACCGTCAATACTCCAGTTATTCAGCCTTCAGCACTGAAAAGCATTAATAAATTCTTTGGTAGCATTTATAATGTATAGCCAAGTCCAAGTGCTGGTTACCCATCACACTTTAGGTGAAAGGAAAAATGTTAAGTGAACAAGTGTAGAGTAGCTAACCAAACCTGCATGAAGAACTGAGAAAGGTGGAGAGGAACAACATTACCTGCTGCAGTTATCCAGGCATTTATACCAACTCAATACACACACATGAGGGCAACAAGCAAAAAGCGTGTATGCTCTACCTGCTTGTATCAAGTTTCATTTAAGCTGTACCATATATACGTACCTTATAGCTATACATAACAGTTTCATAATCCAGCATATGTGCATTAGCTAGCTACGTACCTGTTAAATACTTTACCATTTTTAACAGAATCAGAAAAACCAAAGCTAGATGAGCTGGCTGAAATAATAACACCAAAGCATGCAGTTAAATGGAAAATTATGGGATGCCTTTTAAAGTTAAGCTCAGGAGAACTTGACATTATAGAACATGATTGTCGTGACAAAGCAGTGAAGTGTTGCAATGAAATGTTTTCTACATGGCTGGAAAAAGACAGAAATGCTACATGGGGAAAACTCAAGGAAATTTTTAATTCTCCAGCTATCACTTGTGAAGATCCTTCATCCCAAATGGCAAAACCTAATGGTATGTAATTGCTTCCTAATTACTATAGGATACAGAAATATATGATATGTACGTATATAGCCATTAGTATGTAGCTAGTGACAATTTTGGTGCGGAAATTTAGCAAATTGGATAAACAAATGAATACTTTTGCACTTCTTTGTGAAAACGTTTCTCACCTGAAGTTAAACAATAACATTGGATGCACCTACGTAATATATAAGCAATACACAAACAAAAGAATCTTTCTCTATGTGCCACCAGTAATCTTTAAGGGACATAAATTTTGCAGGTTTTGCTGTATATAAGCTTGCTAAGCATCAGGAAATGTTGTAAAAATCTTTTCAGACTGCCTTATGTGAAATACAAATCCCTCAGAAATTACTACATATACGTAAGGTAACTACTAAAGTAATAACATTTATTGCCACATTGTCTTGCTTTAGTGTAAGCCATGAATTATCGGTTATCGGCACATGCAATAAATTATCAATACAACTGATATGGTGCATACTTACTGCTCAAAATGGTAAAATAAGCTTCTAATTCATTGTTGGCAATAAGCGGTGTCAGTGTTTTAGCTGGCATTTTAAGGTTAGTAATTAGCTGCTGATGATTCCATATGACGTCCCTGTATAACTCACCTGGATATAAATCTATCAACCCGTAACAAGTTTTATTGTGTGATTTCAGTAGCCAATACACTTATTATAGAAAGGTCATGCCTCTCTAGAGCAGTTTACTAGGATAACCAAGTACTTCGTGGACTATTGTAGGAATCACGCCTGATATTACTTGTCAGTAGAGAAGAGTTATAATGATACGTACAGTAACTGTAGGTTTGTTAACAAATATAGAAACATTTTATAAATGAAGCAGCCTTAATTGGTTTCTTTCACCATCCTGTGGTGACCATGAGTGTGCATGTGTGTCACTATTCTTTGTTTGAAAGTGGAACAAAAACAGGTTTGTGAACAATTGCTATAAAACAATTGTTTGGATTAATAGAGTAACAGTACAATAAGTTGATGTTCTACCATCTAAAAACCAGGCGATGTGTAAGTTAAACCATTGTTAATCAACTGCTATTCAGTGTATTGTAATAGTAATTAATGACGTCACAAGTAAGTCATGTGAGCAAAGACTCATCACTAAGGGGCACATAGCAACGCATAAAAATTTAATTCTTTTGTTTAAACCGGCTTTAAACTCCAGTACTTTAGTGATAAAACTTTTTAAAAGTAGTACAAAGTTGTTTTAAGCCGAAATTCTTACTGTAACACTATAGGCTAGTCTTGTATTATAAGCTCCGCAACCCGCACGGCACTCCCACTTTCAAAACTGAAAGGCTCCGTCTTGTTAGTAATGTACAGCTGTTCAAACGGCTTTTACTATGTAATGAACGGCTAACATTGCATTACCTTGTTCTTATTCGGCAGTAACTCATGACGCGCTTCGTTACTAAGGCCCCGCCCATCAGTAATATCGATAGCAAGTGTCATAGAAAAGCAGTAGGACTTATTTGATTGGTTATTAAGGCTTCATTTCACGTGAATGGTTTTTAATAGCCTGGGGGGCGGACACACACACACACACACACACACACACACACACACACACGCATACCGACGTTTTCACGAAAACGATTTCAAGAAACCAGGCGCGCCTGGTTTAATAATATATGTGTGACATTAATATTTATTTAACACAATATTTATAGTACTACGCATTGTAGTTTTGTATAATACACATTGTAGTATGATTTGTAGTTTTGTGTGGTACAATTTGTAGTTAGACATCAATTGCGGCATCGATTGAATAACATTAATACCTCAACATCATATTGCTGGCCAGCTCTCATCTCTTTGTGTAAGCGTTTAAGTATTGGTGCACACTTAGCTTATACGTATATAGTCATATAGCAAAAAGATTTCATGTGCAAATTACAATTATTTTGAACTAATCTTCTTCCAAGTGTATGTTTATTCATCAAGTTAGTTTCGTGTTACTGTAGTTTATACATCGATGTACTTTCATTAAATCAGTGTGTCATTCTAGCAGCTATCATATGGTTTTGCTTATACTTCAAAACTTGTATAGTGTACCTGTATGTGCTCTACAGCAGGTCTATGCTGGTACAGTCAGATAGCATTCCTGTTAGCCGCTACAGATCCATATAAAATAAGTCACACAGATTATTGTACATAGCATGACTTGTATGATTTGAAGTTTATGTGTAGTACATTTGTAGTTTTGTGTAGTACGATCTGTAGTTTTGTGTAGTTCCATTTGTACTTTGTATAGTATGTGTGTAGTATGCATTATAGTTGAAGTACAAAGTACTGTGGTACAATTACGGTATAGCTCAATTTAAACTTGACTGCACAAGCATGTCACAACTACACGACTCTACATGTATTTAAAAATACACGCGTATCTGCATGCATGTGCACGAAAGATGGATGACGTAGTACATTAAGAATAGCACACGTGTATGCTTGACGTGCTCTCCATTGCTGTGTGCATTATGCTTTGCACGAGCACACTTGTAAGCTGATGTATAGATGCACTTTGGTGTGCATAATGTGAATTACGGGTTGTATAATTATAAACAAGTATTTAAACAATGGCTATAGCTAATTTCAATAGAAACAGCATACATTTTTCTAAAATAACCCAGAGAAATAACATATCAGGGGTAAGTGGAAACACCAGACATGGCAGGACACGGACACGAACTTGGACCCGGCGGCCATGGCAGAATGCCAATTGTGACGGCTGCATGTGAAACAGCATCTATTGGTGCATGTATGCAGTGGTGATCATACGTACCTTGTTAGTCTAGTATAGTCTTAGTCTCACCTGGGAAAAGACGCAGGCGTTTATAATCGATGATGCCCTGCGCAAAAAACAACAACCCCAGGCCGGACTATTTTGCGCTGAGCGCTGCAAGCGATACACCATGTCCCGGTTTGGCCACTTGATGCTACTACATTGCATAGTCACAGTTCAATTAATACCCAGCCAATCAATCTCTATCATTAAGTACGGTAGTACTTAATAGTAGGGATTGACACGAAAAACATGGCGTCCAACTTTCACGTGCCTCCATAACTCGCCTCACAATATACTTTTCACGAAAAAACCGACTGAGATCCGTTTGTACCACTGTAACAAAACTGTACCGTCGTTAAACTCTGTGAAAAACCTAGCAATACAATCAGTAGAGAGATTTGAAAATTTTGAAATCTACCAGAATTTTGTCTGACTGCCGGCCTGCCTGCCTGCCTGCCTGCCTGCCTGCCTGCCTGCCTGCCTGCCTGCCTGCCTGCCTGCCTGCCTGCCTGCCTGCCTGCCTGCCTGCCTGCCTGCCTGCCTGCCTGCCTGCCTGCCTGCCTGCCTGCCTGCCTGCCTGCCTGCCTGCCTGCCTGCCTGCCTGCCTGCCTGCCTGCCTGCCTGCCTGCCTGCCTGCCTGCCTGCCTGCCTGCCTGCCTGCCTGCCTGCCTGCCTGCCTGCCTGCCTGCCTGCCTGCCTGCCTGCCTGCCTGCCTGCCTGCCTGCCTGCCTGCCTGCCTGCCTGCCTGCCTGCCTGCCTGCCTGCCTGCCTGCCTGCCTGCCTGCCTGCCTGCCTGCCTGCCTGCCTGCCTGCCTGCCTGCCTGCCTGCCTGCCTGCCTGCCTGCCTGCCTGCCTGCCTGCCTGCCTGCCTGCCTGCCTGCCTGCCTGCCTGCCTGCCTGCCTGCCTGCCTGCCTGCCTGCCTGCCTGCCTGCCTGCCTGCCTGCCGGCCGGTCGACCGGCCTGCCTGCCATAAGACCCACTAGGACTAGGAGTATGGCTCCAGATTTCTCACACAACAAAGGAAATCGTGTCTGATTTACGAAACCGCTGTTCCACTAAAGATTCATCCACTGCGCCTTAGTGTTTCTTTTCATCCCTCACTATCTTCCTTTTTCTTCGTTTAGTCTGTAGAAAGGTGAGAAAATTATGAAAGAAGGTGTCGATCGGTTTGCACCTTCTGCTTTTACGTCATTAAAACAGTCACTTATGCACGTGACATAATTAGTAATGCGCCTGCCGTTAAATACTATGAACAGACGTGATGTTTTTGCGTGTAGTTTATTACATCGTCAACTATAGAGTATGTGCCGATATATAACTTAGACAACATATTTTCGATGTTTTTCGAATGTGCATGTGACTATCATTTAGTGCCACTAAAATAATTTAAAAATTAGGCTAAAATTTTATTAGGCTAAACTATATTTTATTGGCAATTTAATTATAACTAGAATATTTAAAAATTTAAAATTTAAAAAGGTGAGTAGGGATCACTCTTGCAATGCTAGCTAAAAAAAGTAAGGAAACAAGGGAAAAGATTTTCAAGTGGCATGAGAGAACACTAAAGATTCTAGCATGAGATAATTTATAAAAGTTTAATCCCTACATTTGGCTTACTCTTAATAACCTACTGAAAATGAGCCAAATGTAGGGATTAAACTTTTATAAATTATCTCATGCTAGAATCTTTAGTGTTCTCTCATGCCACTTTAAAATCTTTTCCCTTGTTTCCTTACTTGTTTTAGCTAGCATTGCAAGAGTGATTCCTACTCACCTTTTTAAATTTTTAATTTTTAAATATTCTAGTTTGTTTGCTTTTTATAGCACACTTGCAAAAGTAATCCCCTTCCAGGCGCCAAAACATTACTTAATTGTTTTTACAGGCGCATGTTAACAACAGCGTTAACGTGGTGGAGCAGCTGCATTGTAGTGAAATACATATAGCTACATACACAATAGTATTATGATCATGAATAGTTACCACATATGTACTAACAATCAAAAAATGCAGGTACAACTAGAACATTGTTAAAATCTTACTGGAGAAGCTCTTTATGTTGAACTTGTAGCAGTGGCATCACGTTGTTGGGAATAATGATATGGTAACTGCTGAGGTCAGCAAAGTGAGGTACAATGCAACTTCTGCGAGTAATAGACATTTCTCTTTTCTCTAGACTGGTTCGTACAATCCTGATCTGAGATTGTTAAAGACAACATACTCCTTATGACCAAACACTATGTCATCTGGAGGTGGCAGTGGTCTTTTATTTACATCTCTTAATATTTTACCTTTGCACCCATTACATCGGAGACACGTTACCAATTAGGAACACTAATCAGAATAGTGAATCTACCAGTAGGCGCTGCATATAACTGGTTTGACTTAACGGAGATGATGCTGGTATGCATAGACATATCAGGTGCACGTATCAATGGTGGCGGGGAACTGCCACCAGCATAAACCATACCAGCATTGGTTATATTTCCTGCGTGAGCACCCTGACTTAATACAAGTGAGGCTGAAACTAAAAGGCTCCACTGGTTATGGACTGCAAATCCATATGCTGGAGATGAGCTACAACAAGCATGTGAAGTGGGACAACAGGAATCATAGCTGGGGTGTAAAGCTGGTAGACTTTCCTTGTTCTAATTCAGGAACTGGTTCTTCTCCTCTTCTCTGCCATTCCATGTTTGATTCTTCTGCATGTTGAATTATACTCTTGATCTGATCAGACTGCTTTTTAGTAGCTCCCTTCCATGGAGTTTTTCCCCGTTGCCTTAGACTTTCCACTTTCTGAAAGACCAGTGTAAATAGGTGCAACCTTCTGAGTTTGATATCATTTTAACAATTTGCTAATGAAATTTTCTTTGGCAGCTAGGGCCAAAGTGTGTGAACATATCTTTAGAGATTTATAGGAGAGGCACTGATTATCGCATGAAATGCCACCAGAGTTTGACAATCTTACATAGTGTGGTTGTTCATTACTGTAACTCTTAATCATCCATGCATTTTCACTTCCTGGGGCTTTAACAATTGACATTTCATCCTTGGCCAGGTCCTGAGCTTTTTCCCACATGGAGTCTCTTATGTTTTCAGGAAGGTCCAATGTGTTATCGGGTTCTCTGTTGGACTAATTCTATTTGAGCTGACTTCAACTGGGGCCTTCATGAAATGACTGATTTTTCATTGGCGTTGATCACGAGTCATCTTGAACCATGAGGAAGATTCAACTTGAAGATACCTGTACTCATCTCTAAGTCTGTATTCACCTGTACTGATCAAGGCACGCTCTACTTCATGCCTCTGCTCCTCCAATAATCCCCTCATCTTGTTAATAAAATCAGGAAGCTCAGCAGACTTATACTCAACCTGATCTTTCAAAATTCTATTCTTTGATTCAACTTCATTTGTGTAATACGGCATTGGTGGACATCCCAAACCAGCTTTAATATTAATTTTGGGAAGCATATTTTTGGTAATAGTATCTCGGCAATGCTTTAAAAACCAGGTATGGAAAAAAGGCAGTGAATTGTAAGGTCATTCTAATTCATTCCAGCGTCCTTCAAGTTTTGAAAGAAGGTCATCCAATTGTTCAGATGATTCAGCATCAACTAGACCACGTTGAAGTTGAGTAGGATTTCCCATCACATCCTTAGTAATTTCAGCTTTAATTGGAGATGGAATGTTTAATTCCTGAAGCTTTCGTTCAATGTAACCTTTAAAATGCAGAAAACACCTGACATGTTGTGCATTAGCAAAAGTAGCTGATAAGGCATTTTCCAGAGCCAATTTGCCGTCTGTTCCAAATGCCTTAATGGAGCTGAGCTGTGGTCATTGTCCAACCAAGAACGAACTGAAGAAGTGGTAGGAAGCAAAATCTTTGCATACATGAATAAACATAGGACCCAATAGAGTAGGTGATTTTCCTGATGGGTCACCCTTGTGTTGCAATAACAGATGCTGGTAGGTAGTGACATTTATGTCAGGCTGAATGTAGGATCAACACCAAAAAACCAATGCTTTTCTCCAGTACAGAAACGCACCATCATCAAGAATGTAGTCAAGAGCTGGGCGCAGCATTAACTATCGTTAAGTACGGTAGTACTTAATAGTAGGGATCGCTATGAAAAACTATGGCTTCCAGAATATTTGCACTTTTAAAACAACCTTACAACAGGCTTTAGCCAAAAAAACCAACCTGGATGCATTAGTACTGCTGTAATTAGGCTGTATCTTTGTTAAACGCAGCGAAAAGTCTAATATTTTGATCCACAGCGAATTTTAAAAATTTTGAAATTTACCTGTGTTTCATCTGCCACCCAGCCAGCCTGCCTGCCTGCCAGCCTGCTGTAAGACCCAGTTCCGCTAGGTGTATGGCTCCAGATTTTTCACACAACAAAGGTAATCACGTCGGATTTACGAAAATGTTGTTCCGATTAAGATTTGTCCACTGCGCCTTGATCGATTGATCTTCCTCAACCAAAGGATAACAAAATTTCATGAAGGTGTCAACATTCCACGCAAGGTGTTAAAATGTAACAATAAACACCTTGGATAGCCGCATGCTTACTGATACAATCCGCAACGTGTAATGGAAGACAAATTCAGTCTTTTTCATATAGCCTTCTATTTTGTCTTCCATAGCCAGACCAATTTATTTACACACAGCTGCTTATCAATCTTGATTGTAAGCGCCGGATGTTAATTGTAATATTAAGCGCTTATAATCAGACACCTATTAACGACCTAGTACGTAGCTGCATATTAAATTTATAATGGTCTGGCTATGAGTAAAATATAGTCCTTCCTTCATAGTACAAGTCGTTTTACCATATAGACACTTGGTATCGTGATGAAATGAGTCTGTTGTAAAGGTGGGTGTGGCACATACATAGCGAGCCATTGTAAACTATGTAGATATCAATTGCTAAGAAATAATTCCGGTCTTGAGTACCTGTAAAAGGTGTTAAACCTATAGATACTGAAATATAATGCCATGCAATTTAATGAAAATTAAATAGCTAGCTAGCAGCCATACTAAAGTATACTAGCTATAAAAAATAAACAAACTAGATTTTTTTAAAATTTAAATTTAAAAGGGAGTAGGGATCATAATAAAAAGTAAGGAAACAAGTAGTTAATCACTCACCACCCAGCATATTGCATGTGTTTACTCAAGTATACAATTGCATGCAGCTGGGTAGGCATTCATACATGCACAAATGAAGCACACTTCTACAAGATTTAATCCCTACTTTGGCAGCCAGCATTCAAAGCAAAACATCATGCAGCCAAAGTAGGGATTAAATCTTGTAGAAGTACTAGAGAATGTGTTCATTTGTGCATGTATGAACGCCTATCCAACTGCAATTGTATACTTGAGTAAACACATGCAATATGCTGGGTGGTGAGTGATTAACTACGTACTTGTTTCCTTACTTTTTATTACGATCCCTACTCCCCTTTTTAAATATTTTTTTAAAAATCTAGTAGTGTAAACATTTGATGAGTGTAAGTTTGACTAATTAATAAGATTGGTAAAATTTTGATTAATGAGTTAATTTCTGTATACTGTATAGCGGGAAAATTTGACATGGAATTTAATTTGGCGGTTTGGTGGATTTTAGCAAAACTGTCAAATTAAATTCTGCCAATTGCTCAACATTTGTTATGAAGCAATGCTGATTTTTAGGCTTCCACCAAATTAAAATCTGCCAATTGCTGAGAATTTGCAAAACGCCAAATTAAATGCCGCCAAATTTACCCGCTATACAGTATTGCTAAATTACTAAAATTTTGAATCATCAGATTTATCAAAATTTCCCCAATCAAATATTCACGCTATATGGTATCATTATTCTAGTGAGAATGTATGTAGCTAATAATTTTACAATTCATGTACATATATGTACTAATATCTACATAGGTGTTCAGATGCCTCCGTCATGCAATCATCAAGCAAATGCAGTATATTGCATTGCTCGCATATTTGCACCTTCATGGAGATTGGTTAGTGGTGCTTTAAATATTCCTCGTCATGTCATTAATGAAATTTACAAAAATGAAAAATCTAACTGTGTTATAATTTGTGAAAAATTGATCGAGTACTGGTTTAAAACAAGGAGTGAAGCAAATATTTATGTTCTTATAGACATTTTAAATGAACCATATATACGAGATGAATTAAAAGACAAAATCACACTCATTCAGGCTAATTTGAATGGACTACCAGTCCAATATCCAGATATTTTTCCCAGACCAATAGCAGAAAATTACACATGCATGATAGTGAAGGTCCTTGAAATTTTGGAAAAATTTCCACAAGCTCATAAAAAGTTTCTTCGATACTTAAAGTATTATCCAGATACAGTTAATAACAAACTCTTTGAAAATACAAAAAATGTAGAAGAAATAGTTGACACTTTAATCAATGAAGGTCAGCTATCACCAATAAATGTAAACAAGTTACATTTTCTTGCCAAAAGTATTAACTGCACCAAAGCTAAAGAAGCAATTGAAAAGTATGAGGAATTAATCGAGGACAAGCCAATTAATGATGAGTTAATGTGGTGTTTAGGGCAATGTCAATCTCCTGACAGGTGTCTTGCATATGTTAGATTGATTGGTGACCCAAAGTTTGTTACTTATGGTGATCTTAAAAATGCTAAGGCTGCTGCATCTATGTATACTGATATTCCTGTGCATAATATGGATGAAAAACTTAAAGGTAAAGGATCGACTTTTATATTTTGGAAAATTTCTGAAGAAGATGCTGAGAAGGTTCATTTATCAACAAGGGTATCTTTATCAATCAAACAAACACTACATAAAGCTAAGATAATTGAAATTGGAATCTGTTACAAGGAGAAGCATGAATCTATATGTGTTGAGCAACTTTTGGTTGTGACTGGTTATGAAGGTAAGTTAATAACTAGCTATGTAGCTAAACTTACGTATATGTATATACATAAATAGAAATCATAAAAATGTACAATAATTGCAAATCAAATTGATAATTCCAAGTTTATATTTGTGTGGTTTTTTGAAATTGCTTTTGTTTGAGAAGTTGGTATGTGTGTTTGTTTGTGTGTGTCTGCCTCCAGACTATTAAAAGCCATTCACGTGAAATGAACACTGGATAACCAATCAAAGAAGTCCTACTGCTTTTTAGTCTCTTTATATGACACTTGCTATTGATATTATTGATAGGTGTGGCCTTGGTAGCAAAGTACGTTCTGAGTTACTGCCGAAGAAGAGCAAGGTAGCCTTTAATATCACAGTAAAGGGCATTTAACCAGCTGTACAATACCAGTGCTTCATAGTGTTCGTACTACGCATGTACGTAGCGAAGCTTATAAAAGAAGACTGGCCTACAGTAAGAATTGCAGCTTAAAACAACTACTTTACAAGGCACTAAAGTACTAGAGTATATCACTTTAAAAATAATTAAATTTGCCTTAGTTATGAGTCTTTGCTCATATGACTTACTTGTGACGTCATAAATTATTACTGTTACAATACAGTTAATAGCATGATTACATAACATACAGTACCGACCAGAGGTAACATTACACATGCATGCACCTTACATGCAGGTGCAATCACCTTAACATGCGTGCCAGCAATGGAGAATGACGTGTTGCTTGTATAGCACATGCGTGCGGTAAAAGCATAAACGTCTCGTCTTTTTATACTCGCGTGTACTCTTATTTTATTGTGCACAATACTTGGTTTACACAAATATATAACAGCTTCAACAATTTGGATAACAAAACGTGATCATGCACTATTATGTCTCATGTGATAAAATTAATCCTTTAGCACAGGCACTCGTGAAAATGATTGGTTATTGATGCTTAACACCATGACTGCTGGTTAGGTGAGTTGTTATACTTTTATAGTGGGAACTGAAGTGAGTAAGCCCTGAAATGCCACACACATCAATGCCTGTAGGTTGCCATCATGGATACATTGTGTACTCGTGTGTGCTCTACAATCACGCATGTTTGGTGCACACGACATGCGTGTGAGGGTCCTCTGGTACACGCATGATGCCCATCTGGTACACACGTGCATTAATTAAGTCAAAAGTAATGTGTTGGGTACCTTGCACCCGCATGTCAACATAGCTACACACACACACACACACACATGCGTTTGTAACATTACCTCTGGGCGGTATCATAGGTTTGTGTCGAGGCTCTTATTTGTGCTTGTGAAGAGGCTCGTATGCATACGAGTCTCGTCACAAGCACAAACAAGAGCCTCGACACAAACCTATGTTATGTAATCACATTTGAAAAAACTTGTAATAGAAAAGATTAAGTTATGGTGATACTTAGTAGGTTTATTAAGTACTATAAAACGTGCTGTAAAAGCAAGTTGGTTGTTTTATTGGTTTATTTAATCATTTATTACCATGAGTGCTTATATGTGCATAGTTTTGCAAACAATAACTGTGTATGTTAATAGTTATAACCCAGGATGAGTATGATATCTTTGATATTACACGAGTCTGAGACCAAGTCGAGGATGAGTGTTAATAACAAAGATGTCATATGGATGTACCTGGGTTATAACTTGCTTATTTCCCAAAGGTCAACACCATTCAGCGTTTCTTATTGCAATGAACACATCAACACAATGGCTTCTACTGCTGGTTGTGTCACCTATCAAAGCTTTCTTTATACAGTTGCTTATATAGGCTGAGCATACATAGCTATCATTTTTATGGCTTTTTTCTCAGGTGATATCTAGATATCGTCCTGACCACAGGACGATATCTAGATATCGTCCTAATCACAGGATGATCACAGATTTATCACTCTACGAATTTCTTTGATGTATGACTTCACTGGGAATAAATAAAGGATATAAAGCAATTATTTGAATTGAAAGAGTAGCAGTAAAATGGATGTTTAGTCCTACGTGTGTATATAATGCTAAACAAAAGCACCCTGGGTGTAAAAAAGTGCAAGGCCAATCAGAAGCAGCATTGCAAATAGGTATGTGCGATCAAAAACTTTGATATCAATTGAGGCCAAGAAGTTAATTATCAAAAACCTTTTTAACTACTACAATAGTTTAGAGCATATTTTCACAACTATGATCGGCTTTGTCACTTGGCCACCTTTATTAATAATGATGGTGTGAAAAGGTGGCCAAGTGACAAAGCCAATCATAGTTATGAAAATATGCTATAAACTATTGTATGTCATTCAAGTAGTCAAAAAGATTTTGATAAGTAAATTCTTGGCCTCAACCAATATCAAAGTTTTTGGTCGCACATACCTATTTGTAATGCTGCTTCTGATTGGCCTCGCACTTTTTTTACACCCAGGGTGTTTTTGTTTAGCATATCATTACTTTTTGGAAGTATAAACACATGTTATTACTAGCAAGCAGCAGAGAAGTACTGCATGGGCATAACTTGTACTTGCCTAGCACACAATATTGCAAATTAAACTTTGAAGCTTAATTTTGAAAAACTCAGGCCCGTGATTATTTTTTAACTTTCACTACAGAGTGATACATCAATATAGATTGTGTATATGAAAGTTTATGCAAATCATTTGAAGGGGGTCCAAGTTATGACAACTATCAACCTGCAGTGTAATAGCCCTTCTCAAATACATTCAATAGTATAACAGGTAGAGCATACATGGGAGAAGTGCTGATACAAATTTGGCTGAAATCCATGAAGAAATGAGTGAGTTATTAGACAAACAAGTGAATGTATAAAAGAGAGTTTGAAAAAACTTCCGGGGTTCACAAAAGCTCCTGCAAGCCCACAAAAAATGTGTGATGAAAATATAAGAAAGAAAGAAAGAAAAAACGACTGCCGCGTAAAAACTTTTGTGGTGACAGGAAGGCATTTAAAAGGCTGTATCAGAAGAACTGCTGAACCGATTTCTATCAACTTCAGGATATTGATTCTTCAAACAATGAAGGTACTAATTCTCTGGTAAACGGCAAATTGGGCGAGAAAGGATGGTTCGTCGTGCATAGTCGCACAACGGGCGCCATAAAATTCACAATGGCTAGTACTTAGGAATGGTGGTGCCTATTTTCTCCATTCTCGGTTTGTTGATTCTGTAGAGTAAGAACGTTGTGGGTTGGTAATAACTAAGCGATAGCTATAATGGTGGCTTAGCTAGAGCGTTTACGAGCTTGAAGGCGGTGCTACATACGTGTAAATAACTCACTCGGTGGTTGCGTTGCTGTGCTTCTTCTTGGCTTTGCAACTTACTATCGTGAGTCTTGATGTACCACTAGTAATGATAAAATTAAAATGCTAATTTACGTAAACACCCTGGGTGTAAGAAAGTGTGAGGCCAATCAGAAGCAGCATTGTGAATACACACAAGATATATGCGACCAGAAACTTCGTTATCAGCTGAGGCCAATAACAACAAGTTGATGTTCTACCATCTAAAAACCAGGCGATGTGTAAGTTAAACCACTGTTAATCAACTGCTATTCAGTGCATTGTAATAGTAATTAATGACGTCACAAGTAAGTCATGTGAGCAAAGACTCATCACTAAGGAGCACATAGCAACGCATACAAATTTAATTCTTTGTTTAAACCAGCTTTATACTCCAGTACTTTAGTGGTAAAACTTTTTAAAAGTAGTACAAAGTTGTTTTAAGCCAAAATTCTTACTATAACACTATAGGCTAGTCTTGTATTATAAGCTCTGCAACCCGCACGGCATGCCCACTTTCAAAACTGAAGCACTCTGTCTTGTTAGTAATATACAGCTGTTCAAATGGCTTTTACTATGGAATGAACGGCTAACACTGCATTACCTTGTTCTTCTTTGGCAGTTACTCACGACACGCTTCGTTACTAAGACCCCGCCCATCACTAATATCGATAGCAAGTGTCATAGAAAGGCAGTAGGACTAATTTGATTGGTTATTCAGGTTTCATTTCACGTGAATAGTTTTTAATAGCCTGGGGGGCGGACACACACACATACCAACGTTTTCACGAAAACGATTTCAAGAAATCAGGCGCACGCCTGGTTTAAAAATCTTTTTAATTACTTGAATGACATACAAAAGTTAATATCACAACTATGATTGGCTTTGTCACTTGGCCACCTGTTTCATACCATCATTGTTATTAAGTTGGCCAAGTGACAAAAGCAATCATGGTTGTATACATTCAAGTGTTTAGTCCAGGCTGAAAATAATATGACAGGTAGAGCATAACATCATGGAAGAAGTGCTGATACAAATTTGGCTGAAATCCATGAAGAAATGAGTGAGTTATTAGACAAACAAGTGAATATATAAAAGAGTTTGAATGAAACTTCCAGGGTTCACGCAAGCTCCCACAAGCCCACGATAAAGTGTTCAAGGAAAATGAAAGAAGTAAAATTAAAAACAACTGCTGTGTCAAAAACTTTTTGTGAAAGGAAGGACTTTATAAGGTTATAGAAGACTGGCTAAACTGATTTCAATGAACTTCAGATTATTGATTCTTCAGACAATAAAGGTACTAATTCTTGAGTAATGAGCAAATCAAGCAGGGGTGGTTCGTTGTGTGTAGTCGTACAATTAGAGCACTATAAAACTCGTAATGGCTAGTGCTTAGGATGGTGGTGCCAATTTCCTCCATTCTCAGTTTATTGATTCTACGTATATAGTAAGAACGTTCTGGGTCTGTAATAACTAAGTGATAGCTTTCATGGCGGCTTAGCTAGAGTGTCGCTACTGTATGTGTAAATAATTCACTCAGTGGTCACGTTGCTGCTTATTCTTGGCCTCGCGACTCACTATTGTGAGTCTTGATTGATGATGGATTTATTATACGGTACAGCTTGATTTAAACTTTAAAAAAACTCACGTATACAATTGCACACGTACTACATGAACACCAAAAAACTTGTGGTGTGTTTGCAAGTGCACGAGAAATTGATGATGTCTCAACTACTTGCAGAGAGTAAAAAACTTGTCGCGAGTCTAAATAAGCTTGTGCACTCTACACGTGGCATCTACTCGAGTTTAGCATGTAATTATGCAGCAACGTACGTATGTATGTACCTTGAAACTGGCCAGAAAGGTTACCTGCAAGTCCAACTTCTTTAAGATAAGATGCTATGCTCCCTTCCATTATCTCTGGTTAAGAACAAATACGTATATCATGTCGCACATGATTCAAATAATTTTTTGCAAGATTTTTTGTGACTAACGCGTGTTTGTCAGCAGGCTTGTTTATTTGACAGACACAAACACTGACAGGATTGATTGGAATAAAGGTAACAATGTTTTTGTGTTTGCTTTTTAGCCTTCCCATCTTTAAATCGTTTGTGTTTGCATACTGAACACACACATGTCCTTTGTCCTAGTACACTTGTGTTGTGTAGCTTACAGGTTACTCGTGGCAATCACAAAGATAACATGCATGTACTGCACACAAAATTCTTGTGCAGTTGTGTACAAACACTCCAGTTTTTTAAAAAATACCCGAGCAGAGTTACAAAATACACGCGTGTTACTCACTCACGTGTTTAAAGTTTAAATCTAGCTGTACTGTACAGTACAGCTCAACTGCAACTTGAGACCCACACTTGGGTCACGTGTTGAAAAATTTTGGGTGACCCAGCAGAAGTCATAAAACGGGTGTAGTTTCCTGTAAGATTTTTATCTGTGTCAGGTAACCTGAAACACCTGTCGAGTTACTGCAACCAATAATCTTTACCGTTTGTTTTGATATAACATTTTAACAAGAAATTACAACTCACCATTATACATATATCAACTCTTTGTATTTATTGCTCGATTTATCGCACTACTGTAATAAATCCTCCAGTGAATCCAACTCAATTCCAGAAGTCATTGACTATTATTGATTGTGAGGAAAGCCTTCTGGCTTATCCGACACTCAGCCTTATGTTGGTGACAAGGTTGGTGAGGCAACTGCATGCACGTATTGGCTACCTTATAAACTCCCCAGGTGCTACAAAAGAATATACATAATATCTCTCTTTTTCAGTTTGTAAAATGGAGTGGCCTGTGCAGTTTATGTAATAAAACCAATTATCCTTCTTGTTGTGTTGATTTCCAAGCAAGGCACGGCGATACAATCGATCTGTACAGGTACAAATTTGGCCGATGCATCACATTTCAGCATTGAAAGTACGACAGACTACATATACAAGTAAGTGGAGAGTAAACAAACCAGCATAAAGAACCGAGGATGGTGTGAGGAACCCGTGTCATTACCAGTCATAGTTATCTTTTGGCATGTGTGTTAGCTTCACACTAAGAATTCCGGTTGCAAATTACTACACACTTGCAGCATTTTTTATGTGGCCGTATGAATGTTTTAACTTGCACGTGATCACAAAACCACAAAGTACACATGCTTCTATTGTTTTATTATGGTGTTCATACTAGTAGTATAGTTCGTATATAGTAGTACAAAGGAACAAATCAGCCGTCCCTAAGCTGAGGAAGAAACTACAACTGCATCAAGAAAGCAGCACGAAATCAAGTGGAGTTTTGTAAACCGGCTTTTTTACATGTGCTTGTACTTGTATGTTGGTATGTTATTTTAGAAAAATGTATGCTGTTTCTATTGAAAGTAGCTATAGCCATTGTTTAAATGCTTGTTTATATACGACCTGTAATTCTTTTATTATTATACACGCCAAGGTGCACACCTAGAAGCCCGCCAATAGAACACGCAAGTTCTATGCATCAGCATACAAGCGTGCTCATGCAAAGCATCATGCACACAGCAATGGAGACCACGTCAAGTGCATACATGCATGCTATTCTTAATGTGCTACGTCATCGATCTTTTGTGCACACGCATGCAGATATGCGTGCAATTTTAAAAACTTGTTGAGCCGTGCAGTTGCAACACGCATGTTCAGTCAAGTTTAAATTGAGCTGTACTGTACGTATGTACATATAATGCATCGCCCATGTATTCTGGTTATACTTGCAATTTACATATATATGATACAGCTCAAAGGCAACTTGATTCACGTGGGCAAATCACACACGTTTTTCTGCATTTAGCCCACAGATGCATGTGCATGTACAGGTATAAGTCTAGCCTTCTTCGATGCCATGTATTCTGAATGTTTGCTGCATAGTTACATTGGTAAGTCGAGGCCTGAGTGCTAGGGGCACGCCCACTTATGAGCAACCAACTTCTAGTATTGTTTAGCGGGTGAAACAGCTCCTCCAAACTGAAACGTGTCATTTCACCAGATGGACTTATTGTAACATACAAAAATTAACTGAAAAATCAATCCATTTCCGGAACCGATTCAGCTCAATGTACACGAGTCACTCGTGAAGTGCATGTATGTGCCCACATGTAGTGCGTACTAATCGTGCACTTATGACATGCATATTTGTGTAGTGCACCTCTGGTGTACACACGCATTTGTGCATACGCTAAAGCTGCATGCAACATGGCGTGCACACACCAAATTCTAAATTTTTACATGCGGTAAATGTGTCACTACACACATGTACCTGCATGCGTTTGACAAGTTTAAATTGAGCTGTACCGTATATTACATGAAAATTATTGAGGTAGCATTTACATATTACATCACCAGTTTGTTTTGCAGAAATTATATCACCAGATTATAATGCCATACATATATTCTGCTCACATTGCAATGAGGTCTTACAGCATGAGATACAGTAAATATAGTCTACTGTCACCTGCATGCACTGTCAGACTTTTCCCTTGATGTTTAGCATATCTTTCTAGCAGTATTCATAATCATGACAACATACATAATTCTATGTATCTCGTGCGATCATTTATGGTTTTTGATTTTGTATGTGTTGCATTTTCAATATACGTACATATTTAATACGCAGTTATAACTTTATTAGATGCGTATGTTCAACAAGCTGCTAATCACTTGTGTGAAAAATACATCAATAGCAGGTTTTATTACTCACCAAATGAATGGCCACCATATCACCTTAAGCATTATAGAACATTAGCACTCATTCATCATAAGGGACAACGTGTCAGTACTGAAGTTATTTCTGTAGCAGCAGCGCTAGTTTCTGAAGGAAATTTCAACGAAAGTCAGCCATCAAATGGTAAAATTAGCAAGGATATTTCAGAGTTATTTCCAACCAATTTGGTATCTTCTTATTTTCTTCTTATTGAAGGCACACCAGGAATTGGTAGAAAAATTTTATCTAAAGAAATTGCTTACCAATGGGCAGAGAATTAAGTTGTTGAGAGCTAAAAAGCTTGTATTTTTATTGTTCTTACGGGATCCTAACATAAAGAATTTGCTATCATTAGAAAGCTTAATTCAGTATTTGTTTAATAGCACTGAATTAGTATCTACGTAGCTTGTCAAACTATTTATTTCAAACTAAAGGTAAAGACCTTGTTATCATATTTGATGGTTATGATAAAATGTCTGAAAAAGAGAAATAATTCTTTAGTAGCTAAAATAATCAGTCGCACTATGCTACCAGAATGTGATTTGGTTATTACTTCTCGTCTATCTGCTTCTCTGTCCCTTCGTGAAGTGGTAGACTGTAGAGTGGAGGTGCTAGGATTCACTGAAGAAGATTGGCTAGATTATATTCAATATACTCTAGGAAGATCAGAGGATAAAATTAAAGCTCTTCAGCATTATTTAATATCAAACCATACCATTAATGCACTTTGCTATGTTCCTTTAAATATGACCATACTGCTATGTCTTTTTGAAGAATACAATTTGTCACAGGATTTAGACGCTACATTCTCGGAATCGTGCCCGAATACTATATTTTCTGTAGGCTAAGGTACATCCGTAGCTAGTATTGTTAATCCTAGTGTGCCTCTAGCATTGTTGTAATCAGTAATGATAAATTGTTTTAGTGCTGGCTACATAGCTATGTTGCTATATATTTATTCTACAGGGATAATGTTGAGACGTCAAATGCTCCAGCAAGCTAAAAATGAAGGTCTTACTATCAATGTTAGACATGCAAAAGTTTTATTTTGTGGGGCATCCTGCGCAGGAAAGACCAGCTTTTCTCGTCTACTAAAAAATCAAAAACATGAAACAGTTTATAAAAGTACACCTGCTGGTGATGCCCAACAAGTATTAATATCAGGAAGAGTGAATGTGGAAGGCACAAACTGGATCAATCTTGATAGTAAATTAGAAACTCTAGAAATAACCAAGAGATTGCTTCTAAGGTTACAAAATCAGAAAGACACTGATATTAACATTCCACCACCTGATGGAAATACTAGCTCAAAATTTCATGTTCCTGTAGTTGAGTACAAACCACCCATTAACAATGTTCAGTCAAATAACCAAACTGTTACAGCAGCTACACATACTAACATCATTGATGAAGCTGAGTTAAATTTGAAAGAGAGTACACAAGAAAGTAACTTTTGCGTTCCTTCAGCCAACAAGCTTTCAACATTATCTGATGATAGTACATCAAAATTACTTGATGAAAATGTGCAAACAAATAAACCAATTGGAACAGAGGAACAAATGGTCACATTTACAGATAGTGTTAGTGAAAGTATACCAAAAACATGGGATCTCTTTACATTACTGGACACAGGTGGTCAACCAGAGTTTATTAACATGTTGCCTGCTATTAATTCTTCTACAGCTATTACTTTTGTTGTTTTGAACATTTCTAGTGGAAAGCAATGTCTTCATAATTCAGTAATAGCTCAATACAAATGTGAAGGCTATAATTACTCTAAGTGTTCCTTAAAGTATACCAATATGCATCTGTTAAAATGTCTGTTATCTTCAGTCACAGTTGCTGCAATGAAAAAAGATAACTTTCAACCAGACATTATCAAAAAAGTAACAGAAGACGAACAGTCTCTTCCGGTAGTTGGTATCATAGGTACTTGTGCTGATGTATTAAAGAAAAAGTTTGGAAAAAAATACAACGCAGAGATGTGTGAAATAAATAAAGAAATGAAAAAATTAGTAGAAACAATGAAGAAAGAAGATATATTGGTATTTTGGCATGATGCTGATGAAAATTATGTGATTCCAGTTGACAACACCATACCTAGAGATTCACAAAGAAAATCAAAAACTCAAACTATTCAAAGTCAAACTGCTTACAATATTCAGAGAATTCGTGAGGATTCAAATGAAATTTTAAAGAAAAAGGCTCAGTATGAAATACCAATCTCTTGGTTTATTCTTGAATTAGAACTTCGTAACATTGACAAAGTTTGCATACCTATAAATGAAGTTAAAAACATCTGCAATAGGATAATGCCATCGCATAGAAAGATGAATATTGAGGAAATCAAAGAAATTATGAAATTTTATCATTCCTTTGGTATGTTATTGTATTTTGATAAAGTGGATAGTATGAACAAATTTGTTATAACTAATCCACAATGGCTGTTTATCAATTTGAGCAAAATTATAATGTGTCAATTTGAACACAATGCATATGGTTTATATGGATTACATCGTATTGCAAAGATGCACATTGGTATCTGTCACATTGAATTGCTTAGAAAGTTGAATTTGGATCTTCAAGGCATTAAATTAGAATCATTTATAGAACTACTTATTCATTTAAAAATTATTGCACCCATGATGGACAGTGGGTACTTCATGCCAACCACTCTGCCACTTTGTAATGAAAAATTTCTTTTTACTGAAAAGGAATATGGGAAACCTTCTGCTTTTGCAGCTGATGGACAATGCATTCATCTAAATGTAGAACCTCTGTTAGTAGAATTTTGCTTTGGTACAATTCCCAGGGGATTTTTTGGCTTTCTCATAGTTCAGTTAATGCAGGATAATCCAGACACATTTGAACTGTATGGTAAAAACGATGATACTTTACGTCGATGTGCTGATTTAATATCATTTCACATGAAGCCATGTTACTATGTCTCTTTACATGACAGAATCTCTTATCTGGAGCTACAAGTTAGAGTCAAAGGTAATGAACCATCCTGCCATTATATAGTACAAACTGCTGTTACTGAAGCATTGAAAAAAGTTTGTGAAGAGTTCAGTTGGCAATTTGGTGACTGTCGTTTTGGATTTTTATGCCGTGAGCATTCAGATGATCCCCAAGATGGTCATCTGACTTTGTTGTCTGCAACGCAACCTATTCCAGATGAAATTCCCAAATATGCTTCTTGTAAAAGCCAGCAATCAACACATCTAACTAAAGCTCATGTGATATGGTTTGAGGTATGTTGATGTATGAAGTTGTAATTTTAGTGTTTATTAACTACGTAATATATTTTATCAGGAATTACAAGAAATTCCATTGTCACCTGATTACATAACAGAAGGTAAACAAAAGCTATAAACTTTCAACTGTGTATATAGCTATGTAGCTGTGTAATCGTTTCGTATATGTATGGGTAGTGTTATAGCTAGCTATATAGATCATAGACATTTTGTATCAGGGATTGACCTCTACTGCTGTTTTAGACTAAAAATCTTATTGTAGTTCACCTTGTTTTATAGTATAGACATGATTGAAATACTGAGAAAAAGTAGCTAATGCTTCAAGTACCATGCATTGTTGATAATGTATATATCCAGGCAAGCAATATTTCAGGTAACTATACATATTACTGAATAGTGGAAAAGTTTGGCAGAGTGAATTCATTGTTACAAGCATTTGCATTGAAAAACATCTTTGCAACGACTGCAGTCATAGCTATAGGCTTGTGCCATCAAGTCTTTTGGCTGGCAGGTACGCAGCTACCTAGGATGGATTTAGAAATCAGATGAAAAAGTATTAACGTTTGCATACTAATGCATTTCAGTTGACCTACGTATAGTCTGAGTTGTGTTTTATTTTACAAGCCATACATTGTCATAGTGATCCCTTCTATCAAATACACCTTGCATAGCTACGTACATACGTATTTCGGATTTAATGCCTCTTCAGATTTGTTTTTGCTTTAACACATTTGTTTGGTTACTTTATGTACATGTAGCTATGTTATTATTAATAGATAAATTTGCAATTGAACATCAAAATTTCATTCTGATATTTATCCGCTAGCCAAGATAATCACATTTTGTAAGTAGAAGCTAAACAAAAACACCCTGGGTATAAAAAAAGTGCGAGGTCAATCAGAAGCAGCATTGCAAATAGGTACGTATGTGCGACCAAAAACTTTGATATCAGTTGAGGCCAAGAAATTACTTATCAAAAATCTTTTTAACTACTTGAATGACATACAATAGTTTATAGCATATTTTCACAACTATGATTGGCTTTGTCACTTGGCCACCTTTATTAATAATGATGGTGTGAAAAGGTGGCCAAGTGACAAAGTCAATCATAGTTGTGAAAATATGCTATAAACTATTGTATGTCATTCAAGTAGTTAAAAAGATTTTTGATAAGTAATTTCTTGGCCTCAACTGATATCAAAGTTTTTGGTCGCACATACCTATTTGCAATGCTGCTTCTGATTGGCCTCGCACTTTTTTTACACCCAGGGTGTTTTTGTTTAGCATATCGCTACTTTTTTGGAAGTATAAACACATGTTATTGCTAGCAAAGTACTGCATGGGCATACGTAACTTGTACTTGCCTAGCACACAATATTGCAAATTAAACTTTGAAGCTTAATTTTGAAAAACTCAAGCCCGAGATTTTTTTTAACTTCCACTACAGAGTGATACATCAATATAGATTGTATATCTGAAAGTTTATGCAAATCATTCGAAGGGGGTCCAAGTTATGACAACTATCAACCTGCAGTGTAATAGCCCTTCTCAAATACATTCAAGTGTTTACTTCAGACTGATAATAGTATGACAGGTAGAGCATACATAGGAGAAGTGCTGATACAAATTTGGCTGAAATCCATGAAGAAATGAGTGAGTTATTAGACAAACAAGTGAATGTATAAAAAGAGAGTTTGAAAAAAACTTCTGGGGTTCACGAAAACTCCCGTAAGCCCCCGAAAAAGTGTGCGATGAAAATAAAAGAAAGAAACAAAGAAGAAAAAATAACGACTGTCGCATAAAATTTTTGTGGTGACAGGAAGGCATTTATAAGGCTGTATCAGAAGAATGGCTGAATAGATGTCTATCAACTTCGGGATATTGATTCTTCAAACAATGAAGGTACTAATTGTCTAGTAAATGGGCAAATTGGGTGGGAAAGGATGGTTCATCGTGCGTAGTCGCACAACGGGCGCCATAAAACTCGCAATGGCTGGTACTTAGGAATGGTGATGCCTATTTCCTCCATTCTTGGTTTGTTGATTCTATATAGTAAGAACATTGTGGGTCGGTAATAACTAGGCGATAGCTTTAATGGCGGCTTGACTAGAGCGTTTGCGAGTTTGAGGGCGGTGCTACGTGTAAATAACTCACTCAGTGGTCACGTTGCTGCGCTTCTTGGCCTCACGACTCACTATTGTGAGTCTTGATTCTCTCCACATACATAGCTACACAGATGGGCAATATAGAAGTAATGAGTACTTTTGACACATACGTATTAGCTATGTATACTGTAAATACCATGGTATGGTATCTATCAACACTCCTAGCTTAGCTAAGCATGTTATGACATGTAGCTATACATTATCTAATATTCTTAGTTCTTAATTATGTGACCGGCTCTGCAAAAACCCTCCACTTTTGCACAAGAATTACATTCATTTTATTGCACAAGATTATAGCTACACTCAAGGACTATGCATACACAGTGTCTCTATTGGCCAATGTGAAAAGGTCTGCTTTTCTGGAGACTGTGTTGCTGACCATGTAAAGTCACGAATTTGATAATGGCAGCCATGGAAAGGTATCAATTGTGCGGATGGGACATGGCACTGCTCCCCTTACTAGCCTAGACACCTCCTGTGGTCTTGTGCTGCTGTACAGTAACCTTCTGGCTACTTTTGGTGGCTTTCCAGCTCTAAACAGTGCTGTATGGTAGGCTGAGCTACCTCCCCTCCCTTTCCTTCCACCCACTAACCTCCTCGCTCCGCTGTCCTAAAATTAATGCCCATCACAAAAAATCATCTCAGAAGCCCTGAAATCCACCCATTAGCCATCAACAAGGTTAGCTACGTATACGAAAGCTAATGGATTACTCTGCTTGACAGCCAACTATAGGCAGCAGGTTGTTTTGATCAATTGATTATTTTGAAACGGTATTTCTCGAAATACTACCAAGTGTGAACCAGTCGGGTTTTCGCTGGTCACATAGCTATATATCCTGCATTGCTAACTGTGCTGTTAGTCATTGTTGATACTGAGTGTACATACATTATATAGGTAGTAATAAGCCAACCATTAAGCAGCTAATGAAATACAGAGCACGAATCGCTCCTCATTGGAGAAATCTTGGGATACAGCTACTAGAGGAAAAACATGTCCATATGTTAAAGGTCATTAAAGAGAACCATCCTACTGACATAGAGAAATGTTGTACTGAAATGTTCAATCATTGGCTTGATGTAGATACTGAAGCTAGTTGGGATAAGCTGATAGATGCTTTGGAACAGATTGGACAAAATGCATTAGCAGAAAAACTTCAGAATGTTTTCAAAGGTATATAGCTAGTAATATATGCTTGTTGTGCATGTACAATGTAGCTAGCTAGTTATCTGCAACTGTAATGATGTTGCTGTGTTCAGCTATACATAGTTATAGTAAATTATTGGTAACTTAGTGAGCCAAATTTTATGTATAGCTAACTGCCTGTACTTAACTCAACAAGTCATACACACCAGCTCTAAATATAGCTTGCCACTGTATAGAAATTCATGGTTGAAAGTTTCCGACGGTTGTTGAACAACTATATGAATACTTTAACCTTGTAGCTATATAGTTAGCACTGTTACCCTGTGTTATCATTTGATACAAGTACTGTAGAAGATTTGATACTGTACTTCTACAGTATAGCTACATAGCTATGCAAACAAAACAGCTAAATTCTTGACTCCATATGCAAGTTTTATCATTTAGCAGATGTTGCATGCATGAGTTAAACTACTGCATAGTGAGGAAGTCAAGATTCATCAGTAAGACACAACTCATATATAGCTATGTAGCTACAGATTAGTTTAAATTGGCTTTATATTCCAAAGTAGCTGGACATTAGTCACATTGCTTGACATTTACCAGGCCCACCACTAGGAGGTTGACAGCCACACACACACACACACACACATACGTATGTATGCATGCACACGCACACACACACACTCTCCTTGTGGACAAAAGTATTTCAAGAAACCAAGTGCACATGGCACTTGGTTTAAAATATTGTTACCGTGGATGGTTTTATTGGTTTAGGCTATACAGTAGTAGCTATAGGGTCAACTGTATGGTAACAAAATAGTCTAGCTACATGAATAATCACTGATCTCTGGAAGATTTTATAAAATGATAAAAGTTTGGCTATTGCAGGCAAGTCCGTCAAAACTGCCAAAATGTCCCCCTCCAAAAATTTTTACTACACGGTACATTACAATATTATTCTGTATTTCATGATACTGCACGCGGTGTTTAAAAATTGGACAGCATAATTATAGGAGAATAATATTGTAGTATGACTATACATAGCCAGTATATTGCTCAGCACTAAGAGTAGCTATGTTATTCATCACATTGTAAGTTCTTACAAGTATATAGCTATGTATCTATGCTGATGATTTATACACCACACAGGACCTGCCTCTTCATTGACAAGACAACAATTGCCACAACAACAACCACAGCTGCAGGGGAAACAGTTACAACAGAGGCAGCATCAGCAACAACAGCAACAACAGCAACAACTAATGCCACAACAGCCTCAGAGTAAAGATGATGAGTGGTATTTTGAGGAAGATGAGTCAGTCACCCCAGCAGCCACAACTACAGCTTATGTGTTATATGATTTTGAAGCTAAACACCCTTGGGAGTTATCAGTTACTGCCAATGAGGTTGTCATGGTGACTGATGATCCAGGGAATGAATGGTTGAAAGTAAATCGAGGGAATGATTCAGGATACATTCCATCTGCTTACGTGCAGTTCACATAACTCAGTAATTTAATAAATTGTTATACACGATTTTTAAATTGCTATTTCTTGTTAGATGGTTTTGTAGTGAATCTTTTTGCATTTTATACTTACAAACTTAATATTTATACCTATGTAGTTGTGCATCTAATTAAGTTTATTTTCATTATTGTTTGTGTGTAGAAGTTGTGTGTAGCTACAGTCAATGTATTTTGTATGGTTCCTATTGTCTAGCTTACCATCAGCTAGAGTTTTTCCCTGATTGTGAGCTGGCCACTCACTCTCTAAATCATACATACACCTGCAGGCTGTGACTTGTGCTTAATTATTTTTATAATGTATACTGTAGCTATTATTATTGTATTGAACATTACATGTTATCATATGGTGTGAAAATTACATGCAATCTACTGGTGTAGTTTTATGATCAGCAGCACCTTTATATTTAGCTAAGG
The DNA here is from genome assembly GCA_963930835.1 of Spongia lamella. Lineage (NCBI taxonomy): Eukaryota > Metazoa > Porifera > Demospongiae > Dictyoceratida > Spongiidae > Spongia > Spongia lamella. The sequence goes on along the minus strand of OZ005748.1, from coordinate 3,630,332 downwards.
CTGCACCTAATATGCCAGCATAATTTTGGGAATGATAGGAAGTGAAAAGAATTAAGAATTATGCTGGAATAATAGGGCAAATTTAAATTATGCTACACTATAAATCCGCCATAAATACAAAACACTCACTTGTAAACTCTCTAGTATCTCTGATAATCGAAGTTAAATATGCTGCTGCAAAATCTTTAACATGTGAGTTAGACTAATGGAAACTTAAACCCACAATCAAATATTTCTTGTGTCCATGACAACTTTAAATGCTGTAGAGGGCCTATTCTTGCACATTTAAGGTAATAATATTATTTTGTGCACTTAATAAGTAGTTGGTGATTTTTATTGAGAATAATTATGGAATAAAATAGATAAAAGTTGGGAATAATTTTGGAATAATAGGTAAAGTTTACAAAAGAATAGTAGGTAAAAATAAAAGCATTATAGGCGCAGCCCTATATTTAGCTACATAATTATAAAATAGCTAATATGTGACTGGCCTGTGAAAACCAGTCCTACCACCACGCAGTACACATCATGACATGTAATTCATATTATGTTATATTTCTCTTATTCTATAGCTGGCTATGTGCTACTCAAAATCTGTAGCTAAGTTTTTGATTGGCTTTGTCACTTGGCCACCTTTATTAATAATGATTGTGTGGAAAAGGTGGCCAAGTGACAAAGCCAATCATAGTTGTGAAAATATGCTATAAACTATTGTATGTCATTCAAGTAGTGAAAAAGATTTTTGATAAGTAGCTTCTTGGCCTCAACTGATATCAAAGTTTTTGGTCGCACATACAGTACCTATTTGCAATGCTGCTTCTGATTGGCCTCGCACTTTTTTTACACCCAAGGTGTTTTTGTTTAGCATATCACTACTTTTTTGGAAGTATAAACACATGTTATTACTAACAAGCAGCAGAGAAGTACCGCATGAGCATAACTTGTACTTGCCTAGCACACAATATTGCAAATTAAACTTTGAAGCATAATTTTGAAAAACTCAAGCCCGAGATTTTTTTTTAACTTTCACTACAGAGTGATACATCAATAATCTGAAAGTTTATGCAAATCATTTGAAGGGGGTCCAAGTTATGACAACTATCAACCTGCAGTGTAATAGCCCTTCTCAAATACATTCAAGTGTTTACTTCAGACTGATAATAGTATGACAGGTAGAGCATACATGGGAGAAGTGCTGATATATACAAATTTGGCTGAAATCCATGAAGAAATGAGTGAGTTATTAGACAAACAAGTGAATGTATAAAAAGAGAGTTTGAAAAAACTTCCGGGATTCACGAAAGCTCCCGCAAGCCCATGAAAAAAGTGTGCGATGAAAATAAAAGAAAGAAGAAAGTAAACGACTGCCGCGTAAAATTTTTGTGGTAACAGGAAGGCATTTATAAGGCTGTATCAGAAGAATGGCTGAATCGATGTCTATCAACTTCGGGATATTGATTCTTCAAACAATGAAGGTACTAATTGTCTAGTAAACGGGCAAATTGGGTGGGAAAGGATGGTTCGTCATGCGTAGTCGCACAACGGGCACCATAAAACTCGCAATGGCTGGTACTTAGGAATGGTGGCGCCTATTTCCTCCATTCTCAGTTTGTTGATTCTATATAGTAGTAAGAACGTTGTGGGTTGGTAATAACTAAGCGATAGCTTTAATGGCGGCTTAGCTAGAGCGTTTGCGAGTTTGAGGACGGTGCTACGTGTAAATAACTCACTCAGTGGTCACATTGCTGCACTTCTTCTTGGCCTCGCGACTCACTACCGTGAGTCTTGATTTGTAAAACAAACCTTTCAAAATTGACTACTTTTAATGTGTGTCACAACAATATAACAGCTGAAGCAGATGTCATCACAGATTTTCTGTCTCAAAATACCAAATTACAGGCCCTTGATTTAAGTTGCAATAACATACAAAAATCAGGTTGTAATAAGATTTTTATGAATTAGCAAATGTTTTAATCAATAACACTTCATTACAAGCAGTTGATTTGAGTTACAACAATTTATCAACATTAGATGCTAAAAAGATTTTCAAAGGAATGAAGAATATTTCAAATTTGAGATTAATTAATATTAGCCATATCGTAGTAATGTAATAGCTCAGGCTCTAATGCAGGAGCTGCTCATCAAGATCACCACGTTTACTACTGATACAATTACCGCACGTGATACACACTAGATAATCACACATACGCACGTGTTCTAACTACATTACGTAATAAATATAGTTCACAGTTTTAGTCTTCTAGACATCCCCCGGGGCGGGGCAAGTACACCACTCCACTCCTTTATCTTCTGAGGTGCCTTAGAGGAAGCTGCTCTCATTGTACATACACGAGTTGTGTTGGTGTCAGCCGTCCTCTGCTGGTTACCGTTAGGTGTGCTATCAACTGATCGAGCAATTTCTTCTGAAGTGGTGGTGCCATTTTGCTTTCCACATTCTTCACTGAGTTGTCTTGTAATTACTTATCCTAATATGTGCAGCATGGACTTGACCATCTTTGCCCTTGATAAGATCTTCAACTATGGCTAGTCTCCACTGTAGTCTTGGTTTATTGTCCTCGTGTACAATTACTACATCTCCTGTTCTTATCAGTTGTTTACTTTGCCTAGATGTTTTGTAGAACTCTCGTAGTGAAGTTAGGTATTCTCTTTTCCATTGCGAGGAAAAGTGTCCAATTAGTTGGGTGAGTTTGTCAACTCTTTTCCTGAGATCCACGCTATCAACAAAACTTGGTCATTCTCTTCTTCTTGATCATCGAGGGGTCAGGGAGCTTGCTGTATCCTCCTGCCATAGAGTAAGTGGGAGGGTGTTAGTGGCTGAGGGTCTCGTAGGTCAGAGGTCACATAGATGAGTGGCCTGTCGTTCAACATACTCTCGATTTCTACCACTACCGTCTGCAGTTGTTGAAGGGAAATGAATGTTCTGCCAAGTGTCTTTCTGATAGCTTGTTTTGTCAACCCTATTAAATGCTCCCAAAACCCGCCATACCAGGGAGCTCTCTTAGGTATGAATTGCCAATCAACACCTTGACGTCCTAGGGTTTCTTTAATACCATCGGAATCAAACAATATCTTCAATTCCTCAGCAGCCGCAAGGTAGGTGGATGCGTTGTCTGAAAGTATAAAGAAGGTAGGGATCTTCGACTGGCAAATCTTCGGAAGGCTGATAGAAAGGTTTCCGTTGACAAATCTGTGACGATCTCTAAATGGATTGCTCTTGTGCTTGCACAGGTGAAAAGGCAGATGTATGCTTTGTGCTCACCGACAGGCTCCTTGACATAAAGTGTCCTGGTGAAGTCCACCCCTGTGACAGCAAATGGTCTGACTGATCCAACACGTGTCTTGGGAAGTGGTGGTGGATCAGGAGTCTTATAAGGTTTCCCCATTGTTTTGGCACAAGTGACACATCTTCTTAAGATACTTCTGACCCGCTGTCTAATTGTGGGGATCCAGAACACCTGCCGTATTGCTGGTACTGTAACAGCTGTTTCCCCATGATGGAGTTTCTTATGGGTGTCTTCAATGACCATGTCTGTTAATGGATGCTTACGTGACAACAAGTAGGGGAACTTGGTAAGCTGATCCAAGGGGGCGTTGTGGATTCTACTACCACATCTGATTAGGCTATCTCCATCCAGGTATAAACAGAGTTGTCTCACTAGATTGGAACATGAATGCTGTTTCTTTAGTAAGTATGCAAGCTCAATGGAATAGCTGGATGACTGACTGCTGGAGATCCATTGTTTCCTGGCAGTGTTCAGCTCAGTTGCAGTCAGTGGGCCAATAAGCCGTGGTTGTTGTTTACGTATATTGTGGATATACCTAAGTACATATGCAGTGACAGCTACCAATTTATCGATAGTATTAAAACAAGCAATGTCAATGATGTTGTGAATACCTGCTACATCTGCACTGGTCTGGGTAGTTGGTGGTGCCTTCTCACAGTGACCATCTTCCGCCAGTTGCAGGAGTGCATTAGTTGGTACCCATTGAGGCCATTCATGTCTGGATTGTAGCCACTGGGGTCCCTGTAACCATAGTTGAGATGAAAAAATTTGTTGAGCAGAGATTCCCCTAGTCAGCATATCGGCAGGGTTATCACTAGATGGTATAAAGGACCACGTATTAGCTGGAGATGCTCCAACAATCTCTGCCACACGGTGTAATATGAAGGGGTTGGAAAGATGTGGTTTATATATCCAGTGGAGAACAATCTGGCTATCCGTCCACATGTGGATATGGGTAGAGAGGTCATCAGTCTGAAGATGAATTGAGGATCTGACAAATTGTACTAGCCTTGTAGCCATGACGGTTGCCATCAGTCCTAGTTTGGGAAGGGTGATAGTCTTGATCGGAGCAACACGACCCTTGGACATAACCAGTGAAGTTTCTTGGTTTTGGCAAATGTACACAACAGCACCATAAGCCTTAGTGCTGGCATCTGTAAAGGCATACAGGTGGCAAGTTGATGTGACTGGCGTAGAGAGATAAGTTCTTGGAATGGTGAACTGCGGCAGTTTCATCAGATCAGGGAGAATTGTGAGCCAACTATCTGTGATCTCTTTGGGGAGGGGTTCATCCCATGTGAGCTTGGTCTGCCAGATCTCTTGAAGCAAAATTTTGCTCTGACGGTCACTGGTGTTACCCATCCCAAGGGATCATATATCTGTGAAGAGGTTTGGAGGACATCTCTCTTCGTAGTGAAGGTAGAGTTACTTGGTGTAAATTGCTTTGGAGCAAGTGATAGTGTGTCAGTAGTGGTATTCCAACAAAGTCCTAGTAATCCCACAGTTGGGTTAGGGTCACTTGTGTTGTCCCTTGCTGTGATGGTTTGGAGACGGCAACTGTTGGATGACCATGACTGGACGTTGAAGTTGGCTTGGCTCATAAATTCTCAAGACTGTTTGTAATATGTTAGTAATTCATCTTCTGTATTGCAGCCAGACAGGATATTGTCGACGTAAATGTTTTCCTTCATATCAGCTGCAACTGGAGAAACAACTTTACTGAGGTGTAGATCAAGTACTGCTGCAAGCATAAAGGGTGAGCTCGACGACCCAAATGGGACGACAGTAAAACGGTAAGTGAGAAATTCGTCTGGGGAAGCATCTAAACTCGGTGGCCATAGAAATCTGGTAAAATTCCTGTCTTCTGAATGCAGCTTAACATGAAGAAATGCCTTTTCTATGTCCGTCAAAAGGGTAAAGGCATGGCTGCGAAAACGTAACAGTATGCCACACAAGTTGTTTAAAAATGGAGGTTCTGCTATCAGACAATCATTGAGACTGGCCGAGGAGCCATTTCCTCGACAGCTGCAGTCATAGACAATTCTTATGGGTGTTGTGACAGAGTCCTTCTTGACTGGACGATGGGGTAGGTAATGTGTGTTTTCAGTGGTGTCATCATCATTAACTCTTTCAATGAAACCTCTCTTCTCTTGATCCTTGATGATGTTATCATAGATGTTTAAGAGTTCTGGTGTTTGCTTGAGTTTGTGTACTAGGGTAGTTGTCCTCTTCTTGCAAATGCTGATGTTTGTAGGTAAATAGGGTCTGTTCTCCTTCCACGGAAATCTAGCTATATACATGCCCTCAGGCGTTTGAGTGATCGAAGACTGTTGATAAGTATGAAGGAAGGTCGAATCTACAGGCAGAGTATTGACATTTGTCCCGACCAATTCAATGGACCAGAAACTCTCAAGGTTGGGTTCTTCAGGTGTTACTGTGGATGTTATCTGTAGTAAAATGGAAGTTACTGCCTGTGGGAGTGAGTAGGGCAGTGGCCCTGATAAGAGATAGCCTAGTTTGGACTCCTGAGCTATGGGGCCATCTCCTCTGATGATGGTATCTTGTACAAACTTCCAATAATAGTCAGTCCCAATTAAGAGTGATATAGTAAAGGTGTTGTTGGAGGTAACTGGATGGGCTAACTTGAGTCCTCGCAAATGTGGCATAGTGTTGACGGATATGGGAACAGCATTCTGGATGGGTGCAGCAATTGTGGGTATGATGAGTGTTGATATTGTCTCTATCTCTACTGTTGTAACCCCAAGCTTCTGGTGAAGTCTGGAAGCACTGCCAAACGATGCCAAGGATATATCTGTTGTCGAGGTTGGTGATATGCCCAATTCTTTGACTATGTCTATGGATATGAAGGAGCGTTGAGCTCCCTCATCAAATAGGATATTTGCCTTGGTTTTGTTGTTGCCAGCAATGATGGGAGCTACTGCAGTTTTGAGTAGGCAAGTGGTGACTGTCTGTAGTGTCGTGCAAGGTGATGCTGGTGTAAGCAGCCCTGTAACATCTGCCGAAGAACTTGGTGAATTGTTATCAGTCACCTTATCACGTGTGGGTTCTGCTGATGGCTGTGCACTGTTGCACAAGGTGGTGTGGTGCTTTTTCTTGCATTTCTTACATCGAAACCTTGACTGGCAATGTGCCACCTTGTGGTGTGCCAAACAGTTGAAACACAGGTTATCTCTCTTAACAATTTCAAGCCGCTTCTGGTAGTCCGTCACAATTTCACAGGCATATGTGGGATGTGCTCCTTTGCAGAAGACACACACTGGTCCTTTCTTCTTGCCGGTACGGGTTACTGGACGATCTCTTGCACCTACTTGGAAGGCGGCTGTAGTTGCTGTCCTGGGAGTTGGGTTGTACGGGTCATGTAATCCGGATTCGAGAATTCTGATCTCCTTATGGAGAGCTGCCATTAAATCTGACAGTATCCATTGACTATTGGAGTGTTCTCTTGCTAGGTTACGTCTGACTTCAGTGGTGAGTTTACTCATGATGATAGGCACAAGCAGATCTCCATAGGAGTGTTCAGACTTTCCAAGTGATGACAGCCCACGAATGTGACTCTCTACAGAGTCATAGAACATGCATAAACTAGCTAGACTGTTTGTAGGGGAAGCCATGTTCAACAGAGCCTTCATGTGGGCATTGACCAGATTGTGTGGCTGGCCAAAATGGTTTTGAAGCAATACTATTGAGTGTGTGTAGTTCATCTCCGAAAGAGGAAGACCATCAACTGCTCTAGCAGCATCTCCCTGTAACTGGGCTTTGAGATAGTTGAATTTCTGTATTCCACTGAGACTAGTGTTGGCATGGATTGCTGCATGAAACGAGTCTCAAAACGTCTGCCATGTGAGGGGGTCACCAGAGAAAGTGGGCAAGGTGAGTTTCGGTAGACGGCTAGTGGCAAACTGTTGGGCCCCATGACCCATGATAGCTTCCTGCTGATGCTAATGTGCCTGGAAGTGGTTCTTGGAGAGCAAAGTGGTTTACTGATGAAGTGTTGTGGAGACTTCTGACATCAGGTACCGACAACGTTACTGGTCTCTGTTGAGTAGTGAGACTAGAGACAGCCATGTATGAGGCAGCTGGGATCAAGGGAGGCAGTTCTAGGTTTTCAGTGATTATTTCTGGAGTTGATACAAAGGGTATCGGTGCACTGGGCTGTAGAGTTGTTGTTGTTGTTGTTGTACTATCCAGCTGTAGTGAACTAGTACTGACTTGTGGTAGACTATTTGATAATGTTGTTGCGGTTACCAGTTGTGGTGGATTCATGCTCACTTCATGTAGACTCACTGGCGGTTGATTGGCCAAATGACTACTACTCTCTTTTGACTTGGGTCTTTGCAACTCTATGAAGGTCTGAATCTTTGCTATTTTATCTGTTATATCATCCTGGAGTTCTTCAGTTTCCAATACATATTCTTCCAGTTCATGGGGATCATCAATTAGAGTCGCGATCTGTTCATCGATTTTATTCAGCTTGTCTCCCTTACTCTTAAGTTGCTCCATGGCCTTGATGAGTAGCGCGACAGAATAGTCGTCCACTTCCTTGTAAATTAGCTCGTCCACCTTGTTGTACAGTCGTGTCACGTGGGATTTGAATCCTTTACGAGAGGTTTGAAGGCGATCCAACTGCTCCATCTCGGTCTGGTGTGCTCCGCTATAAACAAAACAAACTACAGTATCAACGAGGCTCGTCGCTTGCCTTAGCGGGTACCGTTATCTACAATCTGCCACGGTACCACTTCTTGGATTGGGGTTAAAGGGACAGTGCGTTGTTTATGTAATGTGATACCTCAGGCTTATGCAGGAGCTGCTCGTCAAGATCACCACGTTTACTACTGATACAATTACCGCACGTGATACACACTAGATAATCACACATACGCACGTGTTCTAACTACATTACATAATAAATATAGTTCACAGTTCTAGACAAGCCATACCAGGGGCGGATCTAGGATATTTTGAGGGAGGGGGCTAAACCTAGAAGTGTATCTCTGGAGCAGAGGGTCTGGGGGGCACAGCCCTCCAGACGCTATAGGCTATTTGGTTTTTAAACTACCAAAATCAAGGATTTAGAGCACATTTGATGGATTTTTTAAAAAGGGCTTATAAAATGCATGTATAATTGAACCAGGGGTGTGGTGGGTGCAACCCCTCTGAGGGCATAGGTTGTTTTATTTTGTAAAGTGTAAAAATGACACTTAATGCAAGAATTAATGTGTTTTAGTGCATTTTTATATCAATACATAGCGGAGTCTTTAATGTTCCTTGAGGTTGCAAGGAGGGGGGCTATAGCCCCCCCTAGCCCCCCTAAATCCGCCACTGCATACTATGATCACTGATGAAGCAGTAGATGAATTAGCAAGTGTTTTACTTCGTAACGTTTCATTACAAGAATTTAATTTGAGTTACAATGATTTTTATCAACATCAGATAGCTACTATAAGAATTTTCAAAGGAATGAAAAATATTTCTAGTTTGAAAATAATTAATATTAGTCATAATATGATTACCGATGAAGCAGCAGATGATTTAGCAACTGTTTTACTCTACAATACTTGCCTAAAAGAAATTAATTTGAGTTTCAACTGTTTATCAACATTAAGTGCCATCAAGATTTTTGAAGGAATGAAGGACACTTCATAGCTAGCTACTTGATAGCACTAAATATTAGTCACAACATGATCACTGACAAAGCAGCTGAAAATATAGCAAATGTTTTGTCTCATAACAATAAACTTAAATCGCTTGACCTGTCTTCCAATTCCTTTAGATCTGAAGGTATTGTTAAAAATTTTTGTTATTTAAGCAACATAGTGTACTTAAGGCAGCTCAATATTGGCTGTAATGAAATTACTACTAGAGCTGCACGCAGTATTGCTAATGTTCTTTCTAAAAACTTGAAATTGGAAGAACTTGACTTGAGTAATAACCTAATGCATGCAGCTAGTACTACCATTATTTTTAAAAGCTTGAGTCATAATTCAAGATTGAAGAAACTATGCATTAATGGTAACAGGATCACTGATGAAGCAGCAGATGATATAGCTACCAGCTGTTTTGTCTCGTAACACTAGTTTGGAAACTTTTAACATATCTTCCAATTGTTTCAGTTCTGAAGGCTGATGAGAATATGGAATGAAAAATATTGACTTGATAGCTAACACTTGATATTAGCTAGTTATAATCAAATCACTGATGAGGCAGCAGATGGTATCAGAACCTTTCTTTCCCATAGTTCTAAATTAGAAGAACTTAGCTATACTAAGCCGTAATGATCTTTATGAAGCAAATGTGTTTAAAAGAATTAAAACTGTAAAATTAACTAAACTGAATATTAGTGGTAACAGCCTTACTGATCATGTAGCTGATGACATAGCAACTGTTTTAATCCATAACACAGAACTGGAAGATATTGATTTGAGTAGCAATGAATTACTATCATATGGTATTACAACAATATTTCATGGAATGAAAAATATTTTGAATTTAAAACGAGCTAACATTAGCCAGAATTGCATAACTTGTGAAGCAGCATGTGATATAGCTGATGTCTTGTCACAAAATCCTAATTTGCAAGAACTTTATGTAAGCAATAACTACTTTCAGACAACTGCATGGCATTATCACACTGTTAAGCAAAATGAAAATTTAACTCACCTTGATATAAATTCCAATAAAATTACTGATGAAGCAGCAGATGATATTGCTATCTTTCTCCATCATAATAGTAATCTAGAAGTGCTAGATATAAGTAATAATCTCATACAAGCAACAGGTGTCATAACAATGTTTGGAAGAACAAACACTAATTTCTGTTTTAAAAAATTGGATCTGTCTAACAATGCACTTGATGATGAAGCAGCCGATACCATAGCAATGTTCCTATCACATAACCTTCTATTAGAAGAGTTTTATATAAGCAAAAATTATCTACAAGCAGCAGGCACCATAAAAATATTTAAGGCAGTTCAAAATTGTCCAAATATATGGAAATTTGATATCAGTAATATGATAGCTACTGAAGAAGCAGCAAATGAAATAACTGTTTATCAACTGTAGTTTACAAAAAATTAATGATTATCATTATTTACTTGATTAAACATTCATGCATTACATACATACATTATTACAAATGTATAGTAACTGCATTCTTGCATTTTAACCACATACATTTAATTAATGTTGTTGGTTTGTCTTAGACCTCAATAATCTCAGTCTCCATAGGTAGAAGCTTACCCGGCCATAGAGCAGTAATAGATAGCTATACGTAAATGGCAGTTCCAGTAATTACAAAATATGTAGCCAGAAATTTCTGATGGGGAGGGTTCATGTTGAAGAAATGTGGACCTCAAGGTATTATAACCAGGCACAATCCAGGTGTGGCTGAGGAGCTTATATGGCCTTCATTCATGAGGGTATAAATACATAAAATGAAATTTAGAAGTGCATATACGTATGTACCTATGTACATGTCCCTAACTACATATACGTAAAGTTAAACAGCTATTTATGCAGTTCTCTACTACATGGCTATATACATAGCTACGTATACATATACTGTACAATATAAAGACAACTTGATTCATCCAATCGATCAATCTGCATCATATGACTTACACTCCATAGAATTGTGCAATATTTTCTCTCTGGCTACAGTAAATAGTTTTCGTCATTTATATTATTCAGGTTTGTGTTGGAATTCAACAACACTGTTGTCTACATAACTCTCTGAATTCAGTGAATTGACGTGTTTGATCACATAACTATACTAATACAAGTGGATGCATGCAATCATTACATACATTCCAACATTCCCTCTCTCTAAAATATATTAAGTATATACATATGTAAATTGTCAGTCTATCAGGCTTTTGGGATGGCATTTCACCAGTCTTAGATTCATTCAGTTCTTCTTACTCACTGATGAAAACTGAAGATCGTCCATTGGAGAGGTATCATCAATGTTATATCAGACTTAACTGAATCATATCTCTGGTATATATATATATTTACGTATACAAATAGTGTCTACGTGCATATATGTCTTTGTTAGTAACATCTACAGTCAATTTAATTTGTATGATACCAGTCCAGACTGTTTGGTAATATGTATGAGCTTGCACCCATGTAGCTATAGGACCATCAACATATAGTTACGCACCATAACATGATCACCAACTGCAAACTGGTGGTCCTCAGTCATAAATATTTGATGTTCTTGCACTTGAAAAACTCAACTACTCAGGTCTGGCATCAGGAGATCTAGATCTAAGTGGAATCGTAAACTGCGTTTCATAATTATATAAGTAATTCTGCTGGAGTACTTCCTGTTGTGGCATGTGGTGTTGTATGATAATTAAACAGGTAGCTAGCTATCAATGTAGCTATGTATTCTAGTTTCTATGGATCCTGATGTCATACACTTAAATCCAACTTTAAATGTTTGCATCACTAAGCTGTTTTGTAGTTGTATGGTATGGCAAGAATGTGGTATGATAGATTCCATTGTTCTGCCAAAATTTCCTCACTGACAAAAACTGTAGCATTATCCTTTACAACTGAATTAGGTATGCCATGCGTGTCAAACAATGTTCTCAATTTATTCTGAAGTAACTGGGAATATATCAATCCATTTTGAGTAATCACCAAGAGCATTTTATTCTTCATGTAGTTCAGTTGTAACCTCGACCAGGGCAGGGCTTCCCAAGCCAAGACCATGGCTGTAGAGGAGTTGAAGGGGAAAGAACAAACCAAACATGACTTTACTTTTAATTTCAATATCTTTATCAATATTTGGCTACCACATAAGCATACGGGCTTTCCATTTCATGCATGCCCGACTGGGTCCCATGAAGCTTGTCTAGCCGGTAATGTGCTGCTCTGTTAGACTTGTCAAACATGCATGAACGATTACAATCTGCCTCATGCATGCATATATAGACAACTCAAAGTTCAAACACGGTGTATATACGTAGCTATATATTCACTGTCTAAAACAAGTACAGCTAGCTAACTCCCTGATGTTTGCATGACTTATGGAGTTACTTGTGTACGTTACATGTGTTCTCTATAGCTATACCAGTAGCAGATACGTAAGCTTACATCAGTGGGATAGCTAGTTGCATAGCATGATAATGATTACATTCTTATGCATCACATCACAGTTAAGATTTGGTAGCAGTACATATAAAAACTCTGTAGCTAGCTATATATTCCACAAAACTCCATTTCCTAGTGGTAGTTAGCTACACCTGGCTAGCTAAAAATTGCACTAAATTAGGTGATTATCTTGTTTTGCCTCATATTGCATTCAATGTTCTACTTGTAGCTACACTTATCCAGTAGCCATGAAATTACACTGAGTTGTTAAAATTGCTCAGTTTTTAATCTGACATTTGTTATTTAGACATCAATATCACAGCTGTGCACCCTGTAAAACATACTGCATACAAAAAATTACACTATTACATAAAAGCACAATAATAGGGGTTTAGCTACATATGTAGCTCAGTATAGCGGCATTAAAAGCTAAATAGACAAGTTGTAGTTCCAAATGATGCACGGTATCCTAATTCCTCTTCTATATAGTTAGTCCTATTACATGGAACATAGAGCTCAGTATGAGAGTTTCTTTCAACACTTGAGGCTGACTCCACGTGTCTCAGTTTATTATGGATAGATGACTACTGTAACAGAGTTAAGATTGAGCAAAATGTGAGTATAAATCAAGCATGGAGGGATGCATGTTTTAAAACTACACCAGTATTGCACATGCACATAGACAAGTGAACAAAAATTTAAATACAGGAAAGGTCCTATATAGCATACTCATGCATGGCCATGACCTTCAAATATCTCACCAGTAGTTAAAAACATAAAACATAGTGGTCCAGGCCAGTCTTTTTTGGTGCATTTGCTCAGCTCAGCTGTAGCTAAATAAAATAACTAGCTACTGTAATAGAACATACAAAAATGGATTTTAGTCACATGCGAGGTCTGTCAAGAAAAATTTTATCCTAGGACAATATTTTCAGCAAATATTAATGCTTTCTTCCTATCCTGTAAATTTTTGTCCTTGGTTATTTGTCAAGACAGTATGTAGCAAGCTAGCTACGTACATCACCCCAATGAAATTAATTCACTACTAAACTAGTACTGCACATGAGTCCACTAGCTCAGTCCAATCCAGGCCTAGCTATAGGGTTATCAATATAGGAATCAAATATATATGCAAGAACATAATATGTATAGCTAGCTAACATGTACTGACTGGAAACGTTGTAATGTGACTCCTGTCCATTAAGGTGGGCCAAGTAACTATTCCTAGGCCTGGAAATTATTGACCAATATCTGTCATTCCAACTGTAGCCAAAGTGTTAGAGAGGATTGTGGCCCACCAATTACATTCTTATTTTGAGGACCGTCAGAGTCTTAGTCCATTTCAGGACACCTATCGCAGGAGCAAGTCCACTGAACAACTGTGGATTACATTACCCAGGCTCTTGATGACAGATATCCATTGCTTGTGTTGCTTTTCTGGATCTTAGGAAGGTGTTTGATTCTTTGGATCATCACATTCTGTTGCAGAGACTGATAGCTATGTGGTTTAAAAAATAATTATAGTGACTGCTTTTCCGTGTAATAGGTGGCATTGAAACCAACTGGTTTATTATAATATATTAGTTATCTCTCTGATCGCTATCAGCGGATAAAGCTTCATAACTCATATATTCTACTTGGGGTCTTGTCAAGGGTGGCATGTGCTTTGGGCCTCTTAGTTACTATTCTTAGTGTATGTAAATGATATGCCATCACAGGTTAGACATGGAAAACTACTTCAGTATATACCAGGGGGGTATATGCTGATATGATGATACTGCATTGATATGCTCTGGTGTATATAAACCAATTGCAAGACACAACTCATCAGCACTTATCAGAAGATCTTAAGCAACTTGCAAAATAGATTATATTAAACAGAGCAGGATGTTGATAAATCAAGTGTTATGTAGTTTAGACCCCGGCCAGTCATTACTTAGCACTCCACCTCCAGATGTTAAAATTAACACTTGCTTGATAATGTCAAAGCTCAGAAATACTGTACCTCAAAATCATGATCACTTTTGAATCAGTTTTGATGATCAATTGCAGTGGTTAAATCATGCCTCTGCCATTTGTAAAGATTTGTTTTGGATAAATTCTTTTCGAAAAACCTTACCATCATCAATCATCAAGATGTGATTAGCTATTAGCTACAAACATTTCGCAGTATTACAATACGTAGCAGCACTAAGATGTTGATTGACTCTTTATGCTTTACTAGCTTGGGGTCCAATGTTAATATAATGCTCTCTCCAACGTTTGCAATGACTTCTAAATTGGAGTGTCTGTATTACTGTTGGATTAAGGAAATATGATCACATCTCCTCACACAGGGCTAGACTTTGGTGGTTGCCAGTTGAATCCCAAATAGAGTATCGTTCTCTGTGTGCTATTCACAGACAGTAGCTACAGTTCTCATCAATGTGTAGCTACCACTTATTCCATGCATGTATGTATGTATGTATGTAAGTACTAAGAGTGTACGTAGCTACGTACATATGTATACCTATATATGTATGCAGTTGTATATGTGTTACTCCAGTGTGGAAGAACGGCTTTTGTCTAGTTAAATAATAATAATAATCAATCAATATGTAGCCAGCTACATACGTACGTGCATACATACTTTCTATAGCTATACATAATCCACCAATCCACCTGTATATATATTATTATTATTATTATTATTATTATTACTAGCAGCGATGACATACAACCAAGTACAGTCATTACGAATCAATCACCAGCGAATTAGTTTTAGTCGCTGATATTAAAACCACAGGTCACAGTATAGCTATAGTTTCTGAGATCATATAGGCATAACAGTGCAGTAGGTTATAGATTATTTACACTCATGGTGTGTATTCTCGTCTATATAATAGAGCTAGTAATATTATATATATAGTAATTCACATCAGATACACATGAATCACTACTGATAAAATTCAGAGAATACATGCATAGCTTACAACTGAATCAGACTATAGGGCTAGTTGGTAATAAAGTATATAGCTGCTATATAATATTGTATTTATTTAGCCAATACAAACTAACTTACCACAAAGGTCGTTTGGCATGGCTTCTCAGCCACTGCTAATTTGCCTGCTGAAGCCATTAACCAACGCGGAAGCGCTTCACACAAATGAACCACACTAGCACACAATACTATTGCTATACACTACAACCAAAACATTAAACTTACCTTTGTGCAGGTTCACTCACGTCACGCCGATATTATACGGAGTTATCCGAAACTCCACATGGTCACTTGGAATAGGCGTTTATTAGAATTTTAGCGATTTTACAAAGAGAGGGAGTTGAGGAAAACCCTATATACTAAATGAACGCCATTGAATAAGGACCCGATTAAAGGTTAGTATATGCATCTAGAGTGCGTAGTTTCGCTGTTTTTTATAAATTACCTAATACTTAATTACCTAAGACTTAATTACCTAATACTTAATTACCTAAGACTTAATTACCTAATACTTAATTACCTAATACTTAATTACCTAAGACTTATATACGCCCATTTTTGACGTCACTTTTAACCGCAATTTTTATTATTCTTAGTACTTTTTTTATTATTCTTAGTACTTGGTTGATAATTATTATTCTTAGTACTTGGTTGATAATTATTTATTTTGCTGCATAGTAACAAATACAATCAAGGATATATGTATAGCTAATCATTATGATACAGTAGCTGCATGGGATACCGGTAAGTTCTACCAGCATCCATTAAGAACTTAAATAACTAACTAACAAAATTTATAAATTACAAAACTCTATTATTAGCTATATGTATGTAATACGTAATAGTTAGCCAGTTTGTGTAATGTAGCAACTTTTAAAGCATCATGCATAGCTACTTGATCTTTGAGTACAATGCAATGAATAATCCATATGTTTTTCTACTTACTGACTACATATATGGATCCAGTAGCTTGCTCAATATATAATAGTCATCTGTTTTGCTTACGAGAAGTTATGATAAACAAGTCAGCATACTATATCTAGCTATCTGCTTTGTGTGACATCACAGGTTTAATAATTTACTTGCAAAATGTCTAGAATTAAATTTGCTAGTGTATCTGTTGTAACTATCAACACACTGTTTGTCAACACTGAATTTACTAATGTCAGTTTTATATCAAACAATTATTCAAGATCGAATGGAGCAGTTTTGTTTATTGAAAAGTATGAAGTTTGTAATAGTTATATTGTAGAGGTCTCTAGTACTCTTACAGATTGTTTTTTTGAACTGCTTTTGATTCTGTGGTGCTTCTGCACATTACCACTAACCAAAATGATGAATGTGATGGTTTCTATGTTGTACAACTATCTGGATGTAATTTTAATAATAATTTTGGTGATGACAGCGTAGTTAATGCAATTGGCTCTACGTACTTCCAATGCATTACACATGAATTCGATGATGAGACTTGATAATTCAACATTTTGCAATAACCAAGCACATCTTTAGCATCCACTTCACTTCAGCTCCTGAGGCCATTGACTTTTCAAAATGTTGATGAGGTACGTACATATTCATCACCAGATATCAAATATTTTACTGGTCGTCATTTTGCATATACTATAGTAACAATATTGTGTGAAGTGATTATAGTGATTGGTCTTCCACTATTACTGTTGCTGGAACCACTTCTAAGTCGAAAGATTAGTTTTGTCAAAGTCAAGCCACTTTTAGATCAGTTTCAAGGATGTTACAAGGACAAGTATCGCTGGTTTGCAGTATACTATCTAATCTGTCGACAAGTGATCATTTTAATAGTGTATGTTGCCAATGGAGACTATTATAATAAACTATATTATCTACAGACAGCTTGTATTATCATTGCCATGATCCATGGGTGGATCCAACCTTACAAGAAGAAAATTGTCAATGGACTAGATGGAGCAATATTGTTAATTTTAGTTCTGGTCGTCAATTTGAACACCTTTACATTTTTGTCATCAATCTCATCACAATTATCTATTGTTTTAATAATTCTTCCTTTGTTTTTGTTATGTTTGATTGCTATTAGGAAACTGCTTATTCGTTACTATGATAAAAAGAAGAAGTTATTTTACTTGTATAATCCTGTTGATGCAAATGAAGAATTTGAGGAAGAGGAAGAAAATGACAACTATATGTTAATGAAGCAAATAATATGAGGTTTGCAATAGTGTAAAATTTTATTTATGTTGAATTAATCTTGTTTTTAGGATTAATGCAGATGGAATCAACAACATCGGCCTATACAATGAATTTCAAGAACCACTCTTGAATATTTCAGATGACTAGCTTAACATCTACATAGTAAACGTACATAGTTCTAGCACAAATTGACATATGACTTATAATAGGATTATGATACAAGCCTTAACCAGTGTGCATGTGAAAATATATGTATGTACATATGTAACTGTTAGTTATTTAGCTAGTAAACTGTACTTCCAGTATGTATGTAGTCACATCTTTTACTGTTTGTGTGATGTACAAAAGACCATGCATGTACAGATTTAACACTTCTTGCAGTTTTGTACAAATGTGGTTGCTTGTATGCATAACAGGGTAGGTGAAGAGCATGATAGCATGCGGAAAGCATTTTGGGCAAAATTTTGAGCATAATTAACTAAATCTTTGGTCCTCAAGAGACTCAAGACGCTAGCTATAGCTAGCTACATCACTCCAATAAAATTAATTTACTACAACTCTGCAGCTGTTGGACCAAAACTGTATGGTCCCATCTGTAGAATGAGTCCAGTATATAGCTCAGTGGTTACCAATAGCAAAATTTATAACATATGTAGCTAGCTAGCTACGTATACACTTTCACTTAAGGCTGTTATAAAATGGCCAGTTTGTGTAATGTAGCAACTTTGAAAGCATAATGCATACATACTTTGATCTTTGAGTATACTATGGATCCAGTAGCTTGCTCAATAATAGTTGTATGTTAACAAACCAGCATATAAGTTAATTATTTAGCTACCTACTATCCTGGCCTATCTTAGGCCGGCACTATACTCATGGCCATGCATGCAAGTCAAAAAATACTGTGTCACATGGGCTGAGCCTAATATGCTCAAAAATTTACCTACGTATTATTCTTTCCTGAACTTCCCACCCATTATTCTTATTTTATTCCCACATCATCACCTATGTATTACTCCTACTTATTCTTGTAAGTTGTAATTTTTATTGTATTGGTGATAATAATGTCCACAATACACACAGTGACTATTAACTATACTGCATGGTGAACAGGATATTGCCAGTCAGTGCAGACTTGTTTCTTCAGAATCTACATGAAATATTGCTACCTTAATGGACATCTTCTTCATCATCATCATTTTAAACGATCTTTGAGATATATAATTTCATTACATTTACCCAATGTAACTACCAATTATTCTTGTATTATGCTCGTGAATGTTCAGAATTATTCTCATCAAAATTGCAACCTATTATTCTCAAAGTTATGCCAGCATAGCTACTAGTTAGGCTCAGGCCTAAATATGTACGTCACTGAGTAATATCTACATAATAATTATGTGCACATTTATTGATAGGTTGCAATAATAATTATATAGATAGGGTATAGCTACAGTTATATACGTAGCCGCATATAAGATATAGCTATACTGATATGTATCCGGGACAGAATTAAATTGTCTGAAATTTTCTCAGACTGAAAACTTTCATCCTATAGCTAACAATGGCTAGCACCTTGTTTTAGCTAAATTAACATAATGAAGAAGCCATCAGTAGCTAAGCTACGTGTGATGAGAAACTGCCTGAAAATTATTCCCAATTGCAAGTTAAGTTCCACCTGCATGCGTGTACATGAATATAACTGTACATATATATACTTAGCTATATAGCTAAGCTGCATGGGTGAGATAAAAGCTAGTGTAGTCAGGATAAAATTTATTTTGATTGATTGATGATTGATTTATGATTATGCTCTGGCAATCGGCCATGGCCGTTCTTCCTTGCCAGAGAAATATAAAATACATACGTACATAGCTACATAATTATAACTATACATGACATACATATACACATAGCTACACCGTATAAAATTACATACATTTTAGTCCAGCTATAGTAGGTTTGTATGTAGATAAAACAAAATTCCTGTGACAGATCAAATAATAGCTACCCTGCCCCTGAACAGCAGTGCTTTCTCGAATTTTTGACATTTCTGCACACATTCCGTTATTAGTTAGTCACGTGATCTCGTACGGCTGTGAATCACTCGATCACACGAACAAAGATCTCAGTAAAGATCGACCTTTGAGGTATGTAGCTTTATGGGCTATTATCTGTAACATATATAACACACTGGTTGTATCTATATATTTTCGTTAGACCTCAATAATCTCATGCAGTCACCATAGGTCAGTATCTCAGTCACCCGATCACAAAGCCGCCTCGCCGTCGTTAGCCGGTGGTCCAGTGAAAATTTGTTGTTAAAGCAGTGATTTGAGAAAAGGTAACTAATTTTACGGGTAACCATATAGACATCTTGCATGATAAAACAGTAAAATATCATGTTTAGTGACCTTAACTAAACATCATGATAGCTAGCTACGTAAATTTAAAATGTGATGTTGCATCATTTGACCACACAAAGTGTAGAATAACATTTTCTCGTAATCACCCACATGCTCTCAGCACATGCACGCCACATGGAACTTCATTATATAAGCATAGGAATCTGCTGAAACTGAGGGGGTTCAGTATTAGAAATAATAAGACTAATTTGTATGGAGAAAATTACAATCCTATGGAGTGAAAACTGGGAGCCTAGCCCCCTAGCCCTCCTATTCTGCCACCTGTGCTTCATTATTTGCATTAAGGCTCATCACATGATCAGAAAAAGTGATTTTTGAACCAAAGCAACATTAGATAAATAAAAGTTAATTGTCAAGCGCATTAGCGATCGGCAAATAATTGTGCAGCAGGTGCAGCGCTATTCTAAGATCCTGTTTGTATGTGAATATATATGTATGTATATATGTCTACAAAAATTCGATTGTGGGTTTGAGACTTAAGTGTATTATTGCTTGTGCTGCATTGTAAAATTTACCTCTAACATTCACATGAGGTTTCTTATGCTACCCTAGTTATAGCTGGCAAGCCAGTAATTGAAGGGTATCAATATGTGCTGGAGTTTTACAGGTCTATACTAGCACTGCACAATAACAATATGTATTATTAACGATAGATGATAGATTCTTTATATTGTAAGTCTTGTGGGAGTGATCTGGCCCTTTCCTTTCCTTCAATAATGCACATTCTTCACCAGGAACAAGAGCACCAAAGTATTAGACTACAGCAGCGTCATATCACATTTCTACCCATTTATAATCACTTTGACACCGTGCTTTACTCTTTGGTCACTGTCTATACCCTTGCATGGTCAACAAGAGGTTTCACGTGTTTTGTTTAGCACGGGCGTTAATTATTGATATGAGCTCTTATACTGCTATTGTGCATGAGGCAAACCTGCGTTTATGCATATCAGTGTATGCCTAGTTAATAATGAATAATGACCTCCCGCCCACATGATCTTTTATAAAATCTAAGCGAGAAGCTGCTATTCAATTATGAATGAATTCTCCCACTCTCTGGCATATATATGAGGCTTTAGTAGAGATTTGACATACGTATCATGTTGTCAAATGTTCCATGGTAGAGCAATCAGTCAGTTTATGGCAAATATTCCAAAAGTGTGAAAACCTGTTAATAAAACTAGCGTTTCCACAACTCAAATCGCTTCCTTATTTTGCTGCTGCTGCTAAACTATGTATCAGTCCACCATTAATCAGAATTCTGCATATAAATATTTCATTCATTTTCTTTGTCTGTTTTATTGGCAGCCTCTATGGGCACTTACAACAATGACTGATTACTTCAATGTTTTGCATTTAAATTCTTATGAGTATTGTTCTCAATGCTTTCTGAAGTGGAATGTGATCTATCATTATTCAATTGCAATATTTTTTTAATTTTAAACTTTCTCATAGGCTCTTGTAGTATGATCATTATTTTGAAAGCGTTATATGAGGCTAGACGGTAAATTTCATCTTAGCATCAATATCAACAGACTCTTCTTTCACTTGATATCTCTTGTGAAAGCATGGTTAGAGTTATACTCACCGATTTGTGAAATCACTTTACCAATTGTGGAGAATAGGTTTCAGTGTTTTTCTATGCTTCACACAAGCATGCGCACACACATCCATACTACATACATACGTCCATGCCTACAGGCATCCACACACACACATACACATGCACGCACACACGCACACGTGTATAGTAGGACATGTAAGGTGCAACTGTTTAACTGGAGGTGATCTGAATGTCCCTAAGATTGTAGCCAGACCCATTTCAGAAGAAACATCAATACTCAAGAGATTAGTAAGAGATGGACCTGACTTTATTCTATACTTCAAAATATATTCTCATTGATAGTTCACAAATTTTTCTACCCTGAAATGTTAACCTTTACTCTATATCCAATATTTGTCACTGTAAGATTCTACAGTTCCAATATTGTTAATGTCAGTTCCTATATATATGTACATACTTCCAATGTAATTAAAATGTTTTCATTTGTGGTGGCTATTTATAATTAGTGGCTTGTTTGCATAGTAAGATATGTTATGAATTGACTACAGTGTAATTGTTATGGCCAATTGACTTATATGGTCATGAAAGTGCAAGTGAGAAGAGAGTTTTATGTGCAAGGTCCAAAATTTGCACAATTCTTTTAATATAATTATTTCAACTAGATTATTTGCAAAATTAACTCTACTCTTAACTTTTTTATTATAATAATAATTACATGTACCAGGTACCAATGGAGGTATTCAATATGGGTATCATACCAAACATGATTTTTGGTACTGGAAAGACATAACAGGGTTATCAATGTGACAGACAGACATATACAGTATTTTGTCTATATTTAGCCTATATGGCATAATAAAGGTAGTCAGCAGTCTGAGCGGGATCTGCCAAAATCCACTATTAGCATCCAGCTTGCTGAACATCGCTGTGCCTATTAGTTGTAAAAGGGTCATGTCCACTTTTGGCATAGGATTATTAGGATGTACCTCTCATAGAACATTTTATTTTGGCTTCATATCTACACATAATTATTCAGACTGCCCCTGGTAGCTACAACCACTATTGCTGCACACCAAGGTGTAGTCGCCGCATAGTGAAACATTGGAAAATGATTAATATTGCAGTATAAATGATTCAAGTAAAAGGTAACCAAATTAGCTTCTTGTCTGATATCAAGGTTTTGGTTGCTTATCACCATTTGCAATAATCGATCTAGCACTATTACAGCCGTTCAGCTACATTACAGATACACATTGACATTCTGTATGACTAAGAAAGAAAGGCTGGAGGCCAGGCTATATAATACGTATATACGTAGCTATGTACAATGGATTCTTTGTTTCATACTGATACTTGTAAATTTCTTGCAGGCAATCAATATAACATTATGATTACAATTACTATAGTATGGCTGTGCTTGATTGCTCATGTGGTATATGGTACAACAGCTATTACTGTTAACAACAATGGCAGTGATGAACATAAAATCGAATGTTGCAGAAGTAACAAATGTTTATGTAGTTCTTTCTCATATGCTTTAAAGCACATGCAAGATCATACAGTTGTTAATATCACATCAAAGATAGTTACTTTAAATGGCACTGTAGGAATGGGTAACTTAAACAATATCACGATCATTGGTAATGGTGCTACTATCATGTGTAACAATGCTGGAGGAGTGTACTGTGAGTCATGCAATGATATCATTATTATGGGAATTACCTGGTACCAGTGTGGTGGTAATGATCCAGTGCACCCATCCACACAAATACCAGCATTAAATTTTACTATTGTTTCAAACATGAATATCCACCAATGTACATTCCAAAATTCATTAGGCTGTCCAGTTTACATACAGTATAGTTCAAAAAACATCACAATGAAAGACAGTTATTTTGTGGATAACATTTTCAATGCTTCTCAAGATCAGTTTAGTTGTGCAGGAATATACATAAGGTCTAGAAGTAGTTATATGAATATTGTAATAAATTCATGTGGATTTTGTAACAATGGCTGTGACATGTCAAACACATCAAATTGGTGCCATCACTATGGCGCTATTATTTTGATAGAACGTTATTGTGAACTGGCAAATGTTGTCATCGACAGCACTGATTTTTCTAATAATTCAGCTGGATTGTATCTTTTTAGTGGATATACTGAATCTGCATTAGTACAGTTGTCAAATATAAACGTTCATAACAATACTGCTAATGGTATTATAATAAGTGCATCATCTAGTAACAATCCTATATCTCTTAGTATTGATATTTCATTTGCTACCTTTACAAATAATGTGAATGCTTTGAGTATAATTACTCCTTTTCATGCAAAACAACTTAAGGTAAATATTAACATACACAACTCGATCATTGATGGCAATACTGCTGATGATGTTAAAGTTTTCTATACACATGCTAAAAAACTTGGAGTTTTAAGAATTGCTTTGATGTCTGGCATAACTTCAGTGACCATAGCGAATTGTCGATTTCATAACAACTTAAATGGAGCAGTAGGCATATATCTAGCCTCATCTACAGATGATTGTGAATCAAGGTCAACAAGAATCACGTTTACAAATGTTACCATTTATAATACGACAGCTATAGGGGATATTAGGTATGTTGGTGTTGCCACTGTATCTATTGTAACTAGTAACATCATTATGGCTACCACTAAATTGACTAATGTCAGTTTTATATCAAACAATTATTCAAGATTTAATGAAAAAGTGTTGCTTATTAAAAACAATGAAATTTGTGATACTAAACTTTTAATTGTTTATACTGGTCTTACAGATTGTACTTTTGATAATAATACTGCATATGATTATGTGGTGCTTCTACGCATTAATGCTAACACAAATGGTGATTATGGTGCCTTATATAACATACAAATATCTAAATGTAACTTTAATGACAACTTTGGTGGTAAAAGCATTGTCTGTGTACATGGTCCTATTACCAGTTCACTTCTCATAAGTTCAGAGATGATACTTGAAAACTCTACATTTATGAATAACATAGGAACAGCACTATATTGTATTATTCCGAGATTTATATTTAGCAAAACAATTTTATTTATAAACAATACGGGCAGTAGTGGAGCTGCTATTTACTTTGAAGAGGTACATTCTATATCATCTGATAATGCTGCTGATGTTCAGTTTGTTAATAACTCAGCTGTGCAAAGAGGTGGAGCATTGTATTTCAACTTAGTCACTGATTATTGTAATGTGTTTTCAGATCCATTTAATGCTTCCTTTTTCAATAATTCAGCAAACATAGCGGGTAATTCTATTTACTTTAGTATTCCTCACAGTTGTCAAATAATTACAAATATGAGTGATAAATCTTCTTTATTGTATATTCCAAAACAGTTTGAGTATTTTCAACCATTTTATATTACGGGCTCACCAGTAGTTACTTCTCCATATAATGTCAAGTTGGATCCACCTGCAATTGCCATACAGAATTCCAATAATGATTATGCAATACAGCAATCCAAAATGTTAGGTGAACTAATACAGTTTAATTCTTCAGTACTTGATTATTTCAATAGCATTACTGAACCAGTTATATTCTCTATCGACTGTAAAAGTTGTGGTGATGACTATGGATTGTCTACTCATCAAATTACTGTACATAATCGCTCATTAAATGAACTAAAAGTCTTTTCCAAAACTTCTAGAGATGTCACCGATAATACAAATGTTTCTTTAACACTACTATCATTTCTTCCTCCTAGTTACAAAAGCATGAGTGTTTCACTAACAATTGAACTATTATCTTGTCACAGTGGATATTTGTTTGATAAGTTACAGCTACAATGCATTTGTTATCCATACTCTGACATAATTCACTGCATTGGAGATCATTCAGAAATTAAGATTGGTTATTGGATAGGATTTCTCACAGAGCAGCACTACACTTCATCAATATGTCCTAGTAATTACTGCAACTTTGTTAAACGTACAGAAACTAGTGTAGGATATTATGATTTACCTAGGACACCAGATGGCCAGTGCAGTTCACACAGGACAGGAGTAGCTTGTGGTGAATGCAAGCCAGGATACACTCTAGCATATGATTCTCCTGAATGTATTAACACAGACAAGTGTTCTGCTGGAATGACTATTCTAGTGATAGTGTTAACAATTCTGTATTGGATTGGAATAGTAGCAGTTGTGTTTGGTTTAATGTACTTCTTACAGTTTCAAATATCATCAGGTTATGCATATGGGATAGTCTACTATTACAGTATAGTGGATATCTTGTTAGGCAATAACATTTCTGAAGAAGTTTTTCAGTTGGTTGCCGTTTTATCAAGTTTTGCAAAACTCACTCCACGATTATTTGGACAGCTTTGCCTTGTAGAGGGACTGAGTGGAATTGACCAACAATTCATTCACTACACTCATGCTTTAGCTGTTACACTGATTGTACTGATTATTGTCGTAGTGACAAAATATTCTCCTAGACTTGCTCTGTTTGTCAGTCGATGTATCATTTGTGTCATTTGTCTTTTGTTACTCCTCTCTTACACATCTTTAGCATCCACTTCACTTCAGCTCCTGAGGCCATTGACTTTTCAAAATGTTGATGAGGTGCGTACATATTCATCACCAGATATCAAATATTTTACTGGTCGTCATTTAGCATATGCTATTGTAGCAATATTGTGTGAAGTGATTATAGTGATTGGTCTTCCACTATTACTGTTGCTGGAACCACTTCTAAGTCGAAAGATTAGTTTTGTCAAAGTCAAGCCACTTTTAGATCAGTTTCAAGGATGTTACAAGGACAAGTATCGCTGGTTTGCAGTATACTATCTAATCTGTCGACAAGTGATCATTTTAATAGTGTATGTTGGCAATGGAGACTATTATAATAAACTATATTATCTACAGACAGCTTGTATTATCATTGCCATGATCCATGGGTGGATACAACCTTACAAGAAGAAAATTGTCAACGGACTAGATGGAGCAATATTGTTAATTTTAGTTCTGGTCGTCAATTTGAACACCTTTACATTTTTGTCATCAATCTCATCACAATTATCTATCGTTTTAATAATTCTTCCTTTGTTTTTGTTATGTTTGATTGCTATTAGGAAACTGCTTATTCGTTGCTATGATAAAAGGAAGAAGTTATTTTACTTGTATAATCCTGTTGATGCAAATGAAGAATTTGAGGAAGAGGAAGAAAATGACAACTATGTTAATGAAGCAAATAATATGAGGTTTGCAATAGTGTAAAAATTTATTTATGTCGAATTAATCTTGTTTTTAGGATTAATGCAGATGGAATCAACAATGTCGGCCTATACAATGAATTTCAAGAACCACTCTTGAATATTTCAGATGACTAACTTAGCATCTACATAGTAAACGTACATAGTTCTAGCACAAATTGACATATGACTTACAATAGGATTATGATACAAGCCTTAACCACTGTGCATATGAAAATGTACCTATGTAACTGTTAGGAGAGTATTGCTAGTAAGCTGAAATTTGCCTGTAGTATATTGACTTCCAGTATGTGTGTAGTAAATGTTTTCATGATCATCTTTTATCAATTTCAACTATTTGTGTGATGTACAAAAGCCCATGCACGTACAGATTTAGCACTCTACTGAATTTCTGTGTACCAGTCGAAGTAATATTTAAATGACACTAATTATGTCTGTAAGTAATAGTGTTGGGCACCATGTATTGGTATTGTATATGTATCGTATGGAGAGTTATTTTCACTAGGTTTTAATTTCGCTATGAGGCTAAAACACTAAATTTTCTTCCACAATACAAATTCTATGGTTCTATGGATAGCATCACCAAAATGTGAAAATAAAATTTTAATTAGCGAATTGAAAAACCAGTACATATAATATATATTTAATTAGCTTGTAATTGCGTATCAATCCTAAATTAAATAATGTAACTACACTGCCAGTAGCCATGCATGTACGTATATAATTGAAGTTAGGCCTGTATCAAATATGCCAGCATAATATAAGCATAATAGGCTGCATCTGGCCATGGCCAGCATATTGAGAGTGAAACATGAGCTTACATTAATTTTGTTATAATAGATCAATACTGTTTATTAATAGAACGGCCAGGTATATTGAATATTGAAATACTCTAATAGAGCAGTCATGAAGGCGTAGAGTATAATAGCATGCTGAAAGCATTTTGGGAGCATATAATATTAACTCAGAGCAAGGCTTGAGCCACTTTTATAAAAGCATAGGCTCAAGCCTAATAAAACTGCTAGTAGTATTTGAGAGTCAAACTTTTACCCAAAATTCTTTCAGGAAGTTCCTTATATTTTTGCTATTCTGCTCTTCATCTCCCCTATCATGCTTGCATTATTTACAGATGACTCAGCATTTTAGTCTATGAATGCTCTATTAGAGTATCTGTTTTGTTAGAGTGTATTGAGTTAAAGTATTAGCCTCTTGTACATCACAGGTTGTGCTTAATAACACTTCCTTTTAAGCAATCAATGCTAGGGCAATATATCACAGCACAAAAATCTAAGGTAAGGTAACCAGATCCTTTTTCTGCCACTACAAATAAAAATGGTCTGCCCACGTGAACTACCTTCAGATCATGTCATCTTCATAACAGTTGTGTAGTACTGTGACAATAACTCTACTAATTAGCTAATTATATAAATCCAAAATGTAAATACATCTTTGCTTAGTCTTCAGTGGAAGCAGCATGTTGTAATATAG
This sequence comes from Spongia lamella, assembly GCA_963930835.1. NCBI lineage: Eukaryota > Metazoa > Porifera > Demospongiae > Dictyoceratida > Spongiidae > Spongia > Spongia lamella. Next base: position 3,602,009 of record OZ005748.1, on the reverse strand, counting down.
TTTTGTGGTCAAAGTAATAGGTAAGCCAGTGATCACCATATCTATGACCACCCCATCGTTCATATAACCTAATGGCATCATCATCCCAATCCATGACCTGCCACTTCATCCGTTGACAACCTTCAGCTACAGCCACCTAGAACAACACCATTTCATTTACTCTGAATTACTCATGAGGAATTAGCCATAATGCATGTGTTTAAGCACTATGGAAGCTACTCAACATAATATATTCTCCCATTACTAACACAAAAACAAGTCCCATAAATGATTTGTAGTACGTATATTGAATGCTTTTATAAATTCTTTTGTAGTCAGACAATCATTTAGTATTAACCTGGCATGTAACATAGTTGGTGACAGTACTGTTTCCTGTCTCACAATCACATACCATCTTCTTAGCTATAATAGCTTGCTATTACTCTAACTGGGATTGAATCAACATTGTGACTCCTTATGGCTAGCTATCCCTTAATCATAATCACAATGGCATGCAGCCAGTGGACAATATGCTCGCCGAGTTTTATGGTTGCTTTTCTACATGTATGCAATAACTGATCCAGCTCATGTGTTTATATTCAACTGCATGATGGAAAAGTGCCATTATCCAGCATGCATCAGTACATTATATCTTATGATTTAGATACTACTATACCATGCATAGCATATATTAGCTGTATTGCACAATAGGTCAGGTACATCTGCTAGTATGGAGATAATCAAAACGATAAATGCAAACAAGTAAAATGGAAAGTGCATGGTATTGTTACATGATTTTTGAAAAGGTAAAAGCAATATTACTGTACCTTACATATCTCCTTCATCACTAGTGTTCCTAGTCCTTTATCTAAAAAGCAGAATATATACATTATAGATATACAGCGTATTTACAAAACAAGAGCTCACTGCGATGATCTGGCATGACATAAATATCTTCCAAATACAGCTGCTTTCCAAACCAAGTTGAAAAGGTGAAGTAAAAAATTCCATAACCAACTGGGATGGTTCTGGTCAAGGTAACATGGTCAATGATTAGGCAGCGATAAATTTGATGATCTCCAAAGCCGTTGTTAAGCAATTCTACACATAAATTATGCAGATTTAAAAATAGCAACTTGCTATAGATAGCTATGCATGCAATAACCTTATATACGTATGTACATAATCAAGGAACCATGATGGCACCCCATAAATCTCATATGGATTAATGCAAGTGATTTATAAATCTTGTGTAAGTTGGTATTAATCAGGTGTCATGCTTCTAGTACTGAATTCTGTGGATGATACAGCTTACTTTGTGTCTAGTATACAAATCTTGCTAGATAGCTAGATATACGTAATTTTAGTTTATTAATTGTACCATCATAGGAAATACTTCAGGGTTGAAACTGGGTCAGTAGGAATCATGGTGACCTGGTGATCCGTGGCTTAGACCTGTGACCCAGATTTTATTATGAAGTACTACAATTCTAATTTATGAGACCTGTTTGTATATAGCAATAATATCGATACTCTCTAATAGAACTAGTATTATCTCTGACTGCTATATTAGAGAGTATTACAAGACTTCCAATGAGGTGTTAACTGTTCCCTAGGGGGATATTATTAGGATTGTCCGATGTCATCTTTCAACACAAAGAAATTACTATGCGAGTAACAATTAAAAGGTCAACACTTAAAAAGGTGTCAGGCCTGTGGCATACTAGCGATAATGTCCTGCACGTGACGACAGACTCGCCCGGACAGACTAGATTTATTTCTACATTCCAAGCCATTACCTTTTTCGTCTATCTGCAGTGATTCTTCTGGGTTCTTTAGAGCCGCTGAAAGCTCCTAAACAGTGAATATCGAGATGACAAATTACCTATCTATGGAATCACTTAAACTTACCTTGATAAATTTAAAAATAACTGGTACATCTGTCTCTACCGCTTTTCTAATTCTGTAGTTAGAAGCCATTGTGGTTCCAACTTTAAAATTTCTAAATGATGCCACGTGTTTGCACGTGTTCGGCCATAAAGCTCATTACTGAAGGGTTTCGTGGGGATTTTGAAAGTCTACTCTTGCAGTTGGACAAGTTGTAATCTGCATTGTACGCGACATTCCGGCTCCTCCTGCGGGCTTTTGGATCCGATTGTTGTCACGTGAGCTGATAAATGAATGGATGAATAAATAAAATGAGTTGGTGGGGGTTTGCGTAGGGGCAGCCCCGGGGGCAGCCAGCCTTATCACACCTTATCACACCTTATCATTAGTCATACATTTAACAGCTGGCTACCTCCTATAGGCGTTTATACCGCAAGCAATAAACGCCCTGAGCCAACTGAAATAACAGTTACTAAAGTGCAGTTTCATTTGACTCTCGACTCGACTAGGGTAAATAGCTAACACGAGTTTTTAATATGCGCTACGTATATATGGGCTTGGGAGCTTGGAGCATCCCAAAAGATTTGCTTTAGGCATTGATGCTTTTGATGAGGCTTTTGATCCCTAACCGATAAAATATTTATTGCTTGATAGCTAATAAGATATGAGAAGGATAGGAAACCGTAAGGATATGCAGCAAGGAGTGGATCCATGAAAGAGCATCAGATTATAGCTGCTCTATTAGAGGGCATCTATATATTGTGTTTACATGCCCCTCCTACTATGTTGATCCTATCTCCATACAAATTAACTTATGTCAGGTAAAATAGCTGTTATATATAACATATGTTCTTGATAGAAAGTTAGCAATCTAGTGTTCATACAGTTGGGAAGAGCATCTACCTTAACCACTCTAAAAGCACTTGATTTCTTATATCATATGGCATTGTTACAAATAAAGTTGAGCCAAAAGAATCAGAAGTACGTATTTTAGTGGTAGAATAAGTGACGGGAAGAAGGCTTTGAGAGTACTATCTTGAACCAAGCTTGCATAGGTTTATAAGAAAAGTCTGTTTAGAAGGAAGTCTTATAGCTTTGGCAAATTGTCAAGTTATTAAGCAAGCTTCATTGCATTTTACAAGTGCATCTGAAGCCGGATACACCATTTGAAATTTGGACTTCTCCTAGGTCACAGGTTGAAATTCAGCTCAAAGTTAGCTAACTTGAAAAGAAGTTTCAATATAGTTGTCTTGGAAGATTTGGTAAACATAGCAGTAAATGAACGTGCGACAGTATAAGTGACAGTATAGTCGATGCAGATGTTATAAAGACTGTCCAACGTAACCCCACCATCTGAGGTGTCCTTGACCATAATATCAAAGCTTATGAATGCACACGTGCATGTGTATGTGTTCAAATTGTAAAGCATGCTTAGTCTGATATACGTATAAGATGGCATTGGTATTACTCCATCATTTGGATAAAGGAACAATCACTAGCTAGCTATATAGAGAACTACAATTTATATAATAATCGTGATGTTCATGAAAGGTCTAATCTAAATAAATAAATAAATAATTGATAGTCTAGTTTTGTTGTTCAGTTGTAGATGCATGTTTCAATATGGTATCTTGGTCCATGCGGTATGACAACCATTCTGATAGAGCATGGCCACCCCATCGTTCATACAACCTAATGGCATCTTTGTTCCAGTCCAACACTTGCCACTGTATTCGTTTACAATCTTTTTCAACAGCCACCTTTTAAATGATAATAATTATTATATTCAACCATATATTAGTGAATTTATTATGGCTAATAAATTAATATGATATAACATGAACATGATGTCATTGTTACCACATGAATCAACTACAAATCCTTTGATCTGGAAGTTACATCCATGCAGTGGTCAATGGTATTAAGTACAATATACATACCCCAGTATAAAGGAACACTTCTAAGTTAAAAGCTAAGAGCACAGATTAGTATAGAAGCCAATGGGATAATTATTAACACTCTGCCTCAAAGATCAAAGACTGAGATAGAAGCCATTTGTATCCCACTACACTCCTACAGGATATCACACAAATATACTCTAATAGAACAACCAGCATAATTTAAAGCCACAGATCCCACTGAATAGTATATCTAGCTACGTATGTGCATAAACAAATCATAATTTTACAAACAAATCATTGTTTTGCTTTTTACAGAATAACATTCAAATAGTTTGGGTATTAGTTACAGCAATACTTTAAATACCAAGGAAGTATTTCAATATACAATGAAAGACTTACTACAAGGTATTTTAGTAATTAAAGATAGCAAATCAATTGCAAGGATTTTCATAGTTAACTGGCATATTTAAATGTTCCTATTAAACTAGTCAAATAAACTAACACAAAATTTTACATTAGTTTCAGCCCTACTAATACATATGGCAAACCTTAGCACATTCTTTCATTATTAATGTGGCTAATCCCTTGCCTGCAAAATCAAGATCTAAACAAAACAACTACATTAAACAGAATCACTTCTGTGCTTGGGTTCAATAAAAATATCTTCCATAAATAATGCTCTTCCTTCCCAGGTGGAATAGGTGAAGAAGTAGACGCCATAACCAACTGGAATAGTTTCAGTAGCAGTAACATAGTCACTCATTAAACAGTGGTAGAATTTGTGATCTCCAAAACCATCACGAAGCAGTTCTAGAAGTACACAATTAGACTGAAATACAGTAGCTACTAATTACTTTACAATACATCATAGAACAAAAATACATGTTGCATTAAAAAAATTTCCATGCTATATGTGCATGTACTTCAGCAGAGGAGAGTGGAAGCGTTCAAAGTGCTGCTAAAAATATTTTCAACATAATTATTTCACGTGAGCCCATAGGCAGGCCCGGCGCCTATGCTGCGGCCGGTGCCGCGCCACTTTTGATCAATACTCATCATTGAAACTTGGAACCAGCTTGCAGGATTCCCTCACAACAGTCATTACAGTAAATACTTACATAATTACCTCCAATCCATTCAAATACGTACTAATAAATTCTAGCTCCACAACACAGTCGTTTTGTCCTCTATTTAATGCACACCAAGGCAATTATTATAAGCACATGTGTTTCACAGTTGCTAATAATTATAATTTACTGGATAAATCATACTCAGCATAAGTTCAGCTTGGAAAAGGATAGTCTCACGATTTCAGGTCAGTTGATTTAACTGCACATGGTAGGAACCCATTGCAATGTGCCTCAGTTGATACACTGGCTTCTGTTTTTGCAGCAAAGGGAAAGTTAAAAATGGACTGAAGTAAGATACAGATAATAAATTTGCAAGTGGAAAAGAGCTGGCACCATCTATTATACTAAACTCTATATTATAGAATTTTTTATACAAGAACATTAGTGAATAGCTAGGCTACACTGAATGGCCGTATCACTCCAAAATTGCCCTGAATTAGCTAGGTGCAATGCAAAAATCAGCACTGAAGGGGATGAATGGGATATTTGGACAGTACTCTGTATAAGCTTTCAGGTGATATAGTTTTTATAGCGATACTAGGTAAATCACGTGCAAACTTAGCACGTACAGGCTTATTGTACCCGAATGATTGTTTAAAATTATGACTATCAGATAGCACAACACCTCGATAACATACTAATAGCCAAAAGATTTGAAGGTATAGTGAAAATCTTTTTAGCAGCGCTTCAATCGCTTCCACCCTCCTCTGGTACTTCAACAGATAATGGTACATAGTGAATAGGTGAAGTACATTATTTTAACACACTATGTGTTGAGCATGTCAATACACTTGTGACCATGTAGTCACCCTGGGTGCAGGCACTCTCCTCACATACCCGGCAGGATGGACGAAACTCCATGATCATCATATGCCAGGCTAGTACAATGTATGTATTAAAGAAAATTATCACCGATGTGAACACCCTACTGTACTTTTGACTTAGAGGTTTAGAATTCAAATACCATGCACGAGGGGTCCAACACTATTGATTTTTTGTACGAGATTTGGATCTTATTGATTTATGACTTGATTTCATTGATTCCTGCTTATCAAATTAGGCAATACGTATCACGTGAATAATAATATACGGAGAAATACAAAAATTTACAGGAATAGTAATCGAAGTTTTGATTTGATTCCAGAATCTTGGCAGCCATGTACGTGATTTGAAATCGTGTCAGACCCCTCGACCATGCATTAGTCACTGTGCAACTGTGACTGATGCTGCCACTTTATCATCTTGTATAATAATTTTAGATAATTGTATTTAATTATGTATAGCTATATTTTAATTACGTATTATGGTATGTATTCAGGGCTCCACTGAAAATCAGTATTCTTTACTGAGTGGATCCCCTGGTAAAATATTACAATTACAATTACTGAGTATCGGTTTCCAAGACTGTTATTTTCGCGCAACTGACGCCTTGCGCAAAAATAGCAATCTGACTATGCCAAAACGAGTGCCAGAACACATATTTTCTTACCTTTCTCTCCTATCTTAACCACTGACTTTGGTTCTTTCTCATATAGCGCCAAGTCCTATACACATGAGTGTATCACATCGTTAACTGTTAAAGATACATTCTCACTGTAATGTACTTCAAAATAATCGGAACGTCACTTCTCACAGCCTCCCGTATCTTGTAAGTTGGAACACGCGATAAAGCTGCGCAATATGTTCTTCTTAAACGGATCGTTTTAAACACGTGATTCATTTTGAGGGACTTAAATTTCACGAATAAAGTAATTTCATGCCTGAATACCAGACCCATATATAGGGCTGCGAATTTGTTATACATCTGATCATTCCTGGGACTGCTGCATGGCATTTATTAGTTGCTACTAAGGCTGATCCTAGCTACCACTGACCATTGAAAAGGATGCTTATTATAGTACCCATCAGGGGCCTGTGATACTGCCTGATAGGCCTAAACATTTTCTATAGAAAACCCCTAGCTACCTAGCTGCATGCAACTGTCAAGGTTTTAGCTACAATTTGGCTATAGCTATGCCATCTTCACAAGGTTGCGTGCACCTCAATAATATTACAAGCTTACAACAAGCCTGTTACAACCATAGAAGGCTAGACTGAGAATTCCATACGGCTATATTTAAATAATTTTAGGGTTTTTAGTAGCTAGCTATAACTATGCACAAATGTCTGACTATACTGCTTATTCACGCATCTACATAGCATCAAGAATAAATCTTATTTAGCTGCTCTTGATAGCATTGACAGCCATTTTGCTATCAAAAGTGTATGGAACAAATTACATTGCATGTCCAATGTGACTATACTAGTCATGTTGTGTGAAAGTTAATAATGTACAACTTGCAATCAAATCATCGTTGTTACAAGGATCATGCATACCAGTGAGGCCTCCAACGAATAAAATCTTGTCATCTGTTACATGCACTGATCTTCCAATGTAATACCCATGGGAGACATCGCCAACATAATTCCAAGATGATGTATCTGGATTATATATGTGGATAAGTGGAATCAGTTTAAATATTGGCTTGTCTTCATCTGGTCTCTCAACCAACTGATCTCCGGTAAATATGATCAGATAGCCTTGGTAGTGATTGATGGCAAAGGAAGGATATGGCATATCGGGTAGTTTTTTCCACACCTGGCCACTACTACTACCAGGACTACTCTGCAGAAGTTTATCGACAGACGCAGCAACTATACCACAGGTGCACTGGTTATCTCTGTCATACCCAGTTGCTATATACAATGTATTACGAACTATGAGAGGAACTGCAGAATAGAGAGAATAAGGTAACGGTTCCATGGTACTCCAGTATGAGTCAGAGAGCTGGCTCGTATTAATATTCAGAATTTCTACTACATTTGTATTAGTCATGGAATCCAAACAGGTTGTCCCACCAGCTACAATGACACTTAACTCATGACAAATTCCAGAACAAACACATCTTCTAGTTGGCATGTTCGGATAAGGGGTAGTCCAAATTTCCTTTTCAACATCCCACAGATAAACCTTGTTACTCATTTCAAGTACACCGTTACGATTTGAAAAGCCTCCAACTGCTAGGAGTTGTTTTAGGTCACGTACAGCTATAAGACAAAACCTGGCACAAGGCAAAGGCGGCATTATTGCCCAGGAATCTTTACTGAAGTCATACACAAAGGGATCAGAGTATGAACCAGTACCATCCATAACAGTAGTATATACTTTTCCATCTAATTCAGTGACTGACGTGATCCAACGCTTTGCAGGCAAATCAGCGCACTGCTGCCATGTAAGATTGAGTCCACTCCAAAAATTTGTAGTACTTTTACAAGTCTAAAATTAGAAATAACACTAAAGTTAGCAAATGGTACATATACAAATGGTTAGTTACCTGTAAATTGTTAAACTGGTGTGATGAAGATACTTGCAACTTGGACAGTTCCAATGTTAGAGCTGTTACTTCGGTGCTTTGTTTCTGCAGTTTAGCCTTGTCGTTACATAGTTCAGACTTGATCTGTTGCAACTCCGCAGCTTGGCTTTGTATCTGTTGTTGAGCCTCTTTCAGTACCATATGTGCCTCCAGCAAATTGTCCGGTAAGGTACACTTCCTGTTAACCACTAACGTCTCTAACTGATCACACACTTCCTCAGCAGTTGGTCGATTGGCAGGATGATTCTCCAGGCAGCTTGTAATCAACGGGACCACAACTTCCTCCACTGCTTTGGGAACTTCATCAAGATACTGTGCACGTCTGTCCAACTCTGAGGATGAATCTACTATGCTCTGTTGTTCATCTGGATCATTTGAGCTCACTAATGCTGGTAAAGGGGTTGGCCACTCATGAGAGAATGTATGGATCATGACACAACCAAATGAAAATATATCAACCTCCTTTGTCATCTCATTTGATGGATTATCAAACAAAGGCATAAAATCTACTGAATGGCTTGTTCGCACGTGGCAGCTTGAAGGAATGAGACGGGCTGCACAGAAATTGGTAATTTTTACTTCCATGGCATCAGAAAGTAAAACATTATTGCTTGTTAGATCCATGTGAATGATGGGTGGGTCATGTGTGTGAAGATACCTCAGTCCCAGCCCAATCCCATGTAAAATGCGTAGTTTAATTTCCAATGGAATAACTGAGTATTGTATTAATAAGTCATTTAGGTTGCAATGCAGACGTTCCATTATTATACAAGGTACTTTGGTCCCAGATGGAGAGTGTACACCCAAAAAACGGACTACATTCGGGTGACGTATGCGGCTACTCAACTTGCATTCACTGAGTAAATGTTCCCGAAACTTTTGGAGCTCTTGCCCACTGGTTTGATCAAGGATGTTGTTTACATCTTTAATGGCAACGGTTAATCCTTCCCACTTGGCCTCCAAGATGGCAGCATTCTCTCCTTTGTCAATCTGACCAGTGATTTGAACATCTTCGAATTTGATAATGTAGTCATCTTGCACCCTGACCGTTATTTCCGCCATTGTATCCTATTTATTTCGCGCAATGCTCCAATCGCGTGCATATGACACGCGTACACTACCGGACCATGGAGAGCGCCATCGACAATCTATATCACAGGCCTATCAACTCTCACAGGTACTCTGTGAGTCTCGAAGTCTTTTTAGTCATCTATCTGAGTATCTCATGGTTTTTAGTAATGCATTCACTATGTTTTGAAACATGTACGGCTATCTCAAGATTTTTGATGCTGAGGAGACATGAATCTCAAGATGTTTGATGCCGGTTGAGGGGTTGATACTGACAGCCCAGATATCACTGCATGGGCAGAATCATAGCTATCACTGCCGGATGCCGGTCTGAGTAGCTATCATGACATGAAGTATTACTGATGATGGATGCAACGACTAAATTGATACCTGGTGATGTGACTAGAATTATAGCTAGACTGAAGAGAAAACTTTGGAGATAAAACACTGTAAGAAGAACCATTCAAGAAGACCAGTGTTGTTCACATCCACCCACAGCGAGAAAAGAAAAAGGTATTGCCGGTGTCAAGGAATTTTTGTTCTACCTAAAAAGTGTCCCAGGACAAAAATTCTCAGAAATTTTTTATCCAATGAGAACTATCCTAGGACAAATTTTCTGATAAAATTTGTCCTCAGTACCATAACTTATGATGCATGTGGTTAGGGATTCGCAGTGCTATGAATTTCTGCCTACCTGACTTTCTATCTTCTGAATCGGTAACATCACCTCTTTCTCCTGGAGTTATTGTTGATGGCCCCGTTCTCATTGAGGCTACCAACCAATGGTCTTCTAGGCTCCCCTTCCACCTGAAGATCAGCAACATCTCCAGCACCGTGAAGATGGTAAATGACCTGATGGTATGTCGCTGATTCCTTGGTGGAAACGTTTGCCTCTTTTGTGTGAGTTTACTTGTTTTGATACTTTGGCCCCATCTAACCTTGTTACTTCAGTTTGCATGTGGAGCAGCGAATAGTTCTGAAGCTAAAAAAGGAAAACGTATTTTCCTGACTGCTTCTTTTAATTTTCCTCTGCTGCAGCAGTAAGTGTTATAGGTAGCTACTTGGGGATTTGGAGCCAGGGAGAATTGGATCTCGTATCATGGAGCAGACTGCTGAGACTTGTGGCCTGGGCCACCCAATTTTTGATCCAATAAAAGTACAAACAAACGATATACACATATGTACGTATAGGTGTATACATCATTGCAATGATGGGTTAGCCATAAACATGTCCTGTTTCAAACATCAGCCTATCTTATTACGTTAGCATGTAGCTATAGAAAATCTTGTGAAACGACATCACAAGATTTTCTTCTTATATTTTGATCGAATAAAATACATAAACTGAATGGTCCAAACTTCAATATATATAGCTACATAATATTATAATATAGTTATAGACAATTAATTTAGTTCTGTATATCTTAATTACTCTTCAGTGGAACTGGCATGTTTTAATATAGTATCTTGGTCAAGGCAGAAGGTAAACCAGTGAGCACCAGATCTGCGGCCACCCCATCGTTCATATAACCTGATGGCATTACTATCCCAGTTCATCACCTGCCACTTCATTCGATGACAACCTTCAGCTGCAGCTATCTACAGCAACACCAATATATTCATGATGTCATGAGGAGTCAATGCATTCAGTGATGCAGTGTGTTGCTTGGCTGAACACTATAGCTATAGCTAGCAACTGCAACTTGTGTATAATCAATTATTATTATTATTATTGTACCTTACATATCTCCTTCATTATCAGTGTCCCCAGTCCTTTGTCTGAAAATAAAATAGTTATTCAATACAAAACATAATATTGCAAACAAGCTCACTGCGATGATCTGGCATGACATACATATCTTCCAAATACAGCTGCTTTCCAGACCAAGTGGAAAAGGTGAAGTAAAAAATTCCATGACCAACTGGGATGGTTTTGGTTGAAGTAACTTGTTCAATGATGAGGCAGTCAAAAATTTTATGGTCACCAAAGCCATTACAAAGTAATGCTAGATTATAAGAAGAATAGAATATAGGTGACACAGTTGACATTATTGCCATTTAAATGCCTTAGCATGGGACATACAATCTTTTGGTGGCAATATGGGTATGCTGTTTATAGCCACTATATCGTAGCTATGTATCTGTGTATTCTGTATATAGCTATGCCTATATAGCTATATAGTGTGTGAAATAACAGCCTGACAAAGGACATTTTCCTGGGAAAAACACTATTTGTCAGGGCAGTTTTAAAATTGTATGGAAAAGATGCCAGGAATGATAAATTTTAGCAAACTAGAAGCAAAGGCTACTATATATAAAATTACTGAGAAATGCATAATTTTTTAACATATTGTCTGGGTTCAAACAAAATATTTGATTTATTTGGCGAATATTCAAATACAATTTTGGATATTTGAATATTTGCTTCATAGGAAATCAATATGTAGAGTACTTTAAACGCTTCAGTAATTAGCTAAGTCATTTTAATTCTCTGTTGTATAGGGCTGTATGATAATGGAAAAAGGTATATCTCGATAAGCGATAATTATCTTGATGATGTTGTCAATATGAAGGTATGGCTTCCTGGCCACCTCTAAGTGACAAAATTTAATAAAAGAATCTCAGTAAACACTTATTAATGTACATTGTGATAGCTAGTATCGATATGTTATCAGCCATTGTCGTTAATACGATAGTATTTAGATATCATCGATAATTATTGTTTATCGTTATTATCGCACAGCTCTACTGTTGTATTAATGTAATTATAAGCATCACAGCAACTTGACAGGTTTATTATGATACCTCATACATACTAAAGAATATTCGAATATTCGGCAGTTGTCACTAAAGAATATTCGAATACTAAAAATTACTATTCGTTTGAGCCAGACAAATCTACACATTTCCATGCTTCAGTTTTGGCAGGCTGATTCCAGTGTTATACATGTGTGGCATGACACATCATACATGTATGGACCCATGTATGCATGCAGATACATTTTTACTCCAGGCCCTGCTCAGGCTGTGCATGCATGTGCATGCATACGAGCTAGCTCTATGCCTTTTTTAATTGCATTACATGCAGTAGCTACTATACTAGGAAAGTACAATATAGGATCACACATAGTCTCGTGTTGCGCGGCGCTTATAATGTCTATCGATAAGCGCCTGTGCGAAGAGGGTCTGCCAACGCAAGGTCACACCCACTTTATCAGGACTGTACACAAATTAAGTAGCTAGCTAGCTGTAGCTATACTGCAGCCAAATGTATTTTCTGAAAAGCCTGATCGTGCCCGACCAGCCCATCAGTAGCCGGTCAAGCCATAGCCATCAGTGCAGGCCGGGGGTGCAAGCTCAGTCGCGGCCTAATCACTTTTAAAACTAACTTATGATGCAGTTGCCTGGAAGCCTAGATCGCTCAGTCTTTCATACCACAATATATGGTCATGCTGACCTTTTTCATCTACCTTCACTGATCCCGCTGGGTTCTTTAAGGTATCTGACAACTCCTACACGCCAATTAGTAATTGCTAGAGGTGACAGGATATTTCAGTAGCTACGTTATACTCACTGTAATAAATTTAAAAATAACTGGTACATCTGTTTCTACTGCATTTCTAATTCTGTAGTTAGACAAATCCATTACATTGTACAAGTGATGAACTGTGAACCTTTCACCTAGTCTCGCAAGCCAGACCACAATTTATGCGCAGGGCCTTATCGATTAGAGATGATAAGCGCCTTTTACCGCGGGCGCTTATCATCTCTAATCGATAAGGCCCTGCGCGTAAATTGTGGTCTGGCTTGCGAGACTACCTTTCACCATTGTATCCTATTTATTTCGCGCAGTATTCACGTGAGTATAGTTTCACAATTCAACGAAATGCATTATGCTGATTGTGGGATTGAATACAACACGAAAACTGGATAAATATCAAGACGCAAAATTGTAAGCGTTATTATGACGCGGCGGGGTGTACTTGATGGCTGAATCGATACCCGATGATGTGACTAGTCAGGGTGAACGGAGAGAAACAGGAGGTATTACTACTGAGGAAAAACCACTTAAGAAGGAGACCGTTGTTTCTCATCCGCAGCGAGAAACGAAAAAGATATCTCAGAAATCTTATGGCCGACGGAGATTCTATAACACGGAGTACTATCGTTGTGATGCGGATAATTGGAGTCCTGAGGGCAGAGAAAAAGTGAAGAGATTCCATCATCCCCACCGTGGCTATTGGCAGGACTGGAACGAAGATGGCCAGTGGTTTAATAATGGAGAGAGCAAAACTTCTAGACAATACTATCACCGTGATAGTTATCAGTCTGTTGACTCACTACATCACAGGAGAGGTGGTAAAAGATCTGGGCACAAGATAACTGATTCATCAAAGGTAGCGTCAACACAAGATGGTACTAAAGAAAGAAAGAAGAAAACGACTTTGCAAGAGTCACCTAAAAGTGTTACAGATGAAAATGGAGAGAAGACAGCCAAGAAAAAACCAGATGTTGACAAACATGGAGCCAAAGCTGAAGTAAATAAAACAGGGGAACAGTCAACAGTCAAAGTTAGTAACCAAACTGTTGATAACTCTGTCATAGATGAAAGTGAAGAAAAGGTTAAGGTAAAACCATATGTTAACAGAGTTAAAGTAGCTGAAATGGAAGGTCGATTAACGGCTGAATACGACAATCAAAGCGTAACTGTCAAACATAAAAGTCAACATAAGATGTTCAAGAAAAAGCTAGACACTGAAGTAACTAAACAAAAAACTAAAGAACCTGAAAAAGATCTGACAGCAGTTGAAGTATGTAATCAAAGCTCTGATAATTCTGTCACTTACACTAAAAGAAGGGATAAGAAGGTCAAGAGAAAAGCAGATATTGACAAAGGTGAACTAACTAAAACAGATCAATCAACAGTAAGGACCACCCAAAGACCCCAGGATATAAAAGACAGAAAACACAATGAACCTATTTCAGATAATGACACAGTGAATGACAAGGAGAAGAATATGGTGATTATGGTAGGGAAATACCAAGTGAAAAAGTTTAGACCCATATCAACTCGAAATACTGAAGACCACACCGCTAGTGGGACTTCGGATTCAAAGGTAGCATATGACAAAACAGCCAATCAAATGTCTGCCCATTCTCACAAGAGGCGGCTTTATCATAATAAGGCAAAGGGGGCCGGTAGACATTATGGAGGTGTAGCAGTATCTTTGCAGAGTGACGTTCTATCCCAACAGTTGACCACTGGACAGTATGAGTGTATGGTTTGCTGTGATAGAGTGCGCGTCAAAGATCCTGTTTGGAGTTGTTCAACATGTTATCATGTCTTCCATCTGAAGTGCATCAAGAAGTGGGCAAAGACCCCCACTAATTTGGAAGAAGGTTAGTGAGATACTTTGTGTATTTAGTGCAAATCACTTGCGGGGTTCTTTCCACAGTGGTACAAAATGGCCAGTACTTACCAGGGCTGCATTTAAGGGAGGCAGGGGGAATTCACCCCTCCTAGGTTTTTTCTTGCCTTCCCTAGGTTTCCCTGTATCCCTGAATTTATTTTCTAGAAAAATCCCTGACATAAATAAGTGATGTGATTTATTGCATTAGAAACTCCAAAAGATGAAGGATGGAGGTGTCCAGGGTGTAGAACTTCGTCACAAATTGTTCCTTCAGTCTACAAGTGTTTCTGTGGCAAAATGGTGGACCCAGTGTGGACTCCATCGAACAAGTTTCAGGTGCCCCATAGCTGTGGAGAGTTGTGTGGCAAGCGGCTGGCCACTGACAAATCGTTGGCCTGCATGCACAAATGTCGTCTGTTGTGCCACCCGGGACCCTGCCCACCATGTCCTGTAACCGTGTCAACGTATTGTCCATGTGGAAAAAAGCCGTATCCTTTTTTATGAGAGTAAGCTTGTGATGTCATTTGATGTACATCACACTGGGACTTGTATGTAACTGAGTGTGTAACAGTCATGATAGCAAATTGAAGAATTCCTATTAGTAAAACTACACAGATATGGGTACATGCACAAACGTACGCGTAATATATGTATACACACACACACACACACACACACACACACACACACACACGCACGCACGCACACGCACACACACACACACACATGCACACACACACACACACGTGCACACGCACACAAGGGCAGATCCAGGGAACCTTTAGGGAGGGCACCCAGCATTACTGTTATTTTCTGTCAGTAGCTTATCTTACCATAACCTGATAGCATTAATAGAGTGTTTGACTGCTGTATTATCAATAAATTTTGGTCTGTGTACAATTCTAGTTAGTTCCTACCCCTATTTTCTCTAGAGATTTAGCTGAGTGTAATGCTACGTATTTCATTCTTAATGTAGTGTATGTTAATAGTACGTACCTGGCAAATACCTTTGATCTGCCCACACACTGTGATACAAACCAACCTTAATGTAATGTATAGCAACCTTAATGTAGTGTTTATAAGGGGAGTATTTGTCCCAAGTGCCCCATCCTGGATTTGCCTCTGTACTATGTAAGTAAATTGTATTGTTTAAGGGATATCCTTTAGCAGGGTTCTTATACGTATATAATATGATACTACCCAAGTCAGGATAAATGTTTAGTACGTATTATTATAATACAATGATATAGTGCTCAGTTGTATCGTCTCCTTGACTACTGCTCAGTGTTCAGGTTCGGTGTAGTGATACAGCTAATGTAGCATCGTGTGGGAGTACCTGTGACAAGCTGTTAGCCTGCGGTCAACACCACTGCAAAGAACTTTGTCATAGCGGTAATGTTGCTAATGTCGTTGTCATGTCTCAGGGTTCTGTCGGCAGTGGTTCAAAGTGACCAACACCTCTTAAAACCGACCAGTACCTCTTAAAACCTACCAGTACAATTCTTACATAAATTATTATGCATGCATTAAATAGCCCTACACACATCAGTCTATGTTAACTTTAGTACATGTATATAATTAGGCTACCACTTGACTCCGTACCTCCCAAATTTTGCAGTTTTAACACGTACATGGAAATTTGTGGGTATTTTATATAGGGCTTAAACAAATATTCAACTGTTTTGCAAATTTGTATTCAGGAATATTCAAATACAATTTTAGGTATTTGAATATTCGTTTCAAAGTAAGTGTAGTGACACCATTGTCTCACCAGTGTGTACAACATGTAAGAAATGGCTTTACAATGCTTGAGCATACATAAATACCGTATATTCTATTCTAATGCATTATTGTAAAGATCATAATTTCATAAAGAATATTCGAATATTCGGTTACGTAGTTGTCATTACAGAATATTCAAATACAAAAACCATCATTCGTTTGAGCCCTAGTTTTATAGTAGCCTCCTACTACCTCTCAGTATGGTTGCTGAAGATGATGTTTTACTATTTAGGTCCTTGTCAGAAGTGTGATCTGCCTATTACCCTATATTGCTATTGTGGTAAACACTCCAGAGAATCTGTTTGTGCAGAGGAACAAAGTAACAACTATTCATGTGGAAAGAGATGCTCCAGGTATGTATGTACATATGTATGTATGTATGTATGTATGTATGTATGTATATGGTACAGTGTGAAAAGGGTAGTGATAGTATCGCGACAAGCCTTTGCACTATAATTATGTCGCTAATTTTCCATGAAATTGTTAAATTTAATCCTGTGTTACTTTGTAAACTTCTTGTGAACTGTAACTTCATCAGTGCAATGGGCAAGTATCGTGTAGAAATTACAATCAGTTCATGAATCCTTGAAACTACATACGTACATGCATGTGTGTATGTATGTATGTGTATATGTGACCCGACATGAGAAAACCGGGCTTATGTACACAAAATACACTTAGAGTATGTATCTTCATTACTGTATAAGATTTACAAAAGCTGTAAACTGCATTAGATTCCCTATGAAAAGCTGCATTAATGGTGAAAATTTTGCTGGACTCCCATCTGTATGCATGAAGTTATTTAATTTGAAATTCAAAAATGTGGTCAAATTTCATGTGCACATTAGCCCAATTTTCTCATGCCGGGTCACATATATTGCTTAATGTGCATTTATGTATGTGTGATCAATGCAGTATACTGGTTTCCTTGTTTTGTAGACTTCTTGATTGTGGGAATCACATTTGTGAGAGGGTGTGTCATGACGGCACATGTGATTCTTGTGCTCTACTACCAGATTGTGTGACCCACTGTCCTTGTGGAGCCACGCCCCTCGAACAGCTTCTCACCACCAGCAGAACATCATGTCTAGACCCAATTCCAACGTGTAACCATGTGTGTAGGAGACTACTTCCATGTTCAACTTCAGGTGACTGAGTTTGAAATCTTGTTTGGCTTTTCCAGATATAATCTCTAGTAGATTTTTGTCCATGAAATATGCATTCTTTTTTTCATGTAGATTTTATAAAAATATTACCATTTCATACACTGCACATCTTTCCATACAAGTTTGATAACACATTCATGGAAAAATACATCCATGAAACTTGCATGGAATCATTTTCATACATGCAAATGCATGCATCTTTAACATTTCATGCATGTTTCATAAAATTTCATGGACAAAACCTACCAGTGTGACACTGTAGTAGAAAAGTATACATGACTTTTAACTTGTAAGAAAATATCCTGACAATTTTTATCTATTTATTTTGAACAACCTTCATATAGTGTTTAGGGAGTATCATCCTTTGAAGCTGTGGTTACTTCATTATACACCGCTGCTGTGTGTTGTGGGTAGCTTTATATTGAAATTTTAATAGGACAATTCCTGTGAACATCTTTAGGACTTGTATGTTTTATTTACAAACCAGGTAGACATCGGAACATGATTATGCGTAGAAATACTTTGCAAAATTTGGTGTTCTAGAATTTTGTCGTGGAAAACTTGAGCTACTATACTTACGTACTATGTACATACATATATGGTGTGTCCTGCAGATAGTTACAATAAAACTGTTTGGCCTTTGTGTATGTTTCAGATGTCTACAAAATATAAGTAACAAAGGTATGTACGTAGGTCATGTAACCCAAGATGATAATAAGTATTTCAATTTAATTGTGGTCTGTGAGTACCTTAAAAATATTGATTTTACGATGTGTTGTAGATGATCCACATTACTGTGAAGATCAGTGTCATCTTGAGGAGTGTGCTGTGTGTGATAAGCAGTCCATCATCACATGTAAATGTGGAAAATCAACAGAGGTACTGTGCATGCTCTATTGTGATGATATTATATAGTTAGTAGCCTTTGTCATATGATAGCCACACACTTATGTACGTACGTACACATGCATGTGTCTCTGTAGTGTGTGCACACACGTGCATATACGTGTGTACATGTACACACGGACACCTATACACACACACGCACAACTACGTATATGTTTCATTGTTCAATTTTACGTAGTTTTATTTATGGATGTTCCTTGTATTTCTTTATACAGACTATTCCATGCAGATTAATAGATGAGAGGAAAGATTTTGAATGCAGTCGTGTGTGCAACAAGAAGCTCACTTGTGGACGACACAGGTGTAGCAATAAATGTTGTGTGCGTGCCGAGCACTCGTGCGATCGTGTGTGCGGCAAGCGATTGCAGTGTGGTCGTCACTTCTGCCAGGATTCCTGCCACAGTGGTCATTGTGAGCGATGCTGGGAAATCAGTAAGTATATTATATGTCATCTCATTTTGATGTACGTGTGTTGTTGAACACTCAATTTATAGCGTACAGTACATATTTGTACTACTAGGCACGAATTTACTCTTAACACTATATATTTAGTATTGGACAATTATTGTGTAAAACTCAAAGTATTGAAATTGTGAAGAAACGATGCAATAATTTTATGCTATATTTTTTGATGTTACAAACTTACAATATTTTTGATCAATGAACCACAATAATCATGATATCAATGATATCACGATAATGTTGTGATGTTGTTGGTATTATATTTTTCTTCAGTGTGATTATCATGGGATTCAATATCACAGTTTTACGGTGATATTGACCAGTCCTAGTGTATACATAAGATTATTACTACTTATGAAAGAACCGCTGATTCCCACTGATATCTGCCAATTTCTTCAGATGAAATTGGATTTGAAAGAATCTGTTATTTTATTGTCTATACATAACGTAAAAGGATACTAACAATCTCAATTTTAGATGAATCGTTAATTCGAGATTTGATCAATTCATCAAAATACAACCTTATGGTACACAGTAGCTTACGTACGTGTATGCTATTACATGCGTATATGCATAATCATGTATGTTTAACTTTTTTATTCCCCTGAATGAAGGTTATGAAGAATTGTCATGTCTGTGTGGAGCTGAGGTGCTTTACCCGCCGATTCCCTGTGGAACCACACCCCCAATCTGCCCCAGGCCGTGTAGTAGATTGCACCCATGTGATCACCCAGGTGTGTTGAATAAGGGAGTATCTCTGTGTACCCAAATGTGTGTGTATAATATGACATCATTATGACATCACAAGGAATTACATGTACATTACAGAGTGTACCGATTATTTTCACATATTTATTTGTGTTTTATTGATTCACAGGCAAGCAACATAAAAGCACTGTACCTACTTGTGATATGCTTGTTGTTCACTGTTGTTGTGTTGTCTTTTCTAGTCACTCATACATGTCATTCAGAGGATCACTGCCCTCCTTGTACTTTCTTTACTGAACGAATGTGCATGGGAGGTCATGGGGTAAGCATACACGTGTATGTATGATTTACAGTGTGTGTAACTAACCTCTATTGTAACTTTATTCATGCTGCATATATGTATTTACGTGTATTAGTAGAATTTTTATGAGAGTGGTTTCTTAATATTTAGGTGTTTTGACAAAAAATTTGGAATTATTAAGTATTAAGTATGGTAGTACTTAATAGAAAACCACCTTACAGCAGACTTTAGCCGAAAAAACCAACCCGAATGCATTGGTACTGCTGTAATAACACGGTATCTTTGTTAAATGAAGCGAAAAGTCGAATATTTCGGTCTATAGCAAATTTTAAAAATGTTTGAATTTACCTGGATTTCATCAGCCAGCCAGCCTGCTGTATGACCCACTAGTGCTAGGTGTACAGCTCCAGGAATTCCACACAACAAAGGTAATCGTCGCGGATTTATGAAACTGTTGTTCCAATTAAGGTTTATCCACACTGCGCCATGGTGATTCCTTTTATCCTTCATTATCCTTTCTTGTTCTTCTATACATCACAAAAAAACCCTGGCTTGCACACGTGATATAATTAGTAATGCAGTGAACTACACAGCTGCTTTGCCATGTAAGCGCTTTGTTAACAAGCCCCTGTAAACAAGCATAATTATTAAGTAGGCACCTGTAACATTTTTGTGCTTATATGCTGTAAGTATGCTATGAAATATAAAAAGCAAACTAACTAGAATAATTAAAAATTGAAAATTTAAATAGTGAGTAGGGATTGACCTCAGTACTCCAAAAAATAAGGAAACAAGGATTAAGACTGATTTTGGCATGAGAGAACACCAAAAGATTCTGGCATGAGATCGATCAGTAATTTATAAAAGTTTAATCCCTACTTTTGGCTCATTCAAAATCAGTCTTAATCCTTGTTTCCTTACTTTTTGGAGCACTGAGGTCAATCCCTACTCACTATTTAAATTTTTAATTGTTAATTATTCTAGTTATCAAAATCCACTACTACGCATGTATATCAGTCATCAACAATTTGATGTCATATGTGACCGAAAACCTACCATACACACAAGGGACACAAAAATAATTACAAGTAATTCACCCAGCTTTAAATATGAGTTTGGTTAAACAACTTGACTAATCTGTTTGGGATACATTGAATTACCTTTAGTTGGGTTGTGGGTTTGAGTTATAATGCAGCAAAATTAGATATTCTAATTATTTCACTTGTGTGTAGATGGTAGGTTTTCCAAAATTCAGTTACATATGTATTGGTTCGTTTGTTTACTTTTAGTTGAGAAAGAACATTCCTTGTCATATGGTTGATGTGTCGTGTGGTATAGTGTGTGGGAAGGAGCTTCCTTGTTGTATGCACAAGTGTCAGCGTATCTGCCATAAGGATGCCTGTCTGCCTGATGGGGAGGTTTGCCAGCAACCGTGCATTAATAAGAGAACTCTTTGTGGTCATATGTGTGCTGTTCCCTGTCACCCTGATAAGTCTTGTCCTGTCAGTAAATGCAAAGCAATGGTGAGTGTGAGTGAGTGTGTGTGTGTGTGTTTGTATGTATGTGTATGTTGTGTGTGTATACGTGTGTGTGTATGTTGTGTGTGTATTTATATATATGTGTGTGCGTGTGCATGTGTATATGTATGTTGTGCGTATGTTGTGTGTCCCCCCGCTGTTTGTGTTGTGTGTGAAGCTGTGAACCTCAGCTGAAAAACACTAACTGATATAGGGTACAATGCAAAAAGGTAGTGATTGTATCACGATAGTGACTATAGGTTTGTGAACCTTTGCACAATTCATTGTCACCAAAAAGTTTGCAGAAACAATTGCAAAGCAAAACCTTTGTTGGAGGTCATGAAGCCATGTATAGTTGACCACTTATACAAACACCATTAATTAGCGATAAGTACCTTGTTACCATGTATCCTCTTTCTCTATGGCTTCATCATAAAAATCCAAATTCTTGGCATAACAAACTATTATCACTGAAGCTTTGAAAGGAAACAGCATTAATTTTACAAAATATTCTCTTCTCCAGCAAACCAGAGTGCTCTACCACATACTTAGAAATTTAGGCTCTTTGAAAGAATACTGAATGCATGGCCATTCCTATAGCGCTGAATTGTCTACTAAACGCTATTTACAGTACTTTGTGAGCTACAATTGAGCACTTTAGTTTTGACATCGAATGGGCTGTGTAGCTTTCAAGCACATGGTATAATCTTATTTTATCACATCGTTACCACAACCTGTGTGACTCAAGTAATAATCGGTGAATCACAGAATGTGTGTATCAATAATTTGTATTAATCTATCGTGATTCTTTTGTTTACGAATTTGTTTGGAATTACGAATTTATTTTTATGAAAGATTTCCCACGATTAGCCAATTCTACAAAATTTTATGCTACAAAATACAGTAGAAACTAGTGCCATGTTTATTTGTACTTGCCATTCCAGTCCAAAAGCCTAACCAAGTTTTCTTGTATGGTAGGGTAGGTACATATATGATGGTATAATGAAGGTTGTTGTGTTATTGCTATTACTGTAGATGACCATAAAGTGTCCGTGTGGTAGGAAATGTACTAAAGTGCAGTGTGGGATGGATGAGGGGCATGCCTACCAGAGGTACGGTACCTGCTATATATGTATATTAAATACGTATAGTAAATATCTTCTTATTCAGCTTGAAGAGTGAACAATTGAACAGTATAATGATGGAGCTACACTCTGGTCACACTGTCAGTATACATGATGTCACTCTGGGTGATGCTAAAGATAGTCAGTGAGTTACTACAATATTCAATACATTACCACTATATATCATTTTGACTGCCTGATTTGGCTACTTCGTCAGTCTCAAGGTTATGTGTTTTATGTATGTATTCTGTGTTTCTAGTAAATTGGAATGTGATGAGACTTGTGCACAAGAAGAGAGAAACAGGTAAGCCACATGTATGTTTGTATATAAAGCTTAGGGAAATGTGATTGATACATAAAATACACTACTGTGGAATATACAGTGATGTTTTTTATAATATTACAGGAAACTAGCAGAAGCATTGAAAATTGAAAATCCTGACATATCTTCATCTGATACCAATCACCAATACTCAACATTTCTGTTGGAACAAGCTAGGTTAGCTGTTACATCACTATCATCACATGTGTAACTTAATACCTTTGTATGTCCAACAGAAATGATTTAAAATTTATTCTCTCCATTGAGGAAAAATTGAAGACACAGGTTGAAAACACTTTGAAGGTAACAAATATTATTGAACACAATACAAAATGGAATAGTAGCTACTACATAACATTATGGTCTTTCACTGGTGCTTATTTTTGTCCCTAGGTGGCCATATTTAAGCTTCCCTTATTGTACAGTACTCAAAGAATTTGCATTGATTTGTTGTATACTTAATTTCTTCAATATATAGACCAATACAGTTGGACAGGTAACATTTTCTGTGATGAAGGCAAATCAACGGAGAGTGGTCCATGAGCTAGCGGCGCACTTCATGTGTGACACGTACAGTGTTGACCCTGAACCACTAAGGAACGTCATTGCAATAGTTAACAAGTGAGTGGTAGCAGCTAGTCTTGACAAGAGCATAAGTAATACCTAGCTAGTCTTGACAAGAGCATACGTAATACCTAATATATATTCTATGGCTAGTATAATAAATTCCTACATTACCAAATATATACATTTTACTACTCTGTACATCCGCTACTAACAATTTCTTGCAAACTTCCCTTCGAAACTTTGTAGTTTATGGCAGGGAAGCAAGAGGGTAGTTTGTCCTGGGTCACAAGATACAGAGGGCCTCAAAGTTTAGCCCCAGATTCCCAGGCCTCAAATGGCCACTTGGGAGCTCTGGTTTACAGTATAATAGCTATAGGGCATGGCTAATTTGCTAGCTCTATGTATATACATACTGTATCTTTTATCATTGTTTTTCCTAAGGAAATCAGTGATTCCATCAGTAATGTTATCACAAGCCGCTCAAAACAAGAAAGTCATGCCAGCACCAGTAAAGAATATCCCACGAGAACAGCCCATCTCTACAATGGTAACTCTAGGAAAAAGCAAGTTAGTTTACAAAATCATGTGGCCATAGCTATAGCTATGCAATCACATACGTACATATACAAACTGTTACAAACTGTATTCTTTCTCATATGCATGTGTTTGTTTGTGTGTGTGTGTGTGTGGGTGTGTAGAGATTTGAACACTACTACTGCTCAACTTGATGATTCCAGGAAAGCCTCTTCAAGGAGTCCAGTAGATTATTTTGCAGATGATGAAGTAGCCTTTGAACACACTGATTAATACACACTAACGAAACAAAACTATGATATTGCATGGATACTTTCTTATTGTTTTAAATGAATGTAGCTACTTTAGTCTTGGTAAAATGATGATTCCTGGAATGTATCACGATCATCCTTTTCACTCTCATTGTTAATTGAGTATACAACACTAAAACAATTAAGTTACAATAAGACTTCAATTATTATTGTACTAGCTGATATGAATTAGGTCTTAGACTACCATGTATGTTACAGTTATATCACGCACAATAGGAGTAGGATGTAATAACAGAAGATACTTAAAGATTTTCAAACTATGGGGGAGGAGCTTATCTTGTAAGCGTTAATGCTATTACGGTTATTTATATCCCACTGAAGCCATACATCAAAGAAACAAAGTGTGCTGTATAGTAGTTATGGCTGTGTGATAACTACCATAAGAAACATTACAAGTGTAGTTATTACCCTGAGAATCATTAGAAGTATTGCACATGTACAATTAGCAAAGAGAAACAAACAAGTTTTTAATGTCTATGCCATCTAAATGGCCATAATAACAACTCTAGTGTAATAATGGTGATCAAAGGCAGTAGGATAGATAAAACTAAACAGCTAGCTTATGATCTGTTTGTGATCAAAGGCAGTGGTACATAAGCCAGTTACATCACAAGCACTCGTAGTTATTTACAATTGACCTCTGTAATAATAATGATATCCTATACTCATGCTTGTGATATAACTACAACATATACATAGAATTTCAATTGAATTTGTATTCCGAAACCTGGGGGGCAAGAATTAACCAATTAACCCAGGGGTGAATGCCCCTCCCCGCCCCCCTTAAATGTAGCCCTGGCTGTGATATAATAGTCTCGCGTAACCAGATCAATTTACACACCAGCTGCTTATTAGAGCTGAGCGATACTGCCATTTCAGTATCACGATCGATACTTGGTCAAACATTCACGATACGATTATTTCACAATATATTTCATGAGCCTTAGGTTTCATGTATTTCTGCAATACTTTACCATTTTCTTACAAAGTTTACAACACACTCTTTTTATTTGTTTCGACGTATTTGCCATTTTTGGCTAGAAAGCATTTCTGCTTTCATATTTCAGTTTTGAACCTTACTGTGTCTATCAATATTAATAAAAACCACTCATCATTTTGATTTTTACTGATGTGTAGCCCTATTCAACGGGTATCGCGACAGTTACTAGCAAAAATCACGATATCGATATTTATTTAATATCACGATATATCGCCAAAACGGTAGTATTGCTCAGCCCTACTGCTTATTGATGTTCCAATTATAAGCACCATGGCCAGCTGTACGTAATACTGTATACATAGCCTAAATTTTCAAGGGCGAAACTTTTTGCTGATTTTGTGGATTCATCTCTAATAGTGAAAATTTTATCCTTAAAAATTTTCCTTTGAATTAAATTTATGGCGCTTAGCGGTGTCTTTTAATAATAATGGTTTAATGAAATACAATTTAAAGAGGCGCTTAAACTTTTCTAGTTGAATCTGCAAAAATATTACCACAAAATATTATTTTTGAAGGAAATTCAGCTCAGCAGTGAAAATTTTTACCCTTGAAATATTTAGGCTATACGGTATGGTCTGGTGATATTGTGACATTTCACTCATTCTAGCACAGTATTTGTGCGCTATACATTTCAATGACAATTTGACTGGAAACATGGCTTTCTATAATAAACTATGAATTAGTACTGGTCTACATGAGTGGAAGTCCACTATGAACGGAATTAACACATTGGCAACTTCTGGCTCTAATAATAGTAACAGATAAAGCAGCTAGTAAGCAGTTGTGATGTTGAATACCCTCTAGAACTTATTCCCAAGTTTCTTCATAGTTTTAAGTTGTCAAGTTAAATCTGTAACCCTTACACAAAACTATCCATCTATTAATGTGTTTACAAGTCAGCTGATCTGTTAGTCTGTTACTAAAGCAACTCACTATACTACTAGTACATATGTATGTATATAGCTATACCTTCCATAATTTGTGTTATTGTCCTTGTCATCATCAGTGTTAACATGATCGGTACTATCAAGCAAGTTATTATACTGCTGCTGGTCTTGTGACTTAGTAAAACATAATATCAATTTCTTAATGTAGCGTAATATCAGCTTTTTACTACTGGCTATACAAAACACAATCAGAGGAAGCAACACCAAAATAACAATGATTACTGAGGTTGCAGATGACAGAAAAGTGAAAGTGTTGGCATTTACCACTAGGATTATTGTTAACAGAACAACCCCATCAAATGCATTGAGAAAATCTATTTTATATGGTTGAGTCCAAATGTGCAACATGGCAATGACAACACAAACTGTTTGTAGATAATATAACATTTCATAGTAATCATTGTTACCGAAATACACTATTATGATGATCACTTGTCGACAGATCAGATAGTAAGCTGCAAACCAACGATATTCATCTTTATAGCAGCTTTGAAACTGGTCTAGCAGTGGCATAACCCTAATAAAGTTAAACCATCGGTTTAGGATTAGTGGTTCAAGTAGTAGGAACAGTGGAAGACCAATCACTACAATCGCTCCACATAATAATGCCACAACACCATAAAATGCATGTCGACCATTGAAATATTTCATATCTGGAGATACATACACGTAAAGACCATCGTAACCAGGGTATTGAGTTGCTTGCAGTAGCTGAAGTGAAGTAGACGCTAAAGATGTGTAAGAGAGGAGTAACAAAATACAAATTACTCTCAGAATGTATCGACGCACATATAAAGCTAGTCTTGGAGAGTACCTTGCCACTAGAACAACACTCAGTAATATTAATATAACAGCTAGAGCATGAGTGTAATGAATGAATTGTTGGTCTATTCCGCTAAGTCCTTTTGCAAGGCAAAGCTGTCCAAATAATTGTGGAGTTAGTTTAGCAAAACTTGACAATACAGCGACAACTTGAAACACTGCATCAGAAATGTATGGATTATTATTTAACAAGATATCCACTATGCTGTAATAGTAGATTATCCCATAAGCATAATTTGATGGTATATTATATTTGTGACTGAAGTGCATCAAAACAAACACAGCTGCTACTACTGCAATCCAATACAGAATTGTTAACACTATTACTAGAATCGTCATTCCAACAGAACACTTGTCTGTGTTAATACAATTAGGCAAATCATATGCTAGAGTGTATCCTGTCTTGCATTCACCACAAGCTACTCCAGTCCTGTGTGAATGGCACTGACCGTCTAATGTGGATGGTAAAAAGCAGTATCCTTGCCTTGTCTCCTGACGATGCTTTCCAAAATAACAATACCGACTAGGGCATAATGATACAGTAAATGTGGGAGGATAAGTGACTGTACCAAACCAATAACCTCTCTTTATCTCATTGTAATCATCATAGCACTCAACAATGTCCTTATGGTTGTAACAAGCACAAGTATTGGAGTGTACATCATAAAAATATCCTGAATAACAAGGTGACAATTCAATTATCAACTGCAATTTTATCTGTTCGTTAAAAGATGCAAGGATCGAAGTCAATGCAAAAGTGATATTTATTGGATTAAAATCATCAACCCTGCTACCAGATAGAGTCATACTAAGTAAGGAAACATTATCAACTAATAACCAGTTATGATTATTAGCCAGTTTGTAATTGGTACAGCCATGGAGACACTTAACATGGAATTGTGTTGGCTCTGCAGGACTGCTAAAATAGTCAAATACTGCTCCAGTAAAAGTTATCGTTTTACCCAATATCTTGTTTCTGATGAAGACTGTTTTGTTACTAATATAACTACCATCGTGGTTTGGAAAATAGAGCTCTACTGAATGTGGTGATGTAACAATGGCTGTATTGTGTGCTTCAGAATAATTGAATTTGTATGGGAAATACAAAAGAGAGTTACTGTTGTTAGCATTTGTGTTGATTTCACAGAATTCATGAATGTTGAAATACATTGAATTACCAATTATGCCAGCCTTGTTGCTCATAAATGAAATTTTAAAGTTCCAATTGAAGGAGCTAAACATTACACCATTAATGGTAGGGCAAGTAGAAGGAAGATCAGTATAAATAACCCCACCATACTGAGTGGCTGTGTTATTCACAAACTGAACAATAAGATTAGCATATTTATTACCAAAGTAAACTTGACTACCTTGTTCTAGATAGAGGGCTCCTCCACTATTAGCAGTATTGTTTTCAAAGAGCACGTATGTATAAAAAGTTAATTGAGACATAAACAAACGTAAAGCAGTTCCAATATTGTTAGTAAAACTAGTATCTTCTAAACTGATTCGTGTATTATTAATGCTACCACCTTCAACATAAACAATACTATCACCAGCTTTGTTGTTGATAAAATTTACGTCTGTAATTTTTATGATTGTTTGATACACATTTGCATTGCTCATTACACCATCGGCAACATAGAAGGCAGCACCTTCACCCAAGCCACTGTTGCTCTGAAACTCACAATTAGTAATGAAGATATCGTTTTCAGCATTAACTGTTTTAAGAAACAAAGCACCCCCAGTGATTCCTGAATAATTATTAGCAATGAAAAAGACTGACTGAAAGTAGTAAGTGTTATTCAATGAACTGTGTAACGAGACAGAAACACTGCCACTATAGCTACCCGTAGCAACACATTCTTTAATAACTACTTCCTTAAAACGAACTAGATGAGGCACTTTACCTTGTGAAGTTGAAATATAAATTGTACCATTTTTGTTATTGACAAAACTTGAATGTTGTACATAAACAGACAAAGGAGTAGTGTCAGCTGAACTTATGGCAATTGTTAATGCTCTATTAGAGAAATTGACAGCTCTATTATCAGTAAAATTAGTATTTTCAATTACAACA
The DNA here is from genome assembly GCA_963930835.1 of Spongia lamella. Taxonomy (NCBI): domain Eukaryota; kingdom Metazoa; phylum Porifera; class Demospongiae; order Dictyoceratida; family Spongiidae; genus Spongia; species Spongia lamella. The sequence goes on along the minus strand of OZ005748.1, from coordinate 3,572,671 downwards.
TTTATCATACTGTTGGCAGTATATGCAAATATATAGCCATTCAATCCACCATTGCCATTATTACTGAATGTTGAATTTAATACCATCAAATTAATGTCACCTCTTGCTATTTGCAGTTCCGGCAGTTTAATACCTTCATTTATATTGTCTGAAACATTCACCTCAGATAAAATAAAGGTGGAAAAAGTAGCGACTTCAGTTTTAAGATACATCCCACCAAAATTAGACACAAAATTTGTTCTATTGATAGTCAAGGTTATATTTACTTGATTTAATTCAAACACTTCTATGAAAAGTCCATATATAGGATAATACTGCCTGTCAATGGATTTTCCATTACCGCTAAAAACACAATCTTTTATCACTATTACAGTTTCATTTAAAACAGCATTGATTTTTAATCCACCACAATCCCCTTCACCAGAGCATGTGGTCTTCCTTAAACCGTTAGACATAAAATAAGAATTTTTAATAGTGATATCATCTGAAACTGATGACAAACTCACTGCACACATTTGGGAATGTTGAAAGGTACAGTTGTCTATGGTTAGCTTAGTAATATTGGCAAAGGAGATACCTCCATCAACACGTGAACCATTAGGGTTACCACACTGATCCCATGTGATCCCATGAATGGTAACATTGGTGGTGTTTATGAAAGACACACTTCCAGTATTGTTGCATTTTATGACCGTCCTATTGCTACTAGTGATTCTTATGTTACTTGCAGAATGTAACGTTGCGTTACTATGTAGCTCAACTGATTCTGATGTGATGGTGATGTTAACAGTGGTTGAATCTGTTATGCATTGTAAAGCCATGAAGAGAGAGCTACAATTACAGTTTTCCTTTCCCTTCACACAACAATCGGTAGTATTACGAAAATTATTGTTAACAATGATCACTTTATCACTCTCTACATGATGACTTGTTGTGATCAAGATAATCCACACGGTGACTATTAATATCATGATGCTATAAAACAAATTAATAGCATAGTTAGAATTGTCATGGTTCCTTGTGGTGATAGCTATAGTCAATTTTTTTGACTTGGCAAAATATTGACAGATGCAAGTCATTGAGAAATGTAATCGAAAATTTTTTAATGATTAGGTCACCTGAGTTAGCTATAATACTAGTGCTGGGTGGTATACCAGTATTTTCTCTATTACATTTTTGTGAATTAGTGGTGGTCCAGGAAGCCATAAGTTAGTGTAAACAGGCTAAACAGTGAGGTTAACACTTAAACATTACAGGCAAACACCAACCTATTTGTATAGAAGGTGTAAATTTGTATTTATAATCAATTCAACTGATAAAAAGTTCCCTTGTGGGTACTATTTTATCTCATTTTTAAATGGGTTTTTGAGATGAAAATAGTTTGTAGTGTTCTACTATAATGTACCTTCCACTGCATTTTACTGTGTAAGTTGTGATATCTTAAATACTGTGAAATACCGGTATACCGGGGTATTTTCTTCATACCGATACCGAGTTGAAAATTTCCATACCGCCCAGCACTAAGCTATACTACTGGAAACTATTGAAAGGGAAATTTTTGATGGATAACACCAATTCTGTCAATATTTCCTCCATCAAAAATTGTGCTAACTATACGGTAAGCATTTGGTGCCATATATTCTATCTTATACTATAAACTTTCATAACACTTTGTGTAGAAATAGCAAAAATACTAAACTGACTACAGTTCTGATACAAATCAATACATTATTAATAAAAGCAGCTACCTTATCTTTGCTTGAAATATTTGCTTGCTGCCTTTTATGCTTTACTGGAAACATTTCCCCACAAATAAATACCACAATCGATTATAACAAAACTCTAATTAAAGCACAATTTGCTGTAAGGACAATTCTGAAAGGTAAGGTAAGTAGCTACTATATTACAATATTATACAATATTTCTGTATCGTTAGCTCTCAAGAGCTGCCAAGTGGGGTTTCCTGAAACCTCAGAAACCCATCTTCCTATACCCCTGATTATGTACATCCACCTATACACTTGACATGTACCGTACAATAGAATTTTTACATATTACGAATCCATGAAACCTTTTTAGTGAACAGAACAACATCAGAAGCATTAGGAAAAATTTCCAATGACAATTTTTTGAAGCTATTGTACAATTAAGCCTGAAGACTGTTTACATAAGTTTTATTATTATTATTATTATTACTCTAACATCAGAAGCATCAAGAGTACTCTCTATATATTATGTAGCTACTCTTGGAAGCATGCATGACGATCATGTTCCTATCGTAAATCTTGATTATCCCTGTCAAGACACACAGTAATGATTGAATCACAAGGCTATGAAGAAATAGCAAGTGCAAGAACCTTGTGACCACTGCTGGGAGTATTTACATGACATTTTTACCATCAAGAACTCTATAAATAAAATAAGCTGCCATATAGTTTTCGCAGGTCTTCCTACGTATATTTGTGTGGTTTTGCTAAGCTACAAATTAGGGTTGAGAGATACTAAAAAAGATGCATTGCAATTACGTATATTCACAAGTAAGTAGGAATACGTCACAAACATTAATTTACCACTGTGACACCTCAAATCAAAGGAAACCACAGGGATATACTTAATAGGGAATATGCGGTATAGTGCGGTAGAAATTTTTGACAATTTGGAGGTTAGGAAAAATTGACATTTTGACAAATTGTGTCAGCCTTATATGCAAGAAGAAAACTTTGGAAGAAATTTTTGGCAAAATTTTGGATTTGCCCAAGGGCATCACTTTGCCTCTCTCATTATATCTCATTCACCCCTTGGCCAAAATCCTGAAAGAAACCCTATTGTGGCATCCTTTTCACTGCAAAATTCTACCAGGAATTTCAGTTCCGTTTGAAAATAGAACTTTATTGTCTAACTACATGACCATTCATTTTCAAATGGAATATATTATCACGCAAACAACATTATTTTCAAAACGGAACTTTTTTCCTTAATTCAAACTTAATCATCCTACTCTGATTTGTTTAGGTCATTTGATTCTTTAGTTTCCCTCTCTGGCTTTGGTAAGCATGTCCTACAGGCCAAAGATGCCTTCCAGTGCTGGATTGGTAAAAGTGGTAATAAACAAAACTGAAATTCCTGGTAAGTCCTAATGCTTCTGTATATTTCTTATGGACCTTCCCTATATACTTTATAGTCAGTGGCTTTGTTCAAGAGGATATTTCATAATTTGAACTTTAATTAGTTTTGTTTCATATATTGTAGCTTTCGTAGGGTGAACCATGACACGGACAATGCACAGTGTCGATTACTGATCCTCCAAATATGGTTTGTAGGGTGAACTATGACACGGACAATGCACAGTGTAGATTACTGATCCTCCAAATATGGTTCGTAGAGTGAACCATGACACGGACAATGCACAGCGTAGATTACTGACAATTCAGCATAGCCCGGATTACCTGCCATGTGATAGTAATGGAGAGAGAAGAAAGACTTAGAAAATGAAGAGAACAGTATAGAGAGTTCCAGACAAAGTTGACGGTTCCACATCTGATACATCCATTCCTCGTGCTTGTGCTCACACTGATCTCTCATGTGAACTTCCAATTTAAGCGCTCCATTACACTACCCATGCGTGCGCATATTATACTGATCTTTACCTCTACCAACAACGAGGAAGGAGGCCCACATATAGTCTTTCTCACCACTTATTGATGACATCTCCACACTGAACTGCGCGGCTTTCCTTGAGGCTTTTTTACATTCAAAGGGTATAGCTACCTAGCTATAACCTTGCTGGTTTTGTGCTACGTCAGGCTCACCCCACGATGCTGCTAGCATCTGTCTAGTTACATTTATATATGTTGTATGTTATGTATGTATATGTATGACCGTGTGTACAGGACACTGCTAAAAACCAACCATTGCAGTCTTTCCTGCTCAAATATTTAATAATTATTAGGCATACGCATGAACGCAGATTTCCCTCATGCACATCAGCAATATAAGTGCCCCATGTATTTAGTGCCATCGATAACGCCCGCGCTAAACAAGACACGTGACACCCCCTTGTTGGCCATGTAAAGGTATACCATATAGCCTAAATAATTCAAGGGTAAACTTTTTTGCAGATTTCGTGGATTTATCCCTAATAGTGAAAAATTTATCCTCGAAATTTATGGTGCTTAATGGTATCTTGTAATAATAATGGTGATAATTGTTTACAATTTAAAGAGGTGCTTAAACTTTTCTAGTCGAATCCACGAAAAATTTACCATGAGCGAATTTTTTACCCTTGAAATATTTAGGCCATACGGTAAACAGTGATCAAAGAGTAAAGCAGGGTGCCTAAAGTGATTTGTAAATAGGTAGAAATCATTGAGTGTATGATATGGTGCTACTGTAGTCTAATACTTTGGCACTCTTATTTTTGGGAAGTTGTACCATTGGAGGTGAGGTGAGGCTGAGACCACTCCCACGAGACTTGCTAGGTGATAATTAATATAATTATATTAATCAGGTGCTATAAGATATTTGCTGTGCAGCAGGGCTTTTTTAGTAGAGCTCCAACACTTCAGTAATCAGTATTGTTACCCTTCAAACTTCCCTTGTAATAAACTCACCGAGTATAAAAACCCTCCTGTGAATGGTTGAGATTAAGTTTTACGACATAGCACAAGCAACATTTAAGTTTCAAACCCACAATCGACAAAACAGGAATTTTTGTGGACATATTATATACATACATACAAACGGGATCTTAGAATAGCAGCACACCTACTGCACAATTATTTGCCGATCGCTAATGCACTTGGCAACAATTGCAATTATCATGCATTCCAGAAATCACGGTGATCGGCTAAATATACACAGTTTTTAACTTCTTGGCCTTAGCTTGATATTGAAGTCATTTACAATGCTGCTTCTGATTGGCCTCGTACTTTTTACAGCCAGGATGCTTTTGTTTAGTATCTGCAGGGGCGGATCCACGGGGATCTTTGGGGTCTCGAGACCCCCCTCCAGAAATATATCAAAGGAGCCAAAAGAATGATGAATTGGTAAAACACACTAAAATGCATTGCACTTTATGTCAACCTATACATTCCAAGGGGTTGCACCCACCACATCCCTACTCCATATTTGGTTAAATTCTTCCTTGTATTTACTTAAATGTGCTACAATAAGCATGATTTTGGTGTTATAATAACAATAAACCTATACCTTCGCCCCCAGCATCAGAGATACACGTCTGACCCGGTATATATCTAATTAATCTATCTCATCTGAGCGGCCAACAAATAATACAACGCACACAATACAATACAACGTACACAATACAAATAATAACAACAGTGCATACATACATGTGCTCCACATCCACAATCGAGAACCACAATCGAGAACCACAATCGATGATATACGTAGTTATCACGTGATGACAAACACCTTGATGCCAAATACCTGTATACAGCCATGCGTAGGCAGATAAGGCAAATCGATGTGACTGTGTACGTGACTACGCAAATAGGGTTCTCAAACGAATTTTCTTGCCTACTCGTGGAGGTGGCGATATTCAGCCTATCGCGTCGCACGCTTGACACGGAAATGCAGCACCATAGGGCTATATGTACATGTATATATAATCATTATTATTATTATTATTATGCAGCTATCAATGTTAGGCCCCCCCATCCCCCAGTACGGGGAAATTGGGAGAATGTGGGGCATTACCAAGAGATTTGATGCAAAATTTAGCTCCGAGGGTGGGGCATTTGAACTCTTACTGCACGTGATATTATTGCACATATTAGCTAGCTAGTAATAAAGCTTATAGTATATAGTACAAAGTTAAATCCCGTTTTACCCCCACTTCAGCTAGCTACATGTGGGGATAAGTATGGGATTTGATCACAAGCCGCGGTTCAGCCCCAGAATCACTGGGCATGGCCATGGATGGGTCAAATCCCGTACTGGGTGGGTAGCGCTTACCATTGATATCAGGTGCATTATAACTAAACTTTTGAGAAACTAAAACAGATTTCAAGCTAAAGCATTAACTATATATATCCTTTGCACCCGGCCTCTTTCCAGAGATACAATCCAAATGTATATCCCTGCATGTGGTTTCCACCTGACACATAAGCTAGCTAGCTAGCTACATGGTTAATAAATAATTACTATAAGAGTTTAACCATAGCTACCTAAAAACCTAATATAATATTGCATGGATTATCTTCTCACAATTTTTTGGGTTGAGCCTTTCAATTAGAAGGCATGATACAATAACTACTGTATGTAGCTAGCTAGCTATATATATCATCTGCAAAACAATCTACTAGAATCATCAAGTTGACCAGTAGTGTTTACATATACACATGATATGTAATTATGTAATGTGAATGTATATCGTATTAATTGCTATAGAATTTTGTCAATAATAATGGTTTTTACCTATAGCTATACAGTAGCTAACTACATTGTAACCACACAGTTGTAGGATATTTATTTCTTGTAGCATTACATGTACATTGGAAAATATTGTAGCTATAGCCATGAGCAGTTATATATAGACACAATGATTAGCTACTACCTAATATAGGTATGTTTTGCAGTGTGTAAGTGCATGATGGAAAGTGTGAAAACATGAAATCCGTGTTACTGGATTCTATGCTACAACAGTTCTTATACTGCTTATATCTATATTGGAATTATAGCTATGTGCTTATGAATCAATTGGTGTAGTCTTGGTAAAGCAATGATTCTTGGAATACAGTCATATCACGATCATCCTCTTCATTCTCATTGTCAATTGAGTCCACAGTACTAAACAAAAAATATAATTAGCTACTGATATGCATGCACTTGGCCATACTCAGTAATATAGCTAAGTAGCTCATGAAATTGTCAACAAAATATGCAGTATAATTTCACTGATTTACAAACTTAGAATATTTATATTACGTATATTCCCAGTAGCTATAACGACACTCAAAATTTTGCTTCGGTATGCCGTATATGACTATATCATGGGATTGAATATCACGGTATCACGATAATATCATAATATTGGTCAACCCAATTAATACTTAAAAACTACACATACAGTGGTTAACTACCAATACAGCTTTACTGTATAGTTGTAAGTATATACCTTCCAAAATTCATGTTGTCGTCCCTGTGATTCCTGTTATTATCAACATGATCAGTATCATCAAGCAGATTATATTGTTGCTGGTCTTGTGACTTAGTATAGCGTAATATCAACTTCTTACCACTGGCCACACAAAACACAATCAGAGGAAGTAAAACTAAAATAACGATGATCACTGAGGTTGCAGATGAGAGAAAAGTGAAAGTGTTGGCATTTACCACTAGGATTATTGTTAACAGAACAACCCCATCAAATGCATTGAGAAAACTATCGGTGTACGGTTGAATCCAAATGTGCAACATGGCAATGACAACACAAACTGTTTGTAGATAATATAACATTTCATAGTAATCATCGTTACCGAAATACACTATTATGATGATCACTTGTCGACAGATCAGATAGTAAGCTGCAAACCAACGATAGTTATTTTTGTAGCAGCCTTGAAACTGGTCTAGCAGTGGCTTGACTTTGATGAAGTTAAACCATCTGCTTAGGATTAGTGGTTCAAGTAGTAGGAACAGTGGAAGACCAATCACTACAATCGCTTCAGATAATAATGCCACAACACCATAAAATGCATGTCGACCATTGAAATATTTCATATCTGGAGATACATACACGTAAAGACCATCGTAACCAGGGTATTGAGTTGCTTGCAATAGCTGAAGTGAAGTAGATGCTAAAGATGTGTAAGAGAGGAGTAACAAAATACAAATTACTCTCAGAATGTATCGACGCACATAAAAAGCTAGTCTTGGAGAGTACCTTGCTACTAGAACAACACTCAGTAATATTAATAGAACAGCTAGAGCATGAGTGTAATGAATGAATTGTTGGTCAATTCCACTAAGTCCTTTTGCAAGGCAAAGCTGTCCAAATAATTGTGGAGTTAGTTTAGCAAAACTTGACAATACAGCGACAACTTGAAACACTGTATCAGAAACATAGGGATTATTATTTAACAAGATATCCACTATGCTGTAATAGTAGATTATCCCATATGCATAACCTGATGATATTTGAAACTGGAAGTGCATTAAAATAAACACGGCTGCTACTACTGCAATCCAATACAGAATTGTTAACACTATTACTAGAATCGTCATTCCAGCAGAACACTTGTTTTTGTTAATACAATTAGGTGAATCATATGCTAGAGTGTATCCTGTCTTGCATTCACCACAAGCCACTCCAGTCCTGTGTGAATGACACTGATCATCTAATGTGGATGGCAGGAGGCAGTATCCTTGCCTTGTCTCCTTACGATGCTTTCCAAAATAACAATACTGACTAGGGCATAATGATACAGTCAATTTGGAAGGATCAGCGACCGCACCAAACCAATAACCTCTCTTTATCTCATTGTAATCATCATAGCACTCAATAATGTCCTTATGGTTGTAACAAACACAAGTATTGGAGTGTACATCATAAAAATATCCTGAATAACAAGGTGACAATTCAATTATCAACCGCAGTGTTATCTGCTTATCAAAGGATGCAAGAATTGAAGTCAATGATAGGGTGATATTTATTGGATTAAAGTCAACCCTGCTACCAGATAGAGTGATACTGAGTAAGGAAACATTATCAACTAATAACCGATCATCAGCTAGGGTATAATTGGTACAACCACTGAGACACTGAAAATGGAATTGCGTTGGCTCTGCAGGACTGCTAAAATAGTCAAATACTGCTCCAGTAAAAGTTATCGTTTTACCCAATATCTTGTTTCTGATGAAGACTGTTTTGTTACTAATATAACTACCATCGTGGTTTGGAAAATAGAGCTCTACTGAATGTGGTGATGTAACAATGGCTGTACTGTGTGCTTCAGAATAATTGAATTTGTATGGGAGATACAATAGAGAGTTACTGTTGTTAACATTTGTGTTGATTTCACAGAATTTATGAATGTTGAAATACATTGAATTACCAATTATGCCAGCCTTGTTGTTCATAAATGAAATATTTAATTTCAAATTGACAGAACGAAACATCACACCATTAATAGGGCAACTGGAAGGAAGATCAGCATAAATAGCCCCACCATACTGAGTGGCTGTGTTATTCACAAACTGAACAATAACAAAAGCATTTTTATTAGCAAAGTAAACTTGACTACCTTGTCCTAGATAGAGGGCTGCTCCACTGTTAGCAGTATTGTTTATGAAGAGTATGCACGTGTGTCCATAATGAAATGCTACTTGAGACATAGATAAATGTAAAGCAGTTCCAATATTGTTAATAAAACGAGTATCTTTTAAATAGATTCGTGTATTATTAATACTACCACCTTCAACAGAAACAATACTATTACCAGCTTTGTTGTTAGTAAAATATGCGCCTTCAACTGTTATGATTGTTAGATACACATCTGCATTGCTCATTACACCATCGGCAACATAGACAGCAGCACCTTCACCCAAACCTCTGTTGCTGTCAAACACACAATTATAAATGAAGATTTCGTTTCCAGCATTGGCTGTTTTGAGAAATAAAGCACCCCCAGTGATTCCTGAATAATTATTAGCAATGAAGAAGACTGACTGAAAGTAGTAAGTGTTATTCACTGAACTGTGTAAAGAAATAGAAACACTTCCACTGCCACTAGAGCTACCCATAGCAACACATTCTTTAATAACTACTTCATTAAAATAAACTAGATGAGACACTTTACCTTGTGAAGTTGAAATATATATTGTACCATTTTTGTTATTGATAAAATTTGAATTTTGTACATAAACAGACAAAGGAGTAGTGTCAGCTGAACTTATGGCAATTGTTAATGCTCTATTAGAGAAATTGACAGCTCTGTTATCAGTAAAATTAGTATTTTCAATTACAACACTTATCTTACTATTGGCAACATATGCAAATATATAGCCATTCAATCCACCATTGCCATTATTACTAAATGTTGAATTTAATACCATCAAATTAATGTCACCTCTTGCTATTTGCAGTTCCGGCAGTTTAATACCTTCATTTATATTGTCTGAAACATTCACCTCAGATAAAATAAAGGTGGAAAAAGTAGCGACTTCAGTTTTAAGATACATCCCACCAAAATTAGACACAAAATTTGTTCTATTGATAGTCAATGTTATATTTACTTGATTTAATTCAAACACTTCTATGAAAAGTCCATATATAGGATAGTACAGCCTGTCAATGGATTTTCCATTACCACTGAAAACACTATCATATATCACTATGGTAACTGTTGCACCAACAACATCAGTATTAATTTTTAATCCACCACAATCACCTTCACCTGAGCCTATGGTCTTCCTTAAACTGTTAGACATAAAATAAGAATTTTTAATAGTGATATCATCTGAAACTGATGACAAACTCACTGCACACATTTGGGAATGTTGAAAGGTACAGTTGTCTATGGTTAGCTTAGTAATATTGGCAAAGGAGATACCTCCATCAACACGTGAACCATTAGGGTTACCGCACTGATCCCATGTAATCCCATGAATGGTAACATTGGTGGTGTTTATGAAAGACATACTTCCAGTATTGTTGCATTTTATGACCGTCCTATTGCTACTAGTGATTCTTATGTTACTTGCAGAATGTAACGTTGTGTTACTATGGAGCTCAACTGATTCTGATGTGATGGTGATGTTAACAGTGGTTGAATCTGTTATGCCTTGTAAAGCCATGAAGAGAGAGCTACAATTACAGTTTTCCTTTCCCTTCACACAACAATCGGTAGTATTACGACCATTATTGTTAACGGTGATCACTTTATCACTCTCTACATGGTGACTTGTTGTGATCAAGACAATCCACACAGTGACTATTAATATCATGATGCTATAAAACAAATTAATAGTATAATCAGGAGTTCATAATTATATACGTATTATAAACTCTTGGTATAATATATAGTGAAAATTGTCCTTGTGGTAAATACGTATAGCCTATCTTTTTATTGACGGATGCACGTCATTGATGGGAAAATTTTGATGAACAGTTATAGGCCACCTGAGTTTATAGATATTTTTGTAGCTAGCTATAGCTACTAGCTAAGTATTCAGGCTGATCAAACCTCATAAGTAAAGACAGCTGCTCTCAAGTCTCACTACATGCTACGTATCAGGGAGTTTAATAATAGCTAGCTATATAATGAATTCTTGATGTTAAAGCTCTAACTACATACATAGCTATAATATATGCATGCATGTTATAAAATTGTCATGTAGCTAGCTAGCTAAGTAGCTATATAGCTAGTTAGCTAGCTATCTGCAGGTAAATATAGGATCAAGAAATCAAGACTTACGATAGTGAGTCGCAAGGTCAAGAATAAGCACAGCAATGCAACAACTGAGTGAGTTATTTACACGTAGCACCGCCTACAAACTCACAAACGCTCTAGCTAAGCCGCCATTAAAGCTATCGCTTAGTTATTACCGACCCACAATGTTCTTACTATACATATAGAATCAACAAACCAAGAATGGAGGAAATCAGTGCCACAATTCCTAAGTACCAGCCATTGCGAGTTTTATGGCGCCTGTTGTGCAACTACGCACGACGAACCATCCTTTCCCGCCCGATTCACCCATTTACTAGAGAATTAGTACCTTCATTGTTTGAAGAATCAATCACACACTTTTTTCATGGACTTGCAGGAGCTTTCGTGAACCCCAGAAGACTTTTTCAAACTCTTTTTTTGTACATTCACTTGTTTGTCTAATAACTCACTCATGTCTTCATGGATTTCAGCCAAATTTGTATCAGCACTTCTCCAATGTATGATCTACCTGTCATACTATTTTCAGCCTGAAGTAAACACTTGAATGTATTTGAGAAGGGCTATTACACTGCAGGTTGATAGTTGCCATAACTTGGACCCCCTTCAAATGATTTGCATAAACTTTCAGATACACGATTTACATTGATGTATTACTCTGTAGTGAAAGTTTAAAAAAATTGCGGACCTGAATTTTTCAAAATTAAGCTTCAAAGTTTAATTTACAATATTGTATGCTAAGCAAGTACAAGTTATGCCCATGCAATACTTCTCTGCTGCTTGCTAGTAATAACATCTGTTTATAGCTACTTCCAAATAAGTATATATAGTGATATGCTAAACAAAAACACCCTGGGTGTAAAAAAAGTGCAAGGCCAATCAGAAGCAGCATTGAAAATAGGTAGCTATGTACAACCAAAAACTTTGATATCAGTTGAGCTAGGCCAAGAAGTTATACTTATCAAAAACCTTTTTAACTACTTGAATGACGTACAATAGTTTATAGCATAACTATGATCGGCTTTGTCACTTGGTCACCTTTTTCCTACTTGAATGCTTTCATTTTCATCGCACACTTTTTTCGTGGGCTTGCGGGAGCTTTCGTGAACCCTGGAAGTTTTTTCAATCTCTCTTTTTATACATTCACTTGTTTGTCTAATAACTCACTCATTTCTTCATGGATTTCAGCCAAATTTGTATCAGCACTTCTCCTATGTATACTCTACTTGTTATACTATTATCAGTCTGAAGTAAACACTTGAATGTATTTGAGAAGGGCTATTACACTGCAGATTGATAGTTGCCATAACTTGGACCCCCTTCAAATGATTTTCATAAACTTTCAGATACACAATCTATATTGATGTATCACTCTGTAATGAAAGTTTTAAAAAATCTCGGGCCTGAGTTTTTCAAAATTAAGCTTCAAAGTTTAATTTACAATATACCACTTTGACACCTCACATCAAAGGAAACCACAGGGATATATTTCAAATATACCCTGGGAACAGGTATATATCATGATATATCCCGCTGCCATGGTGACCAGTCAGTGATGTAGAAACGAACTACCACTCTTTATATAGGTGCAAGAATGCGATATCGATTGTGAGTTTTAATTTTCTAAATTTAATATATTTATTTGAAGTTGAAAATAAACTTTGTTACTAGCCTAAAAGTGTTTGTATTGAGTGTACAAGCCGATATAAGCCAAAGGATGCCATTTGAGGTGAGTTTCTAACGTGATAAAAATAGTCTATTTGCTGCGTGACTTAATATAATATTAATCTACTCTATTTACACACTCACCATTAGTTTATCCTTTTGAAGCGATTAAACAGGATTTTTTGCCCATTATAAGTGCTGCAGCTTTATAAAAAGTTGTGGTAAACCCACAATCGCTATCACTACCATGCAAGAACGTCATGACAACGATAAAATCGAGCCCCACAATCACAACGAGTACCCGTTACTATATAAAGAGGCCGAATTATTGACATCAGTTTTGGGCAGATTTTTAGAGTGCCGGAAGTGGAAGTTATAGTTATATCACAGTACAAGTATGATATCTTAGTTATTACACGAGTCTGAGGCGAAGCCAAGGACGAGTGTTAATAACTAAGATATCATACGAGTGTACTGTGATATAACTGGCTATTCCATGACTACCCACCTGTGTGACTTGTTCCTTTGTTACAGTAATTTACAAACATGCGTTTAGTACTACAAACAGGTGCAACTACCTTTGTGACTGTGCTTTTAGCTTTATACACTTTACACTCTGTTTGTAAGGTTTAAGTTAGGCAAGTTACTTCGTAACACTTATTTAACACCTTTATTGATTTAATCTATGTTAACCTTTGAAATTTTTCTCACTGGATGATAACTACCTGGACATGGATGATAACTACTCGGGACATGGATGATAACTACTAGGACTGGATGATAACTACCAGGACATAGTGGTATTGTAGTTATCATCCAGTACTCTCCTTTGATGTATGGCTTCATTGGAATATAATATATTAGTTATGACATGGGCACTCGGGATTTTCCTGATATATATGCCCGCGCCCTTGGGCCTGCGGCCCTCCAGCTTGGACATATATATCAGGCAAATCCCTCTTGCCCATGTTATAACTATTACATATTGTGTGCTAGGCAAGTACAAGTTATGCCATAGGGCATATATAATCTATGGTTATGCCCACTTTACTCCCTCCCCATTTTCTCTCGTTTACTTAATATCTCATTTCGGCCCCTTCAGGCCAAAATCCTGAAATAAAAACTGACCTGGTCATGGCATCTTTTCACTGCAAAATCAAGTTCTAAACGGTCGTCATGTTTCCGTACACAAGTCATGCATTCCGGAAATTATGGTGATCGGCTAAATATACACCAAGTTTTAACTTTCTGGCCTTAGCCGTCGCTTACAATGATTGGCCTCGTACATTTTTGTGACAGCAAGACTATTTTTGTTTAATAGGCATAATGAACGCGGTAATCATCAATCGCCGATCTGATCCGAGCGGCCAAAAATAATACAAAGGCACAGTTTCACACAATAATAACAACAGTGAGTACATACATAGATAGTACATACGTGTTGCTCTGCTGTGGCATCCGCAAGCGAGAAACACAATCGATGATATAGTTATCACGTGATTACAAAATATTCGAGGACGTAAAGTTCACGGGAAAACTTTTGCCGGTAGCAGGGTGCTACAAGATATATATAGCTATAGGTAAAAGCTACAAATTTTGAAACTAGCTATTTTACATTACCAAACAATCATCATCGTATCAGATTCTTAAGAAGGCTATGGACAAGGAGTCGGAAGTATTTAACCAAACTTTATAACAATAGAAGGAAGAAAAAATCCCAGACCAGTGGTGACTTACGTAATTAACCACACTATATACAATCTAGGCGGAATGCATTCAATCAGTATACTTTAATAACAGCACTGCATGACTTCTTGCAGATACGTAACTTAGGGGTTTTATCATATACACATAGCTATCATGTGTATGTAAAGACTACTGGTAAACTTGATGATTCCAGTAGATATTGTTTGCTGATGATATAGTTATAGCTAGCTATAGACACAATGATTAACTACCTAGAAATGCTAGCTACTGCATGGAATTATAGCTATATATGTGCATGTGTTCATGAATCAATTGGTACTATGATAGTCTTGGTAAAGTAGTGATTCTTGGAATATAGTCATATCACGATCATCCTCTTCATTCTCATTGTTAATTGAGTCCACAGTACTAAACAAACAATTTAATCAACAAATAATTGCTCCCTACTGACATACATGCACTAAGCCATATAG
This sequence comes from Spongia lamella, assembly GCA_963930835.1. Lineage (NCBI taxonomy): Eukaryota > Metazoa > Porifera > Demospongiae > Dictyoceratida > Spongiidae > Spongia > Spongia lamella. Next base: position 3,557,415 of record OZ005748.1, on the reverse strand, counting down.
CTACGTCAAGAGTAGATAATGGCTCCATTATCTACTCTTGGCTACATACTATCAGTATTACGTACAGCTAAGTACTGAAATGGTGAACAAGATAGCTATGCTATAGATTTGCAAGCATAGAATATTTTGAGTAGTAAATCTTACGATAATCACAGTATTAATGGTTATGTTCCTGATACTAAAACTCTTCGGTATAATTATCATGGCATTCAATATCACACTATATATCCTGATAATATAATAATAATATTGCCAAACCCTATACTTAAACAATTCGCTAGCTACACGTGCAGTGGCCATAGCTATACCATGATAATACACATAGCTACTGTATAGTTGTAAGTATACCTTCCATAATTCATGTTGTCATCCCTGTGATCACTGTTATTATCAACATGATCAGTATCATCAAGCAGATTATATTGTTGCTGGTCTTGTGACTTAGTAAAGCGTAATATCAACCTCTTACTGCTGGCCACACAAAACACAATCAGAGGAAGCAAAACTAAAATAACAGTGATCACTGAGGTTGCAGATGACAGAAAAGTGAAAGTGTTGGCATTTACCACTAGGATTATTGTTAACAGAACAACCCCATCAAATGCATTGAGAAAACTATCGGTGTACGGTTGAATCCAAATGTGCAACATGGCAATGACAACACAAACTGTTTGTAGATAATATAACATTTCATAGTAATCATTGTTACCGAAATACACTATTATGATGATCACTTGTCGACAGATCAGATAGTAAGCTGCAAACCAACGATAGTTATTTTTGTAGCAGCCTTGAAACTGGTCTAGCAGTGGCTTGACTTTGACAAAGTTAAACCATCGGCTTAGGATTAGTGGTTCAAGTAGTAGAAACAGTGGAAGACCAATGACTACAACCGCTCCACATAATAATGCCACAACACCATAAAATGCATGTCGACCATTGAAATATTTCATATCTGGAGATACATACACGTAAAGACCATCGTAACCAGGGTATTGAGTTGCTTGCAGTAGCTGAAGTGAAGTAGACGCTAAAGATGTGTAAGAGAGGAGTAACAAAATACAAATTACTCTCAGAATGTATCGACGCACATATAAAGCTAGTCTTGGAGAGTACCTTGCTACTAGAACAACACTCAGTAATATTAATAGAACAGCTAGAGCATGAGTGTAATGAATGAATTGTTGGTCTATTCCACTAAGTCCTTTTGTAAGGCAAAGCTGTCCAAATAATTGTGGAGTTAGTTTAGCAAAACTTGACAATACAGCGACAACTTGAAACACTGTATCAGAAACATAGGGATTATTATTTAACAAGATATCCACTATGCTGTAATAGTAGATTATCCCATATGCATAACCTGATGATATTTGAAACTGGAAGTGCATTAAAATAAACACGGCTGCTACTACTGCAATCCAATACAGAATTGTTAACACTATTACTAGAATCGTCATTCCAGCAGAACACTTGTTTTTGTTAATACAATTAGGTGAATCATATGCTAGAGTGTATCCTGTCTTGCATTCACCACAAGCCACTCCAGTCCTGTTTGAATGACACTGATCATCTAATGTGGATGGCAGGAGGCAGTATCCTTGCCTTGTCTCCTTACGATGCTTTCCAAAATAACAATACCGACTAGGGCATAACGATACAGTAAATGTGGGAGGATAAGTGACTGTACCAAACCAATAACCTCTCTTTATCTCATTGTAATCATCATAACACTCAACAATGTCCTTATGGTTGTAACAAGCACAAGTATTGGAGTCTACATCATAAAAATATCCTGAATAACAAGGTGACAATTCAATTATCAACTGCAGTGCAATCTGTTTATTAAAAGATGCAAGGATCGAAGTCAGCGATAGAGTGATATTTATTGGATTAAAGTCAATTCTGCTACCAGATAGAGTGATATTAAGTAGGGAAACATTATCAACTAATAACCACCTATGATTATTAGCCAGTTTGTAATTGGTACAGCCATGGAGACACTTAACATGGAATTGCGTTGGCTCTGCAGGACTGCTAAAATAGTCAAATACTGCTCCAGTAAAAGTTATCGCTTTACCTAATATCTTGTTTCTGATGAAGACTGTGTTGTTACTAATATAACTACCATCGTGGTTTGGAAAATAGAGCTCTACTGAATGTGGTGTTGTGACAATGGCTGTATTGTGTGCTTCAGAATAATTGAATTTATATAAGAAATATAAAAGAGAATTAATACTACTAACGTTTGTGTCAACTACACAGAATTCATAAATATTGAAATACAATGAATTACCAATTACACCAGCTGTATTGTTTATAAATGAAATACTCAAGGTCCAATTTTGGTTATGAAACATTGCACCATTATTGGGGCAAGTTGAAGGAAGATCAGTATAAATAGCCCCACCATACTGAGAGGCTGTGTTATTCACAAACTGAACAATGATAGTACTATATTTAATATCAAAGTATATTTGAGATCCTTGCTCCAAATAGAGAGCTGCTCCACTGTTAGCAAAATTATTTTTAAAGAACACGTATGTATAAAATGTTATTTGAGACACAAATAAATGTAAAGCAGTTCCATTATTGTTGATAAAATGAGTGCCTTCTGCTGTGACTCTTGTAGTATTAACACTACCACCTCCAATATAAACCACACTACTGCCAGCAGTGTTGTTATTAAAAGTTACGCCTGTAAATCTAATGAATGTCTGATATAGCATAGAATTGCTCATTACACCATCTGCAACATAGAAGGCAGCACCTTGACCCAAGCCATTGTTGTTCTGAAACACACAATCATTAATGGATACATCATTTTCAGCATTTGCTGTTTTTAAAAACAAAGCACCCCCAGTGATTCCTAAATAATTATTAGCAATGAAGAAGACTAACTGAAAGTAGTAAGTGTTATTCAAAGAACTGTGTAAAGAAATGGAAACAGATCCGCCGACACTATTATAGCTGCCCATAGTAACACATCCTTTAATAACTACTTTATAAAAATAAACCAGATGAAGCACTTTACCTTGTGAGGTTGACATGTCAATTGTCCCATTTTTGTTATTGACAAAACTTGAATTTAGTACATAAATAGACAAAGGAGAAGAGTCACCTGGACTTATTGCAACTGCTAATGCTCTATTAGAGAAATTGACAGCTCTGTTATCTGTAAAGGTAGTATTCTCAACTGTAATGTTTACTTTACCATTGGGTTTATTTGCAAATATATAGCCAATCAATCCACCATTGCCATTATTACTGAATGTTGAATGTAATACCATCAAATTAATGTCACCCTTTGCTATTTGCAGTCCTGACAATTTAATACCTTCATTTGCATTGTCTGAAACATTCACCTCGGATAAAATAAAAGTAGGAAAATTAGCAACTTCGGTTGTAAGATACATGCCACCAAAATTAGACACAAAATTTGTTCTATTGATAATTAAGGTTAAAGTTGCTTGAGTAGAGTCAGACATCTCTATGAAAAGTCCATATATAATATAATACAGCCTGTCAATGGATTTTCCATTACCGCTAAAAACACAATCTTTTATCACTATTACAGTTTCATTTAAAACAGCAGCATTGATTTTTAATCCACCACAATCCCCTTCACCAGAGCCTGTGGTGTTTCTTAAACCATTAGAGATAAAATAAGAATTTTTAATAGTGATATCATCTGAGACTGCAGATAAAACAACTGCGCACATTTGGGAATGTTGAAAACTACAGTTGTCTAAGGTTAGCTTAGTAATACTGGCAAAGGAGATACCTCCATCAACACGTGAATCATTAGGGTTACCACACTGATTCCATGTGATCCCGTGAATGGTAACATTGATGGTATTTATGAAAGACACACTTCCAGTATTGTTGCATTTTATAACAGTCTTAATACTACTAGTGATGTTTATGTTACTTGCAGAATGTAACATTGTGTTACTATGAAGGTCAACTGATTCTGATGTGATGTTAACAATGGTCGAATTTGTTATGTTTTGTAAAGCAATGAAGAGAGAGCTACAAGAACAGTTTCCTTTCACACAACACCTGGTAGAATCATTACCATTATTGTTAACAGTGATCACTTTATCATCACTCTCTACATGATGACAGGTTGTGACCAGGATAATCCATACAGTGATTATTACTATCATGATGCTGTAATGTAAAATAAACAAATAATATTTATAGCATAGCTAGCAGGTAGAATATGGCTCCTTGCAGTGATATAGCATAGGCTTTGCTGTCCAATATATTCACTCCGCCTTATAGGCTGACTAGACCCCAGTACGAGTACAATATCTTAATTAGCAAGTCCAAGGTGAAGTCGAGGACGCGAGTAATAGCTACGTAAGATATTGTACGAGTGTTTGGGGCATAACTATTTTATCCCACTGAGCAAGCTGCTGTTTAATAGGCTGGTTTTTGATCAGCAAACATTCTTGCGTTCTAAACAATTCTTATCAAAGTAACCAATAAATCGATCGCTGATACTTATAAACAATAGTAATGTTTATTTTTCTATGTACGGAATTGAAACTCTTCTTTTGCAAGTTGAAAACATGCTGAATTCTTACCAGCTACGATATTTAATTTGACATTTTATAAGCAAGGTTTTTGTATTATGTAGTTACACATATATCACAAATTTTTGCAAATATTATGTAATATACCACTTTAACACCTCAGATCAAAGGGAAAAGCCAGTGTATAAATGTCATATCGCACATGTAGGTGTACGATATAGAAAATATCGCACACTTAGGTGTGCTGATATCTCATTAGTGCATTGTTACAATGCTTTGATGCAGGAAATGAAACTACCACTCTTTTATATAGGTGCACGAATGCGATATCGATCTTGGTCTTCATCATAGTGCAGCCAAGGTCAGTGATCAAACCATTGCTGCTGAAACGACTCTGAGCACCGGCTTAACTATTGAAGTCTTATCAAATTCACACTGAGGGAATTGAAACTTACGTGGTTGGTGAGCCTTATTACCAATAAGTGGTGTAGGAAGTTCCATCACGCTCATAAGGCCATTGTTAAATAATTTAGCAAATCGATTCTAAAAAATGCCACACCACCGATGCTAAAAATTATCGATTGTGGGTTCATATATTTTGTATTATAAAAATGCACGTGGTTAGGTGAATCATGGTTACCGGTATGTGTGTATATAAATTATAATTTTGGTGAAAAAGTGGGGAGGCTTAAGCTGCCCCAGCCGCCCCGCTTCCGATGGCCCTGATCCTTTTGAAGCAATTATAAGTGGTTATTTGCCCATTTACAAGTCCTGTAGCTTTATAAAAAGTTAAGGTAAACCCACAATCACCAGTACTACCTTGCAAGAATGTCATGACAATGATAAAATAGAGTCCCACAATCACAACAAGCACCTGCTACTATATAAAGAGGCCAAAACATTTCTATCGAGTTTGGGAAGATTTTTAGAGTGCCGGAAGCGGAATATATTAGTTATAACACAGGTATTCGTGCTTTGCCTGATATATATGCACTCGCCCTCGGGCACTGCGCGCCCTCAGGCATCGTGCATATATATATCAGGCAAAACACTCTTGCCTATGTTATAACTTATACATAATAATATGTATGCATGTACGTATGTACAGTTGTACACAACATCCTTATTACACCACACAATTTGTGTGACTTTAAAGCTACCTATAACTCTTTTCTCATAAATCTGTTATACTGCTTGTTTTTAAGGTTACAGGATGAAATTTGGTCTATAGGGGGAGCTAGAGAAGATTATAAGAGTCAACACGGACCAACCTTCCAGTACAGATCCTGATAAGTGCTGGGTGATAGTGCTGTACACAATCATGACAGTTAGCTATAGTTGTTCAATTGACTATTAACAATAGTGGGTATATCTCACAATAGTGGCCAGCTACTCATTTACCACAGCTACAGGTATACATAAATGTCAACAGTATGAAATTAGTATATGCACGCAACCTTTAAGGTTATCAGTTCTAAAAAATTGTAATAAAACTCAAGTAGGGACCCAACTTGGATGCAACAAAACTTGAGCCTGAAGATAAGTTATTGGTTAACAACTTTGCCTACAGACTGGTAAAACAAGCAGAAGAGACCTTCCCACCAGCCAGTCAAATCCAAACTTCTCACTAGTGTCAAAATTGAGAAGAAACGTATGTAGATAGCAATGGCTTTCTCTGGGGATTAGCTTCCTTCACTGACTCCTCAAGAAGAGCCCACCACCACTCACCAATCCGTTTTTTGATGTATATGAAGCACCTCTTTGTCAATGAAGGTATGCCAAGCACAGCCATTGACTCTGTTGGTGGTGCAGGTCCTCCTCCTGTAGTCATCTGCCTCCGCACTGCAGCCAGATTGCAACGACCACCACTCATGCTCTTGATATGACAGAGAACTGGAATTCTACGTGGCAGCAGAAATACAGGAAATTTCACACTTCTTGTAATTTTGTACAGTAAGCCAGGGTTGAAACCGGGTCAGCATCACTGACCCGGATGACACTGACCTGGATAGTAATCCGGGTCAGACCCGGTTTAATTAAAGTAGAGGTGTGCACTGAAACCTACATTCTGGGCACTACTAATTGGTTCTGCGTTACAGCATGTAGATGCAGGCTATATATTAACCAAACATAGCTTTATTCGTATGTATTCTCGATCGTACGCAAAAATTGGGCGTGGCTCCTACTGGACAACTTGTGCAGCATTTTCATGCGGCATTAATCCTAATTATATCCCAATTCCCAACGAGTGATCACTGAAAAGTAGTATTTGAATTGTATATAAATAAACTTTCGAGTTGTGCGACTGTGCGTGGCGGCTTTCACCTCCAGACGCCATTAATATCGCATGTGATCCAATCCGGGTCAGACCCGGATATTTTATAAAGCGGGTCAGACCCGGATGATCCGGCAAAAACGTGACCCGGATGACCTGACCCGGTTTCAACCCTGCAGTAAGGGTGGTATACGTAGTTGCATATTAGGGATGCAACAATATGGGTCAGTGCCATATTGCATATTGCCTTTGAGTGTATTGCAATATATTACCATATTGCAATATATGATTAAATTTGAAAAAAGAACACATCATGTCTTTAAAACTTGTTATTGTACTGTATATTTATGGCTACAAGAGGTCCAGTCCTTTTTGTAGTGTAATAATCGGATACTTACAACTTTGAAGGCAATAAATGTTGCAATATGTAATAGTTATACCATGGGCAAGAGGGATTTGCCTGATATATATGCCCAAGCCCGAGGGCCGCAGGCCCGAGCATATATATCAGGAAAATCCCGAGTGCCCATGTTATAACTAATATATTCCACTTCCGGCACTCTAAAAATCTGCCCAAAACTGACGTCAATAATTCGGCCTCTTTATATAGCAACGAGTACTCGTTGTGATTGTGGGGCTCGATTTTATCGTTGTCATGACGTTCTTGCATGGTAGTGATGGCGATTGTGGGTTTACCACAACTTTTTATAAAGCTGCAGCACTTATAATGGGCAAAAAATCCTGTTTAATCGCTTCAAAAGAATAAACTAATGGTGAGTGTGTAAATAGAGTAGATTAATATATATTAAGTCACGCAGTGAATAGACTATTTTTATCACGTTAGAAACTCACCTCAAATGGCGTCCTTTGGCTTATATCGGCTTGTACACTCAATACAAACACTTTTAGACTAGTGACAAAGTTTATTTTCAACTTCAAATTAATATATTAAATTTAGAAAACTAAAACCCACAATCGATATCGCATTCTTGCGCCTATATAAAGAGTGGTAGTTCGTTTCTACATCACTGACTGGTTACCATGGCAGCGGGATATATCATGATATATACCTGTTCCCAGGGTATATTTGAAATATATCCCTGTGGTTTCCTTTGATGTGAGGTGTCAAAGTGGTATATACTGCAATATATATCAAGCGTATTGTATTGTATTGCAGCAATAGATATTGCAATATATCGATATATTGTAATATTGCTGCATCCCTATTGCGTATGCATGCACATTTTATTGGCAATATAAATTATATATGAATATTGAATGTGTAAAATGCACATGTATATACATTCACAGTAGGCAGATATAAGCAGATTGAGGGAGGGTTTTAGGACAGCCACTACAATGATATCCGCCATAGCACCATACCAAAACACCGCCTTAAACAAAGTGTATGCGTGCTCAACTACACATATATCGTATGAAATAGCATGCAAGTGTGAAATTCCCTGTAACAACTATAAGCAAATTCCTCAATGATTCTGCTCACCAATGAGAGCTATATAGCCAAAAGTGCCTTATCAGCATGACATGGTTGACAAATAGAAGTTCAGTAATCAAAGCAAACTAAATTTGTGTTACAAGATGCACTTAAAGTGTGTGGAAACAAATGTCAAGTTACCCATGTTTTTGTGCGAACCATCCTACCGCACTTACAATATAGGGCCAGCTGGATTTCACCATTGTTTTTCCATGGTATGAACCACAACACAAAAACGGAACCTTAGTGTGGTGCTCCCCCTAATTACAGGTAGAGTAAGAATCTGCTAGTAGTAAGGATGCTGCATTAAGGATGTTTTTCAAAATGGAATTTATTAGATCTGTTGTATACATCAATATGTAATAAATATATATTAATTAGTATGAGGGCAATGAAACTTGCTAAGGAAATGGTATTAAAACTGGCTGAATAAAGTAACCATGCATACCATTAATTTGTCTATAAGAGAACCAAATTTCCGTCTATGCATGTGTTAAAAACTTAAAGTACAATTGGTATTTTTGTATATATGATGACTTAACAATAGAGCGCTACTGATTGTGTGTTTGCTCTTTTAAATGTAATTGAAAATAGTTAAAAATACAAAAAGAAGTATCAGTACTGATGAAAGATGTTGGCCATATTGAAATCAAAGGAATCAATAAATAACAGTGAAAGTTGAGCAGTAAGTGATGTATAACAAAATGTGCACAACATGTAAGAAATATTCTTTTAGTTTAATCAAAGTGAATTAAACAATCTCTCAGTTCCAGTGTGATATACGTAGTATAGCTAGTATTAGCTACGTACATCATAGTAAATTGACATCATGATTATATTCCTGATACATACAAATACCCAATAAAGAATATTCGAATATATATTTGACTGGTTGTCAAGTAAGTTCGAAGACTAGCTTGTGTAATAATCAAGACATAACAAAAGACCCAGGGTGGTCTGTCATGGGTCATTTTCTGACCGACTTCAGCATAATATTATGACCGAGCAAAGTCCAATTTGGTAGGACAACTTTTACCGTATATATACGCTGTATCCAGTGGGGAAGCCAATGACAGTCTATAATAATGTTCCTATTATGATTGAATGACCGACCAACTTCCAACCTTTATTTTGAGCACTGCATGCATTTATTAATACATAAGCATGTTTTTAAGTCATCCACTCTTGTCTGCAATTAAATTTCAAGTGATGCCCACGCATGTAGGATACTTCTGGTTGTAGGTAATGTTGGAATCGATAGAGACAATATTATTTTATAAAACATGATACATATGGCTTGTTTTCTTCTTTGTCAATTTAAGGTGTCAAAAATCAATATTGGTTACACTATCATACAGGACCGTAGCAAAGCCATTCAGATTGGTCCGGTTTCTTTTCCATCTTTTGTACTCCACATAGAAAACAAGTGCTTGAAACTATTAGAATATAAGTCAGCTAATGTCAACAGCAGTATTTCTGTCAGTTTTCTTATTATTACGATTGAATTTATTGTGGCAACAGCACTAACAGGTAAAGCAAGTAGTCTTCACACCTTATGCAGCTGTAGGCTTACTGAATTACATGGGCGGCCGATAATTTTGCATCTGCTTTTGTATAGACTCTAGCCAAAGCAGTGTCACAGGGTAAACTTAATATGTCTAGAAATCATACATTAATAGCCATTAGCTCATGCAAAAGCTATGTTGAAGAAAATCATTTTTAAGTTGAGAAAATTGGTCCAGCCAAAACCTGACCAACCAGACCGTCTGCTACGGCCTTGCTATCATATCTTACATGCAAAACATGCAGCCCTGCATTCAAATGTGACATTTGGCATGGGGGGGGGGGGGGGGCAGAGAGTCAACGCATACCCCAACATAGACCTCGTGCAAGTGAGGTACGTATGCCATTGACTTGATTACTAGAGGACAGTGTCTTAAATTTCTTTGTAAGAATCAGAGAACTGAATTAGCTTTGCGACTGATTGTTGCGCCTAGCCCAAGAAATATTATAAACTGAGATTATGATCCCCAAACACTTTGCATGATTACTCTATGAATGCAATGATCATTAATTTTGTACACAGAATGTAAAGGAGACCGGATATCAATACATAACTAAATATTCGCATTTTTAAGGGTCCGACACATACTGACCATTCTGCCCTAAATCATAAAATCAACCATAAAATGTTTATAGTGTTCAAATTATCCCATACAGTCTATTACAGTCACGTACAGTCTATTATTATTGAATGCCAACTGAGGCAGACAGCACAAATGGTGTGCTCAGGACGAAAAAGATTACATGTATACACATTAAAAATCATATATTTACAACCCCCAGGTTGTAAATCTATGATCAAATCACCTGGCCTCGTGAACTTGATCACTTTTTCTTTTACATTCGAGCGGGGAAAGGGTCTGATTTGTACATGCTGTGTGTGGGAAAGACGTCGGTAAAGTGATCTGGTTCACGAGACGGGTATTCGTGAGGCCAGCAAACATGCACATGTACGTGTCACTGTGCTAACCTGAAAATCACTTTCACAAGCTGACAAGCGAACGCGAATCAACAGGTCGTACTGTCACGTGATAAAATTAAGCGGCTTTGGGCGCTTATAATTCTCGCAAGGTGTATCGTATATATAGCCTAAATTTTTCGAGGAGGAATATTTTCGTGGATTTATGAATTTTGGTGTTTTAATTTAATTTAATTTTTAATTTTTATTGGTTTAACCACAAAGGGTAAGGTGATTACAAAAGGCAATGAAGCCTATAGGTGAGTCACCTACAAAAAGAACACATACATAACACTAACTAAGGTACAGAAACAAAGCAAAAACAAAGGCACAAAACGGTTACAAGAAACAAAACAACTACAGAGACAAAACGCAAAGCAACTACAAATATACAAGTACAAATATTAACTATAAACAATTACGTATTATACAGAACATAGAAATTTATACAGTAAGTGCTTAAAAGTAGAACGGCGGGGTACAGAAAGTATACTAAAGGGAATACGATTCCAAAAATAAATGCTATTAGTGAAAAAGGAATACCTATGTGAGTCAATGGAGGAGTGCTTACACAATATGGAGAGGGAGTGTGATCTAGTTGGAGAGGAGGAGAGAGTGAAGAAACTGGAGAAGTCCAAGGAAATGTTATGATGAAGCATGTTTTCTGGTAAAAATTTCGAAGTATTGTATTGAATTGCAATGGAGGACAAAAATTTCAAGGTTAAAATTTTCGTGGTTTGACAAAAATCCGTGAAATCAGCGAAAATTTTCTCCCTCAAAAAATTTAGGCTATACGGTATATGGGTGGCGAATATTTTAATTAAACAAAGCCAGACCATAGATATGGCCAGACCAATGAGAACACAAGTCGATTCGACTCTGACATCTCGTCGCTGGTATGTAGCTGTGTTTTTGTACTTTTAGCGCTGTAATTGTTATTCTAGAATGATTATGCTGGCATTTTAAAAGTAAATATAGTCTACTATCATAATCACACAGGCAGATCAATAGCTATACTTTAATAGAGCAGTCAAGCATTAAGCAGTCAGATTTACTTAGGTTTCTCTAATAGAGCAGTCAGATAAAATAAAAAGTGATGGGGTTTTAAGAATAATTGGCGAAAATAATGTATGAAAAATTCAGAGCATAATGCAGACAGATTTAAGGAAATTCTGAATAGAATAATGCAAAGAATGTATAATTACGTATAAAACATGTGAATTATCAAGCTACAGTAGCTAGCTATCAGGTACAATCAGGTTAGTTATCAAACAGTATACTATTTACAATCACTTCTACAAGAGTCCCCACTAAAAAGCAGAAGTCCTATATCTACAGCTATAGCTACTTATATGAGATTTAAGGTCAGCACTGAAGGGCCTGACACTTACAGAAACCTTGTACACCTATCCAAAAACAGAAATTTAGCTACTTGAGTTTTGCCTCAAGTCATGGAATTATACTTTACTTTATTAGTGCCTGCATATTTTCTTATTGGCTAATATTATTCAGGAGTCCAGAACAATCACGAGTGAAGAAACCATATCTCAACCAAAAACAACCTGGCTGTTTGATTTCACTTAATTTTGGCCACTTGGCATATTTTTTCTTCTTCATTTCACCAGATGATAAATTTGGCACACCAACATAGTGCTACTACGTATATCAGTAGCTATATCTCCACAAAATTTGGTACAATTTCAAGTAAACTTGAGGTAGTTGAGGAAGATATGACTAATAATCAATATTTTTCTCTGGAAAAACTGTTAGCTATAGTGCTGAAATTTCTATCAGGAACTTGTCTAATATCTAAACTACCCATCTTATGGTCCATAAAACAACTAGGTTTAATTTTTAATGAGAAGTTTTATCGATTTCAAAATTATGGGTATAAACAATATTTTCGAGTACCAAGTAGTGGTCGTGCTTGAATAGTCGCCGCTTAATAGGTGCTTAGCTATAGCTATATCCACAAAGCATTAGTTCACCTGAAGTGAATCTCAGCCAAAAATACCCTAACCGTAAAGAAGAAAATTGGACAACTTTCAGGAACACATAATATATTTTGAAAACTACTAAACTACAAGAGGCTGAAATCGGCAACTCGACTGGTTGCACAAATAACACACTTGTGTGCCACATGTCTTTCTTGGCCGCTAAAACATGACTGTATCTTTGTTTATACAATCAAATTCACGATAAATCAGTATACTGGCTGGACACGTTATCTTGTAGGCCTTTGGCTACGTAACTACACAGATTTCTTGCTAACATTTGGTCTGGGATGAGGTAATTATGCTCATAATTCTCTTTTTATAATTTCCTTACATTATATGCTGAAATTTATGCATCTCTATAAAGTTCAAGCTATTAATTACTCATCACTTTTTGTTTACTCCAGACATCTGGCTGCTTTATTAGAGTAGAACATTTGACTTCTATTAAAGTACATCGATCCGCTTTCTGTGGCATGACCAACGACCCAGTTTCTTGCTGGATTTTCCTACAAAATGCCAGCATAATGCTAGAATTCTATGCATAAACAAAATTATTTTGGTATAATTACTGCAGCCCTAGCTGCCACTGAATTGTCCAATCACTGCAAGGCGACAGTTAACTGGGCCACAGAGAATTTTTGTTGGTTCATGTAATGCTACAAGTTTTTGGTATGTTTCTGCTGATATTGGAGTTGCTTCAGCCCTTGTCTTGTTAATTGTACTCAACCATTGTTTGGCATTACTGCCGCCTGATTCAATACGTGTGTAGTTCCCAGGAAGGTATTCTCAGTATCTTCTGTCACTGCTGAAATCCTCTAGTGTAATATACATAGTAGCTAAGCACTACAATGTCCAGTTCTCTGACGCTTGTGGCACTGGGTATCCTTTGCAGGACACTGCTGTCTGTTGTGCCAAGGTGTTTTGCCACATCTGAAGTATTTTGTTACTTTGTGTTGTCTGGCTGTTTGTAGGCTACTTGTTTCCTGTGTTTTGTGTAACTGACTTGGTTTTGTCAACCCGCCTGGAATTCACAGCCTTCAAATTTCAGTTTTCAGAATTTGCCACCACTCTCATACCTTTCTGTAGAAGTACAACATTAATTGTAGCTATTGTGTCTGTGTTTCCAGTTCTCTTCAATATATAAAACAAGTGCAGCTACGTAGCTAGCTATATTTGCCTAGCAATCTATAATGGAGCCTGCTAGCTATTTATGTTATGTTGAATGAAGTTTGATTCTTTTAATAAAATACAATTAACGAAAGTGGAGCCGGTTTGGGTTATGATTTTTGTGCCAAATTAATCCTTTTCCCATAATAATTTACTATAAATGTGCTCTCTTTGGGTTAGCTATTGCTTCATGTTAAACCTTCACTAGTGCTATCTATAAATATAAAATTAGACACAAGTGGTAACTGGGAATATGATACACAACTCCGCTATACTGAAGACTCATGATCACATCATGGAGGTGAGCAGAATGATATCATTATAAAATTTTATTGTGGGAAACTTCTCATCATACACAATTGTAAATACTTCAGATGAATACCTCAGTACCAACTCTCATATGTCTGTGACCTCAAGATTTTATGCCTTGTGCAAAAAGGTCTGGTCGTTTGACTGATTTGAGACTAGCTTATGTTGTCAGTGTTGATAATGTAGCTATGGCCCAATGTTGAATAGTCCCACAGCATCCAATATCAAAATCTATTTCTTATAGCGAGCTATGGTTGTTATTATGACATTAATATATTGAGGAATGATATTACATCATCATGTCTATAGAAACAAAACTATCAACCTTCTTTGGCTTCTACTTCCATTTGGTTGTCAAAAGCCATTATGATAACAGAGATGAAATAATGTGGCCATTGATTTTTGACCCTTAAAATTTAAAGTCACCGTCTGTGCATGACTTAGAGACTTTATCTATGACTTAGAAATCCTATCTGATTATTGTATGTAGTCAATGGTATTAGTAAACCGTTTGTAGAATGATGCCACAAAGTTAGAAAGATATTCATAATCAGATATAGCTACCTCATTCATAATTATATCTATATGTCTTTAAAGTTTACCCAGACTTGAAATTCATGAATAGTTGAGTAGCATATAAAGGTATCTGTATAGCCACAGACGCTTTAATGGTCTCCTGAAAAATCACCTGGAGCATTCTTATAGCCTAAAACTACTCAATAGCTAGCTGTTTCCTGCTTGAACACTTAGCTAATTATTAGCTACATACTTTAAATGTTAGGTAACTGTTAGGTTCAATATAGTAATGTAGTCATAAGAAATGATGATATCAACCATACATTGCTACACAAGAAGATAACATTCACATTATTTTTGTGGGTGCTAAATTTAACTATATTTAAAAGTTAACGGTTCTTATTACTGTGCATTGAGTTTAGCATGCATGTATAGCTACCTGTGAAAGCTTGAGTTTATATTACATAGCTAATATATAATTATGTAGCTATGTACTAAGTATAGCCTGTGAGCTTCCAAGGTGAAGCCATCTCTAAATTACGTAATTTGCATACGTAACAACACCTAGCTGTACCAATAAACCACATAACATAACTTATATGTGTATATCGTGATCAGTAGCTAACCAGCAGCATTCACATAACCAGATGTACATATATAAATGAACCAGCAAGCTATAGTTATATATGTCTCTTGTAGTTAGAGAATGGGTAGTTTGTATAAGGGTCCTTTTAATTCTTCCCTAAGATCATGTGATAATAATTATAATGAATTATCTATCACATACGTATGCTCTTTAACATTCTGATATCAGCATCCCTATGCTGCAAGCGGCCTGTAGGAACTGTGGTGCTGTCTCTATAATATAAATTGTATGCATGTGTTGTAATAAGTATATTTTTCCGGCTAGGTCAGTGTAATTACATGCCTGGTCCAAAACATAACAATTAAAGGATATGGTAATTGTAAGGATAGCACCCTGTACATAGCTATAAGGAATGATATTACCACCAAGGTAGCTAGCTATAGCTATAGGTGTAAAACCCTTGGTGGCTACTAGGTTTAATAAAAGTTCCCATAGCTATATGAACTGCCAAAAACAAGTAGCTATAGCTAGCTAGTTAATACGGCTACACTAATGGGATTATGCACAGATGGCATGCATGCAGGAGCTAACACCTTGTAGCCTACTATAGCTATTGCTTATACAATCAAATTCACGATAAATCAGTATTATCTTGTAGGCCTTTAGCTAACTACACAGATTTCTTGCTAACATTTGGTCTGGGATGAGTAATTATGCTCATAATTCTCTATTTATAATTTCCTTACATTATACGCTGAAATTTATGCATCTCTAAAGTTCAAGCTATTAATTACTCATCACTTTTTGTTTACTCCAGACATCTGGCTGCTCTATTAGTCTAGAGTAGAACGTTTGACTGTTCTATTAAAGTATATCGATCTGCTTTCTGTGGCATGACCAACGACCCAGTTTCTTGCTGGTTTTTCTTACAAAATACCAGCATAATGCCAGAATTCTATGCATATACAAAAATTATTTTGGTATAATTACTGCAGCCCTAGCTGCCACTGAATTGTCCAATCACTGCAAGGCGACAGTTAACTGGGCCACAGAGAATTTTTGTTGGTTCATGTAATGCTACAAGTTTTTGGTATGTTTCTGCTGATATTGGAGTTGCTTCAGCCCTTGTCTTGTTAATTGTACTCAACCATTGTTTGGCATTACTGCCGCCTGATTCAATACATACGTATACTTAGTTCCCAGGAAGGTATAGCGTATTCTCAGTATCTTCTGTCACTGCTGAAATCCTCTAGTGTAATATATATAACTGCAATGTCCAGTTCTCTGACACTTGTGGCACTGGGCATCCTTTGCAGGACATTGCTGTCTGTTTTGCCACATCTGAAGCATTTTGTTACTTTGTGTTCTCTGGCTGTTTGTAGGCTGCTTATTTCCTGTGTTTTGTGTAACTGACTTGGTTTTGTTGACCCGCCTGGAATTCACAGCCTTCAAATTTCAGTTTTCAGAACTTGCCACCACTCTCATACCTTTCTGTAGAAGTACAACATTAATTGTAACTATTGTGTCTGTGTTTCTGGTTCTCTTCAATATATAAAAATGTGTAGCTATGTGGCTAGCTATATTTGCCTAGCAATTTATCTACATAATGGAGGCTGCTATTAAAGGCATGTTAAATGAAGTTTGATTCATTTAATAGAATACAATTAATGAAAGTGGAGTTTGGGTTATGATTTTGCGCCAAATTAATCCTTTTCCCATAATAATTAACATGGATATATATATACGTATATGGTTGGCAATTCTGATCATTTTAGCCGGCATTCATACTAAACATTTACTTCATGTGCTCTTTTTGGGTTAGCTATTGCTTCATGTTAAACCTTAACTGAGATATTTATAATTAGTGCTATACACAAGTGGTAACTGGGAATATGATAAACAATTCAGTGCTCAATAGCTATATATAGGACTCACATCATGGAGGTGATCTGAATGATATCATCATAAATTTTATTGTGGGAAACTTCTCATCATACACAATTGTAAATACTTCAGACAATTACCAACTACTATAATCTCAGTACTGACTTTCATAGCTACGTATGTCTGTGACCTCAGTCCATACAAGATTTTAGCTATATGCCTTGTGCAAAATAGCGTGGTCATTTGAGACTAGTTTATGTTGTCAGTGTTGATAATGTAGCTATGGCCCAATGTTATTCAACATTGGGCCATAGCCATAAATGGGCCATTGGGTCATTGGGCCAACATTGGGTCATTGGGCCATAAATTTTGATATTGGATGCTGTGGGACTATTCAGTCCCACAGCATCCAATATCAAAATTTATTTCTTATAGCTAGCAATGGTTCTTATTATGATATTAATATTATCAAGGAATGAGATATTACATCATCATGCATATGTCTATAGCAACAAAACTATCAACCTTCTTTGGCTTCTACCTCCATTTGGTTGTCAAAAGCCATTAGGTGATTGTGATGATAACAGAGATGAAATAATGTGGCCATTGATTTTTGACCCTTAAAATTTAAAGTCACCATCTGTGACTTAGATACTTCATCTGTGACTTAGAAATCCTATCTGAATATTGTATGTAGTCAATGGTATTGGCAAACTGTTTGTAGGATGATGCCACAAAGTTAGAAAGACATTCATAATCTAATACCTTATTATACAGATACCTCATTCATAATTTCATAATTATATATAAGTTTACCCAGACTTGAAATTCATGAATAGTTGAGTAGCATATAAAGTATTTGTATAGCCACAGACGCTTTAATGGTCTCCTGAAAAACCACCTGATGGCCTAAAATTGCTCACTAGCTAAGTGATTTTCAAGGAATATGACATAGATAACAATACCCACACTGTTTCCTGCTTGTCTTTCAGACAACATTTAGCTAATTAATTAGCTACATACTTTAAATGTTAGGTTACTGTTAGGTTCAATAATTATATTAATCCAGTCATAAGAAATGATGAAATTCTGATTTTAGTATCCCTATGCTATATGTAGCATGTGGAAATCTCTATGTATACACTGCATGCTGTATTGCAACTATGTATATATATTTTTCTGGCTAGGTCAGTGTAGTTACATACCTGGGTCCAAAGATACGGTAATCATAAGGATAGCAAGCACCTTGTACATAGCTATAAGGAATAAAATGTAATGAATGATATTACCCCTAAGGGTATGCCTTAAGCATAATATCATTCATCACATTTTATTCCTTACAGACTAAGCTATGTACAAGGTGCTTGCTATCCTTATGATTACCGTATCTTTTGTTGTTTTGGACCCAGGTATGTAACTACACTGACCTAGCCAGAAAAATAAATTTACATAGTTGCAATACAGCATATACGTAGGTGTAAAAACCCTGGTAGCTATGAATAGCCAAAAAACAGGTAGTTATAAGCTATAGTTAATGGATTATGGATAGCTATATACACTAATGCACAGATGGCAGTAATACTTTGTAGCCTACTAGCTACTTCTGAGCTATAACCTACGTATAAGCACTAGCGTATTGGCATGCCTGTACTGAGCTGGACTTCTTGAAACTGTATATAGATATCATTATCAGATAAATTTTATTGGAGCTTTTGCCTGGTATGTTATTCATCAGTATGATATCCTACGACATCATATATAGGCAGAGAAGCTACATATGTAGCTACTTAAAATAATGTAGATGCCCATGCATATCATGCATTGGGTATTTTTTTCTGAACACGCTAGCTTCTATAGAGAGCTTATGTAGGTCTTCCTCTATCACTTATGTGTATTTGCATCCACACACGTAGCTACAGTATTAGTTTACAGCTATAGCTATAACACTGCATGTGGTCTAACCTTCGTAATATGATCAATGTGTGAAATGATAAACAACCAGCTCATTTGTTACACATTTCCTTGTGATGGTTGACCACTCTCCTTTAGGCTGTGTTTCGTTACCTTTACCCATCACATCGCAATTACTTTATTTAATTACCCATGCTTTGATGAAAGTAGCTATTTACATAACACTACTACATACTGGTGTACGTATGTAAAACAAGTGCAAATTATGATGACTATGTATACAATAACTTAAGCATTATGCAAGTGGATGTGTTATGGTATATTGACTCATATAGTGATCACATATGGAAACCGTCTCACATACCAATAGATTTGGTAATTGTTCCTGTAATTTGTAGCGGCATTGATCAAGGTCTTGTACACATAACACATCGCCATATAACATAGCCATATAAAATATTTAATTTTCCAGCTTGAAAATTTCTTATATAAAAGCAACACTATAGCCAGCTAGCTAGTTAACTGTAGTGATTTTAATGACACACAATATGCATTAATGTACTTACGTAGCTACACAGACATAGTTATAGCTAATAAATGTATGCTATGCATGTTTTAATTGAATGTACGTACAAAGTAATTGGTAGGTGCTGTAACTATAGCTAAAATAATTGTGATAATACACATGCAGTATAGCTAATACAAAAATAACTTGTCATAATACGATTCTATTTGATCATGACTTATTACTTTTTCTCCCGATTACCACCATTGCCAACGAGCATTACTGCTGTATCGATATTATTCTCATTAAGCTAAAAACAAGAAAGATGTGTACAAATCATAATTTTCATATTTACACTAAACGTTACATGATGTGTTGTTGTTACGTATCTATTGACAACTTTGCAAAACCACGTAAGTATGGGTATAATGCGTTCTATATATACCTGTAGCTAAGCGTGTGTCTGAATTACTTACTTTATTTTTCAGAAAAATGTTTTCTTCCCTAAGCTTTTCAATTTGTTCTTTGTATGTATCCTCACTGCACTGAAATGTGTAGGTGGCTTGTTGAGTTGTCGTCACAGACTTTCCTTCTGGATCACGATATACTTTGTACATCTGTAATAATGCCAACAAGGTAGAATGTATAATAATACACAAGTCATGTGATCAGGGGTTAAGATTTACAAACAAAATGTTAGCATAATTATAAGTTACCTTAGACACAAATACCAGTGTTAAGATGATAGTAATACTAGCCCACATCATGATCCCCAGTATGGCATATTGAGCATTGGGAATTTCCTCCAGGAAAAACCCAATAGGTGTGAGGGCTATTGACACTATCACTGCTCCATACACTGACATCCCAATAAACCGAGATTCATTCAGAGAAACCATTTTCACTTTACGTGTCTCAAAAGCAAGGAAAAGACCAACCAATAAGATACATCCTTTATAGGCAAACAACACTACAAGCCAGGTTAGTGCATCATCAGATGTACAGATGCCAATTATCACTGGTAGATCTCCATCCTATAGCAGATATACGGCTAAAAATGTATACACAATATCTTAGACCACTAACGTTTGCTCCTTCTAGTTCTCTCTCTTCTCTTCTTAAGATAGCATTACTAATAATAGTTGGTGGAAGCATAAACACAATATCACACACCAGGAGAACTGCAACAACTCCAAATAAATAAATGTCTTTAATTTGCTGCAAAAGAGGAAGTACTATAATAATCCAGCAACTTCTTCAGCGAGCTGGCATTGCTTACCACTGTTTTATTTGGTCGAAAGTGATTAAAGATGTAATAGATTCTCCAGGCTTTGGCAAAAATTGTACCAAACAGTAAACTAAACCCAGCCACACTCAACCAAACTCTTGTATGACATAAACCATCGACTACTGTAAAAGAGGCAACGTTCTCATCCACGCCAAACAGAATCACTGTTGTGTAAAAGATGATGGCACCAGCTATTATCATCACGTTGACATATGGACTGCTCAACTTCACTATTCTAAATCAACAACAATGATGTATATGTACCTATGTAGCCATAGCTAACTTACTTTTGATTTCTAAACCAAAGGTTAAAGCAAAGACATATACAGGCAAATATTATTCCAATAATAGAAAGAATGGTATACGACACAAATAGTCCCAATGCGATTCGATCATATTGTTCATCTTCAGGAACATCATCTAGAAAACAACACATGGCTAGCTATTCCTAGTAGATGATAATATACATTGAGGCATGTACCTCCATAAACTGTTTCACTGCTTTCCTCTGGCAAAAATACCAGCTGATCATTAAGTACATGGGCAAACTGCACCTTATCAAGATCTGTTCCATTATCATTGTCTAATCAAATTTATACGTAAGTATGTGATTGAAACACAGCAATATTATTGACACTGACCTCTGTACTGAAGTAGTCGAATCTTTCCTGGTCTGTCACCATTTTTATCAAAGTAAACATCTCCCTATGAATAACAATATTACCATAGTCCTTTGAAAATATATTATAGTTAGATGCACACTTACAGTTAAGCCAAAAAATGTCACATTCAAGGCATTATTGTATATTATTTCAGAAAGGTTTTCATTTGTATAATTGAAATCTAGTAGTGATTGTTCCCAGGATAGATTTGCTGCAGTTTTGTGTAGAGCTAACGCTGCTGCCCATACAGTGTCAAACATGTAAGCTCCATCCTCCAAATTGTTTGGTACACTAGCACCATTAAACAATTTATTGAATCTTTTTTCATAAAACTCTTCATACTCATTCCATGTCTAAAATTATAATAACAAGTGATGTAAATTACATAGCTACATATGTATGTATGTATATGTACGTAGGTTACTTCTTAGTAGCTAGTGCATGTATACAATATACATACGTATATATAGCTATATAAAGTTTTGCTTGGTTGCTAACCCCAGGCTCATTGTACGTACGTATGTATACATCAAACCTCCCATGTAGCTTATTGTACATGTGAATTATTAAGTATAGCTTAGCCAACTTTGCTAATTTTATGGAAACACAGAGATAGTTATTTCATAACAGCTTACGGCTTACTTACCACTCCTCCAATGTTAGTTTTATTTTTATCTTCTTCATTTATTCGTGGGTAGTGATCTAGTACAATTTGTGAGGTCAACACTTCCTTCATTTGATCTCGTTCGCAGTCAGTATTATTCATTCTCCACCAGTCAATGTTATACCAATTATGAACCATCCAAACATAATCAGGATGCTTCATGTTCTTCTGGTATGCCTAAAATGTCAATGTCAATAGTTTTTAAGATATTAGTTCGTGTTTATCACACTGCTTCATTACGACACAACATGAACGTTAAAAGGAGACTATATAGAGATCAAAAGTAAGACTGTGTTAAGAGAATAAAATTAGCTACCATCTTGTAAATTATAGGCTATACCAGTTTTGTGCCAATGCAGTTTTTCAGAATCTTAGGATGTTTGTTTTCCCCTACTATATATGTATTATAGCTACTGCACCACGAAGCCATTTTGTTTAGTTAACTATGCAGTGTGGGTGGATGTATATGATTCGGATAACTGCTTCATTAATTATGTTTATTATTGTACACTACAAAATGTTCACTAAACAAACAACATGTACAGTTAAAATCTGACCATACATATCACTCTTGCTGCATATGACTCATACATGTTGAGGAAGATTATTCGAGCTGGTGAGTTCTAAGAGGAATAAAACAAAAGCAATAATGCAGGATAGCGTATATAACTGGATTTGGAGAAAGGGCCATGCAGTTACATTTACTTAAGGAACTGTAAAGAGGCATAACTTTGTATACTGATGATTGAACTAACAAGTCAAGTCACATATAATAAATTCAATGATAAGAAAAGAATTTCAGGGTTGTGGCTTGATCACAGGAGGAGATAGCTACGTCCTTGTCAAGTCGAAAAATTGAATGTAAGAAGCTATATATAAAGATCCTTTTCTAAATCCACGGTCACATTGCTACACAGTTAGTCAGTACCTGTAACTCATTCACACGCTGTGTAACAGCATCAAAATCATCTGTAGTGAATGAGTATTCTCCCAAAAACTGTAGATTGGCATTAGCAATATGTTGTTTAAATCCTGTAGAAAACTAAACAAGTACATAATGCATACGTAGCTGCCTTCCCAAAACTTCAATTTTAAACTTACAAATGTGAAGATATTTTCTGATTGAGTCAACAAGGCAACTCTTGACCAGCCAAAGTGCTGCTTGAGAAGTGATATTCCTTGAGCTATTTCTATATCACTTGACACAGTCCTTAAAAACCTAGGAAATTCTTGAGTGTCTGAAAGATGAGGTGATGAACTTGACTGAGAAATCTATTGTATCATAGATGGTAGACTTATAAAAACTCACTGTGTAGTTACATATTGCATTAACATAGCTAGCTACGTACCTGTACAAGATTCCAATGATGAGATATCTCAGCAACGGGCTCTGAAGACACAGAACAGTCCGACCCAATCAACATAATTTTTGGTGCTGATTCATTTGTTATTTGATCAAAGAAGCCAGTTAAACTAGCAGAAGCCTCACACTGTAACAGGAAAAGGTTTATACTTAGTGTAGCTAACTTCCTCAGTGATTCCCTCATGGCCATATTGGAATTTTTATGCAGGAAGTATTATTTACATTGCAACACACTATAACTTAGGTAGCTACCTAAATAAAACTGGTAGCTAAGCTTCCAAAATAATGAAATTAAAGTGAATAGTCTGTTTGCGCTCACCTCAGCTCTTGTTTCCTATGAATAACTTCGGTTGTGTACATCCTATTATTGTCACAAAGCCCTGTATGCAAATGCTGGAAACAGCATAAAAGAATCGCTTCGATAGGCCTTAAACAAGGGAGGTATGGCCTGACAAATATTTACCATGTGCCCATCTATGTACATAGCTAGCTACACCTAAAATTTGACATCACATTTAGACTTTGAATGTAATTGCCTTAACAAAGCTAGCTATATACGTACAGTCATTGGAAATGTACACTAGCAGTTGCCTATAATTTGTCAGTACATGAACCACAAAGGAATATTTTTCATAGGAAATGTGTGCACATCCTATAACATTTAAAGAACCAGGAAATTTCATATGCATAGTGTAGTTGTGTATACACATGGGCTGATATAAATGTAGTGGCTGTCTGTTTATACGTGCCTACTGTGAATGTATGCATGTATATATACACATGTGTATTTTACACATTCGATGTTCATATAAACCGTCAATAAAACGTGCATGCGTACGCAACTACATCACACATATCGTATGAAATTGTGAAGTTACCCGCTGTAGACTATAAGCATGAGCCTACTATGCTATAGCTAGCTACCTATCATGCATTCTTTCCACTTAATATTCTCAAATATTGATCAAAGTTCATCCTATCATTCTTTAAATTCTCACACTTTATATAACTTTTACCGCGTGGTGATAACTGCATGATCACTAGCTAGCTAGCTAAAGAGGGAACATCACGCTATAGCATACGTAAATAATCTAATTCCTTTTCATTTGTACCACTGCTTAAGCCTAAAATTAGCAAGCATGATCTCAACAGCTAACTATTTCCAATTATTCTAGAATAATTCCAACAAAACAAACCAAAATTTTATGCCTGCAGACTGCAATACAACGTTCAATAATAGCTAAAGCTGTGTAAATACGGCATGGCCGGTGACCAAAAGGTCACGGGTGTTCACCTCGTCGTTCGGCTTCCGCCTGGACTGCAGCCGCTTCAGACTACACTGAGTACAGCCCTACAGGCCCAGATCCAGACGCTATTTATCGCGGTTCTGTCGACTAGAGCAGAGATCGTTCGCGATGCCTACGTATATCGTATATACATAAATAGCTATGACTACGTGAGTTCGCTGCTACAGCTCTACTTTGTTCTAGCTAACTTGCAATTGACTTCAGTTATACACGAGTTAGCTACGCCAAGCTATATAGCTAGCTACTATACGTATACGTAGCTCAGCATAGCCTACATGCACTGATATGATATACGTGACTACGTAGCTTCACCTACTTTTGCATTGGTGATCGGTTCATATTCAATAAAATAATTCCGCCCGTTTAGTCCTTTAAGGACAGTTTTGTTATTGTTAATTTTCTCCACTCCCAACTCTAAAGGTGGTATAAATCCAGAAAAGTCAAAATCAGACTCTTGTGAAATGAATACACCGAAATACAGCGACTGATTCTCGGACTGGCCTGATGATGATACCACCATGCCAACTCCCAAGAGAAAATAAAGTATTCCCAATGAGTACACTGGTCCTGTATTCATATTTAAGGATACTCAGCTGCCGCGATATACTTGCCGATATACTAGACTGAAAAGGCGATGAAAAATCACTCGGTATTAATAGCCTTTGTATTTGATAGATCACGTGCCAATCACTTTGGTATCTATACGTATATACGTTACACTACGTATAGCTTATCAGTTAGTTAGTTAGTTAACTACTAAGTGTATAGTAGCTAGGCAAAATCTTTAGGCATGCAATCTACATAATTTAATATCAGCATATTCTGATTCAGTTATATACACAGAATACAAATAACTGCTAACTGAATATAGCAAATGATAAACAGTTTAAGGTGCAGCCATACAGGTTGTAATAATATTGTGTGTGTGTGTGTGTGTGTGTGTGTGTGTGTGTGTGTGTGTGTGTGTGTGTGTGTGTGTGTGTGTGTGTGTGTGTGTGTGTGTGTGTGTGTGTGTGTGTGTGTGTGTGTGTGTGTGTGTGTGTGTGTGTGTGTGTGTGTGTGTGTGTGTGTGTGTGTGTGTGTGTGTGTGTGTGTGTGTGTGTGTGTGTGTGTGTGTGTGTGTGTGTGTGTGTGTGTGTGTGTGTGTGTGTGTGTGTGTGTGTGTGTGTGTGTGTGTGTGTGTGTGTGTGTGTGTG
Source organism: Spongia lamella (assembly GCA_963930835.1). NCBI lineage: Eukaryota > Metazoa > Porifera > Demospongiae > Dictyoceratida > Spongiidae > Spongia > Spongia lamella. The sequence continues at coordinate 3,531,231 of OZ005748.1, read as the reverse complement.
TGTGTGTGTGTGTGTGTGTGTGTGTGTGTGTGTGTGTGTGTGTGTGTGTGTGTGTGTGTGTGTGTGTGTGTGTGTGTGTGTGTGTGTGTGTGTGTGTGTGTGTGTGTGTGTGTGTGTGTGTGTGTGTGTGTGTGTGTGTGTGTGTGTGTGTGTGTGTGTGTGTGTGTGTGTGTGTGTGTGTGTGTGTGTGTGTGTGTGTGTGTGTGTGTGTGTGTGTGTGTGTGTGTGTGTGTGTGTGTGTGTGTGTGTGTGTGTGTGTGTGTGTGTGTGTGTGTGTGTGTGTGTGTGTGTGTGTGTGTGTGTGTGTGTGTGTGTGTGTGTGTGTGTGTGTGTGTGTGTGTGTGTGTGTGTGTGTGTGTGTGTGTGTGTGTGTGTGTGTGTGTGTGTGTGTGTGTGTGTGTGTGTGTGTGTGTGTGTGTGTGTGTGTGTGTGATTACTGCATGGCATGAAGATAGCTTATATACATAGTTATAGCTATATCTATTAAAGTGAAAATGTAAACAACCATTTTGTTTACATAACTAAAACTGTATACGTACATATACATTGTCATAACAACCATGCATAAAAGCATATACATACACACAGCTAGCTAGCTGTATGCTTAAGCATATATGATAGCTCCGTATACAAATTTAAATTCTAAAACATCTTCACACTTCACTGGCTCACTCACTCGCTCACTTATTCACTCACTCACTCACTCACTCACTCACTCACTCACTCACTCACTCACTCACTCACTCACTCACTCACTCACTCACTCACTCACTCACTCACTCACTCACTCACTCACTCACTCACTCACTCACTCACTCACTCACTCACTCACTCACTCACTCACTCACTCACTCACTCACTCACTCACTCACTCACTCACTCACTCACTCATACACACACACACACACACGCACACGCACACACACACACACACAGCTACCTTACTTACAGCTAGTTTTTCTGCTGAATGTAGCTAGTGAAGCCCCAGTCATGAAAAGTGATAGCCATGCATCATATTGTGGGATGAGCAACACACAGACAGAAAACTTATAGGCATTAACACACACCACACATGCATGCATATACACACCACTATTACAATAAATATTCAACATAAATATCAGTATGATTTCCTAACTCAAGTGTACTAGCTATGTACGTGCATGTACGTATTAACTACTACTACAATTAAGCATGTGCGGTAACTTCATATATGTACGTACATGTATAGCTAGTGAAAGTGATACAAACTTGTGAAGCATCTATATATAACCACCATGCATGCAGATGTAAATTCAAAACCAATGTTATCTTAGCTTGCTATAATACATAGGTAACATAGCTACATTATGTAATTATGATCATACTATTATATAATTACAAGGATGTACAGGGGAGCCAAGAGGCCAGTTTGCCCTGGGCCCCAGGCCCCAGGATACAATGGGCCTATAACTAAATATTGCTAATAACTTTGATAAGTAATTATGTAAACCGGCTGTTGTAGCTATGTATATACATGGGCCCCAGATTCTTGTTTTGCCTCAGGGCCCAACTGCATGAGCTACCCCTTATTGGCAGCTCTAGGCCATATAGCTATACTGTTACATTAAACTTCTGTACTCTGTTCATATTCATGGTTCATCCCTTCCATTGTGTGACAATTATGATATTCCTTATTTAAATAAACTGTTTCCTTAAAGTTGCAGGAAAAATTGATTGATCAGCACATGCAGTGTTTATTTTCAATTAACTATACATAGCAAGTGCATGCATAAGGCAGCTCAGTATAAATAGTTGTAAAAACAGTTAACATGTTTCCCCTATTATTATGACAGTCATGTAGTGTGGTATGTATACTTTGTTTTTATAGTGTAACCAAATTATTAGCTAGCTACCTATAGGAACTTAAGCAGCTAGTAGCTAGCTAGTTGTGAAGTCAAAATTTCCAAGTAGTTACGTAACTGAATAAACTGATGCTATGTGTTATATTATGCATAACTGTTATCACTATAGTTGTAATTCTTTTCACATAGTTGTGAATATTAACGCAATAACAAGGAAATGTAGCTTAACCTAAAATATTGTCCACCCTATAGCTAGCTAGCTACTTAAACTATTAAATGATATTATACAGAAATTATAGTTAGCTATGTAATGTGATGTCTTATTCAGTTCAAGACTTCACTCTATTAAATTCTAGTACTATCTACGTATGTATCATAAGTCCTGACACTAGTAGCTATAGCTCAAATATACTAAGAAAAGCTGATGTCGTTCAGTGAACAACTGGAGTATCTTAAACCACTTAATCTTCTCACTTCATCTATATAATAATTATAATGATAGTGGCCACTGTATATAGGTTAGTTATAATATGTGCCGGCATATGTGAATAAAACTAATAACCATGTCTTCATATAGCTAGCTAGCTACATAGCTAGGTATTGATGATGTCACAGTAGCTAACTGGCATCACTAAACCTAGTTATATGATCATTCATGTATATATAGAAGAAATTTCCCCACCATTATGATAATTCCTTTGTAAACAGACAACATTAATAGCCATTGCACTAGTTGCAATTAGCCAGCTACCACCGAATCGTTTAATGAAAAAGCAGTTAGCTAGCTATATATTAATAGCATTGAAGCAGTTACATGTGTAGCCATTTTATCATTTCGTTATTATATTGCTGCATGATATCATCACTATTAGGTGGGAGCATAAATACCACATCACGTATTAGGAGAACCAAACAATCCTGAATACTGGCATAAAATTATATCTATATAATTATGTATATTATAGCTATAAGCAATCAAGTACATATATAAAGCATTTGCACTGGTACTGTAGTGGTACATGTGTGGATAATGCTTCACTACATGTTTGATCTTAATATGGTAAAATGTATGTAGTTAACTACGTATGTACGAGCTTATGATTATACTACGTATATAGCTATCTGCCATATTGATGCATGGTAAGTAGCTAAATCATAAGGTCTTTATTAAGCACGTCAACTGCTCTACATGTACGATATGGATTATTCATTCTCCTATAATCTCCCACACCCTACTACGTTATGTACACATAGCCTCCTGCTGGTGTGTCTCCAGTCCACTTTGCCTTCTTATAATCTCTCAGTGTCTCTCACTACAATTGTATTTTGTGTACAAAGCTAACCTCATGTAGCTAGCCAGCTATACCTATAGCTAATTATTTTATGTTATGTGCATTATAGCTATGTTGATTCAGTAAGAATACAATGTTGAAAGTGTGTAGTTCAATAGTTTATTAACTATATATGCTATACTATATTTCTTTCATTATCAACATTATAGTTTAGCCTATAGAGGCAATAAGCCAGTTGCATGTAAGCAAAAATATTTTGATTACTTTTTTAATTGCGCTTACGTCACGACTGGATGCTCTGGATGCCCGTAAAAATGTATTGCAGCCAATGAGAATCCGATGATCGACGGTGATTAAACGACTGTCACGAATGAATCATACGGTATAACCCAATTCTGCGAACGACTTTAATAAGACAGTGAATTTTGCCATCTTTTAGTGTTTGTTAGAAATGAATCGAGTGTTCTAGCGGCAGATTATGGCCACGTAAACATTAAAAATGCGCCACTACAGTACTATTTCGCTTACTAAAAAGATGAAGCGCTCGTCTAAGTGTTCTCCCAGGTACAATTAAATATAATCCGCAGTATAAAACTATTCGCTGGTTATCTAAACTTCGTACATGAAAGCCAAGTAGGCTGGTAATGGAAATTTTGATTGGCTATAGTTAGAGTGTAGTAAGGCCTCATTTTAGTGTTATTTTATCGCTAACCATTTATAACACACTGAGCAACCGTTACTAGTTATATAGCCTTAGTTTTCAGCTGTGTTCGCCACAAAACTGAAATGTTTTTCACTGTAACTCACAGCCAGTAGGTGTGATTCGCTTCCAACAAATGCCACAATGCGTGGAATTTTATCGTCTTTCCGTTATTGTTCGCAAAATTAAAATATACCGTATACTTAAGCCACCGCATAAGTTTGAATGTAACACATCATTGATTTTCCATTGGATGCAATACATTTATACACGCAACCACAGCATCCAGTCGTGACGTAACCGCAATTAACACCTTAATGCATTCTTGAATCCTTACATGCAACTGGCTTATTATGCTAGTTGGCCTTCAGCAATATTGCTGGCTAAGTGGTTACTTCCTTGCATTACTATACTTGGCTTGTCACACTATATCACTGTAACTGCTTTACTGTTAATGTCCCAGCTTTCATGATGTACTGGTATATATATATATATACAAATTTCTAAGATACCATTGACCTATTCATGTAGCTGCACTGTTGCTTGTACACTGAGAATTGTATTCTGCTTTTAATTATTATAATGTCAAATTGCATGTGAAGGTCATCAGTGGTAAGTGTATGCATGCATCTACGTATCATAGCACCAGGCTCACCCCACAATGCCATGTGTTTCACCTAGTTAACTTTTATTCTGTTGTCCATTGGGTGCTGGCAGGCCGTTTGGGGTTTTTACTGTAAAGTGGTTGCTATATTATAGTTATAACCCAAGGATGAGTATGTTATTACATGAGTCCAAGGCAAAGTTGAGGATGAGTGTTAATAACAAAGATATCATACAAATGTACCTGGGTTATAACTTGCTTATTTCCCAAAGGTCAACACCAATCAGTGCTTCTTTTTACAATGAACACATCAACACAATGGCTTCTACTGGTTGTGTCACCTATTAAAGTTTTCTTTGTACTATAGGCTGAGCATAGCTTTCATTTTCATGGCTTTTTTCTCAGGTGATATCTAGATATCGTCCTAACCACAGGGTGATATCCAGATATTGTCCTAACCACAGGGTGATATCAGATTATCACACTACAAATTCCTTTGATGTATGGCTTCACTGGGAAATAAATTACCTTATCGTCTCTTCGTGAATGGCATGTATTGAACTTGTACACACATAGCTACGTATGTGCAACACAAAATAATAATATATTCCACCAGTTATACTGTATATGTGTAAACCTACAGCTGTTTGATTATACTACACTTTCAAATTGTACATGTATTGTAGTGACATACGTGGTATAGCACACAATATATGTAGTTGTTGTAGTTAAACCATACGTCTATATTTTATGCACCTTGTTCTTTGTTATTAATTGCAGTTGCCATTTTGCTCCTGATTGCCACTATTGTCAATATGTATTGTCTCATCAATGGTATTCTCGTTAAGCTACAGAAATAAGGAAGTTTAAACTACATAGTTGCACTCTTTAGAGATTTTGGTATACAACTTGTGCCTATATACAAATTCTCTTATAAAACATACACTAAGATTTTATACAGCAATTTATAATTACCATATATTGCAAATTGTTCGAGGTGGAAAAGTTTCACAGTTTTCACGAATTAATTGGTGACTGCGAAACTTTTCCAGCTAAACTTTTTCGTTCTAGCTTTAAATTTGAATATCACGGTCGAACACTACAGGAAGAAAATGCTGTCAATGCGATATGCAGCTGGTTATTTCGAACTCCTCTGCCATTAATAAGATTTCACGTGTCCACGCAGTTGGCACGCTGCGTATCGGCATTAGCTAATGCCATAACTGTAGCTCAGGCTGCACTTTGTGTGATTTCCAGCTTGATACAATCTTACAGCCACACTGCTTAGCCATATCTGCCAAGGTCAGAAAGCAACAAGTTAAGAGGTAAATATGAATTATTAAGCAGATGCGTTCGATTAATGAAATCACATAGTCTACGCACGTGAGCACATTTTGACTGGGGTGAACGAACCGTGAAAGTTTTCCAGCGAATTTGAAGTACCTTGTCCATCCGCGAAACTTTTCCACCTTGAACAATTTGCAATATACAGTATTATACTCACTTTGGTTTTTAGATAAGTGTTTTCTTTCCTTAGTTTTTCAATTTGTTCTTTGTACATTTCCTCACTGTACTGAAATGCGTAGGTGTTTTGTTGAGTTGTCATTACAGACTTTCCTTCTGGATCATGATACACTTTGTACATCTATAAAAATATGTGAATAAAATGTCAATATAGCTAATAAACTTTAATTTATATGATAAAACCTGCCACAATTATTTTATAGCAACAGTTACCTTAGTCACAAATATTAGTATCAAGATGATAGTAATACTAGCCCACATCATAATCCCCAGTATGGCATATTGAGCATTGGGAATTTCCTCCAGGAAAAATCCAATAGGTGTGAGAGCTATTGACACTATCACCGCTCCATACACTGACATCCCAATAAACCGAGACTCATTCAGAGAAACTATTTTAACTTTACGTGTCTCAAAAGCAAGGAAAAGTCCAACCAATAAGATGCATCCTTTATAGGCAAACAATACTATAAGCCAAATTAGTGCGTCATCAGATGTACAGATGCCAATTATCACTGGTAGATCTCCATCCTATAGCAGATATATGGCTAAAAATGTACACAATATCTTATACCACTAACGCTTGCTCCTTCTAGTTCTCTCTCTTCTCTTCTTAATATAGCGTTACTAATAATAGTTGGTGGAAGCATAAACACAATATCACACACCAGAAGAACTGCAACAATTCCGACTAAATATATATGTTTAATTTGCTGCAAAAAGGAACCACAAATAATCCAGCAGCATTTTCATTTAGTGAGTATTTGCTTACCACTTTTTTATTTGCTCGCGACTGGCTAAAGATGTAATATATTCTCCAGGCTTTTGCAAATATTGTCCCAAACAGTAAACTAAACCCAATCACACTCAACCAAACTCTTGTATGACATAAACCATCAACTACTGAAAAAGAAGCAATGTTCTCATCCACACCAAACAGAATCACTGTTGTGTAAAAGATGATGGCACCAGCTATTATCATCACGTTGACATGTGGACTGCTCAACTTGACTATTCTGAAGAATCAACAACAGTGATGTATACGTACCTAGTAGTTATAGCTAACTTACTTTTGATTTCTAAACCAAAGGTTAAACCAAAGACATATACAGGCAAATATTATTCCAAATACAGAAAGAATGGTATATGACACAAATAGTCCCAAAGCAATTCGATCATATGTTTCATCTATAGGAACATCATCTAGAAAACAATACACATTCATAGTAAGCCATTAATTTTGCAATGTTATTATTTAGATACCGCTGCCATAAACTGTATCTCCATTTTGTCCTTCCAGAAAAACCAATTGATCGTACTGAACACTGGCAAACTGCTCTGTACTTAAGTTTGTTCCATTGTCTAACAAATCTAAATAATCTACAATTTAAGCATAAATATGTTATCACTAACCTCTGTACTGAAGTAGTCGAATTTTTCCTGGTCTATCTCCATTACTCTTATTAAAGTAAACATTTCCCTTTAACAATTAACAACATCAATTCTTAAACTAACTATTAAACTGTAAACTTACAGTTAAACCAAAAAATGTTACATTCAAGGCTTCTTTGTATATCATTTCAGAAATTTTTGTGTTTGTATAATTGAAATCTAGTAGTGATTGTCCACTGGTGGATAGCTTTGCTGCAGTGTTGTTCAGAGCTAATGCTGCTGCCCATACAGTATCAAACATGTAAGCTCCATCCTCCAAATTGTATGGTACATTAGTATCATTAAACAATTCATTGAATCTTTCATCATAAAGTTGTTTGTACTGATTCCATGTCTAAATCAATATTAAAACACCCAGTGTATTCTATGTTACTATGTAGCTATAGTCATTATATGTATCCAAATACAAAATGAATTGCATGTGACTATGTATTTTTGAGAACTATATAATCATATTATATAAACTTACATTATAAGAGTTTTTGTCAAACACGATTTACTAGCTATAGCTATTTCCCACATAAATTTTGACAAAGCTATGTACATATGCAGTAAGGCTGCAGTAATTATGCTGGAATTACATACCTCAGTTCTAGCATGCAGCTACGTATCTACGTACTAACTTGCTTAAACTTCTAGATAGCTGTGCCTGCATGTGTAGCCAGTATGATTATGTTGGCAATATTATATTCAGGATGCATAAGGTATATAAAATTATATGTATGTATGTATGTATGTATGTATGTAACTATGTATGTATGTATGTATGTGTGTATGTATGTACGTATACGCATGTGTGTATACATGCATGCATGCATGTATAATTTAAACCACAGCTATTAGGTGTATACAAGAAATCAACTCGAATCCAAATAATCTCTAACCCAAATGGGGAGGGCTGACAAGTTGTCTACTTGCCAGTGGGTCGCAGTACAATTTCAAATTCATGCCACCTAATTAGTGCCCTCCATTGGTACCAATGTATCGGTTGTGATTTTAATCATTTGGCAAGCTGCACTCTAGAAAACCAGATTAGACTTAACACTATAAGCTCAGGCATGTGTAGCTACGTATATGCTATAGCTACCTCAATACATTTAGCTATACATGGCTAACCAACTTGTAGTTCCAAATGCATAGTTACTTTATGCCTAGTTGTTTGCTTACCATTCCTCCAATGTTAGTTTTGTTTTTATCTGTCTCATTTATTCTTGGAAAATGATCTAATACAATTTGTAAGTTCAAGACTGCCTTCATATTTTCTAGTGTGCAGTTACTATTAGTCCTATTCATCCACCAGTCAATGTTATACCAATTATGAACCATCCACACATAATCAGGATGTTTCATGTTCCTCTGGTATGCCTGTAATGTCAATGTTATCACATTAATAAAATATAGCTAGCAAAAATTGAATTTTAATGTACTAAAATTACAGCGAAGAAACTTGAACAAGGATCTTCCTACTGGCACAGATCCATATTTTTACATAAGAAAAAGTGTGAGAATTAAAGAACAATACAGGATGAACATTCAAGAATAACAGGTGAAATTTTTGAGAAATTCTGAATTTAAAGCATAATAGCCTCAGGCTTAGCAACTGCAAGAAGAAACCAATTGGTTCGATAATATCATATTCTTGTGAATAAAAACATAGGGTCATATGTTTTTGGAAAAACTGGTGCATAAGGTTTACTGCTCAATCAATTTGCAACATCAACAAAATTATTTTCATTGTTTTACAATTTCAATTACTGTGTACATATTTTATAATTAAATGCGAGCTATGTAATAGTTATAACATGGTCAAGAGGGATTTGCCTGATATATTTGCCCAAGCCCGAGGGCCGCAGGCTCGAGGGCGTGGGCATATATATCAGGAAAATCCCGAGTGCCCATGTTATAACTAATATATTCCACTTCCGGCACTCTAAAAATCTGCCCAAAACTGATTGATGTCAATATTTCGGCCTCTTTATATAGTAACGGGTACTTGTTGTGATTGTGGGGCTCGATTTTATCATTGTCACGACGTTCTTGCATGGTAGTGCTGGCGATTGTGGGTTTACCACAACTTTTTATAAAGCTGCAGCACTTATAATGGGAAAAAATCCTGTTTAATCACTTCAAAAGGATAAACTAATGGTGAGTGTGTAAATAGAGTACATTAATATATATTAAGTCACGCAGTGAATAGACTATTTTTATCACGTTAGAAACTCACCTCAAATGGCATCCTTTGGCTTATATCGGCTTGTAAATACACACTTTTAGACTAGTAACAAAGTTTATTTTTCAACTTTAAATAAATATTAAATTTATAAAACTAAAACCCACAGCACCTATATAAAGAGTGATAGTTTCGTTTCTACATCAATGACTGGTCACCATGGCAGCAGGATATATCATGATATATCCCTGTTCCCAGGGTATATTTGAAATATATCCCTGTGGTTTCCTTTGATGTGAGGTGTCAAAGTGGTATATGCACTTTTAAAGGCCTTATTTAGACCTCTGTAGCAGTGCCAGCCTTATGATTGACATAGTTTAACATTTTCCCAAACTTGTGGGGGTGTGCATGTGTATCAGGAAGTTGACATTAGCACTGTGTTACAGTGGTAGTGGTATAAACACTGGACCAGTGAATGGCGACCCAAGTAACTTTCTGTGTTTTATTTCTGGTATAAACTAATGGCATTTTATCGTAGATAGTAGTATTGTTGCTAGGGTAGTGCCCATGTATGCTTTTGGGTAAACATAATGTATACGTAGCTACAGTATATAGTGTAAGGTTTGGTTGCCACTTTTTCTTATCACAGTTAATTAATCCCTACAGTTTACTATATATGATAACAATTTTGACAATATCTGTTTTTTAAATATGCTTGTTTACAACAACTTTGTGATAAAAGATAGCTTTCATAATAATATAAATGGGCATAACTATTTCATGTAATAATAATAATAACACCTATATGTTTATCTCAGATAACTCACTGTTGAATAATGAGAAATGAAAGTATAGCAATAAATAGTGTTGCTACACCATCACAATAGCTGCTAGCTAGTTGTTCAAAATAACTACGTGAATAGTATCAAGAGTTGATAGTATCAACATGAAGTCTTATTTGTATGTGTAATTAAGATATAAAAATCATTAGTTAACTGCTTTCATAAATGTAGCTACGTATACATATTTGGCACCTCTAGTTAACTTCAGTGTTTACTTAAGTATGGCTTAATTAATTCCTTGCCCTCTCTAAAAATATCCTGATACATACACATACATACATACAATTTTCAAGGCTATAGAGCTTTTCATTTACGTAGGAGCTGTGCAATAGTTAATGCATGCAAATGTATTAAGGATACAGCAGCAACAATCCAACATTGTTACACAGCCATTGCTGATTATTGCATGGGGTGTATAAATATTGACTGTTACAATTATAAGCAATTGCTAGCTACCACTGTAATGATGAAGTTATTTTGTTTGGGATAGAATAAACAATAAAGTTATTTGTGAATTTGGATATCGACTCCTTTAGTATTGTACACTATTTATACCATGCAACATTGAATGAAAGAGAATAACATGTAAAACTGACCATGCATATCACTTCTGCTGCATGTGCTTCATACATGTTGAGGAAGATTATTCGAGCTGGTGAGCTCTAAGCAAAAAAGAGACATTGGTGTACGCACTATAATAATACGTAGTTAGTTAGTTAACTAGTACTTGTAGTTCATTGACACGTTGCCTGAGAGCATTAGAATCATCTGTATTAAAGGAATATTCTCCCAAAAACTGTAAATTTGAATCTGCGATGTGCTCTTTAAATCCTGCAGAGAACTAAAAGACAGGTTAAATGTTGTAACACTGACTGTCCATAAGTTTATAAGCTTACAAATGTAAAAATGTTTTCTGATTGAGTCAACAAGGCAACTCTTGACCAGCCAAAGTGCTTCATAAGAAGTGATATTCCTTGAGCTACTTCTATATCACTTGACACAGTTCTTAGAAACCTAGGAAATTCTTGAGTGTCTGAAAGATGAGGTGATGAACTTGACTGAGAAATCTATTGTATCATAGATGATAGATTATAAAACTCACTAGCCATCTAGTTATATGCATTAACATACCTGTACAAGATTCCAATGATGAGATATTTCAGCAACAGGCTCTGAAGATACAGAACAATCCGATCCAATCAACATAATCTTTGGTGCTGATTCATTTGTTATTTGATCAAAGAAGCCTGTTAAACTAGCAGAAGCCTCACACTGTAAACAGGAAAGGGAAACATTAATAGTTAGCTTCCCATGCATTTCCCTATTAGCACTCCAATGTATGAATTTCTAAAAGACTAAGTAAAGGGTTTATTATAGTAAATCATTTTTATTTACTAGCAGAACTATAGCTACATGCATACATAGCTAACATGTATAGCTACGTTAGTTATAGCTCAGTATTATACACAATGATAAATACCTTAAGTACTCATGTGTTTCAGAGACAAAGTAGCTAGATAGCTAGCTAGCCTAGTTATGTGGCGAGTATTTGGCTGTACAAAACACCCGCCATGTTCGCATAACCATAGCTACATAAATTTCATAACTTTCTAACTGTTTCTTGTAATGATCTATTTGTCAAATGATCTATTTGTCAAATGATCTATTTGTCAAATGATCCAGGTAGCTATCTAGCTAGTTATATACATGCTAAACAAAAACACCCTGGGTGTAAAAAAGTGCGAGGCCAATCAGAAGCAGCATTGCAAATGGGTATGTGCGACCAAAAACTTTGATATCAGTTGAGGCCAAGAAGTTACTTATCAAACTACTTGCATGACATACAATAGTTTATAGCATATTTTCACAACTATGATTGGCTTTATCACTTCACCACCTTTATTAATAATGATGGTGTGAAAAAGGTGGCCAAGTGACAAAGCCAATCATAATATGCTATAAACTATTGTATGTCATTCAAGTAGTTAAAAATATTTTTGATAAGTAACTTCTTGGCCTCAACTGATATCATAGTTTTTGGTCGCACATACCTATTTGCAATGCTGCTTCTGATTGGCCTCACACTTTTTTTATACCCAGGGTGTTTTTGTTTAGCATATCACTACTTTTTGGAGGTATATAAACAGATGTTATTACTAGTAAGCAGCAGAGAAGTACTGCATGGGCATAACTTGTACTTGCCTAGCACACAATATTGTAAAATAAACTTTGAAGCTTAATTTTGAAAAACTAGGCCTGAGATTTTTTTAAACTTTCACTACAGAGTGATACATCAATATAGATTGTGTCTATGAAAGTTTATGCAAATCATTTGAAGGGGGTCCAAGTTATGGCAACTATCAACCTGCAGTGTAACAGACCTACTCAAATACATTCAAGTGCTTACTTCAGACTGATAATAGTATGACAGGTAGAGCATACATAGGAGAAGTGCTGATACAAATTTGGCTGAAGAAATGAGTGCGTTATTAGACAAACATACAAGTGAATGTTGAGTTTGAAAAAAACTTCCGGGGTTCACGAAAGCTCCCGCAAGTCCACGAAAACAGTGTGCGATGAAAATGAAAGAAAAAAGAAAGAAGAAAAAAACAACTGCCACATAAAAATTTTTGTGGTGACAGGAAGGCATTTATAAGGCTGTATCAGAAGAATGCATGGCTGAACCGATTTCTATCAACTTAGGGATATTGATTCTTCACACAATGAAGGTACTAATTCTCTAGTAAACAGGCGAATTGGGCAGGAAAGGATGGTTTGTCATGCATGCATAGTCACACGAGCGCCATAAAACTCACAATGGCTGGTACTTAGGAATGGTGGTACCTATTTCCTCCATTCTCGGTTTGTTGATTCTATATAGTAAGAACGTTGTGGGTCGGTAATAACTAAGCGATATAGCTTTAATGACGGCTTAGCTAGAGCGTTTGCGAGTTTGAGGGCGGTGCTATGTGTAAATAACTCAGTCAGTGGTCGCGTTGCTGCGCTTCTTCTTGGCCTCGCGACTTTTTTTATTTTTAATAAAGCAATTGAAACTATAGCCACCATGCATGCATAATTCTAGCTAAAACTCAGTTTTGGTGTGAAGGTACGTATGTAAAATAAGAGGATTTTTGCAGAGCTATGCAGTCAAACTAGTGAATATAGCTAGCTACGTAGCTAGGTTACATGCTTGTCTCTAGCTAGCTATGTACGTATATATATATGCTACACATTAGTTATATAGTTTGTTATATAGCTACATCATACAGTATAGCTGTGTGTGTGTGTGTGTGTGTGTGTGTGTGTGTGTGTGTGTGTGTGTGTGTGTGTGTGTGTATGTGTGTGTGTAAGCAACTAATTGCACATAGCTAGCTAGCTAAGATATGTAAGATGATGATGTGATGTGTAGTCATGTTATAGCTAGTAGCTAAAAATACATAGTAGCTACGTAGTTACGTATATTATGTTTAATTATTTTATTATGTAACATTATACTAGCTATGGTATTTGATTTCCGAGATAATCAGTTTAACTGCTTAGCCTTATATTAATTCCGTGTGTAGCTAATTGCGAAACAAAAATCTCGCTATATAGTTAGCTTGTTTACAAGCAAGCCAATGTAGCTATCATTTAAGTATATAGCCGCGGGTAGACGCCCCCGACGCCCAGCAACTGGTGAACGGAGGCGCAAACTAGCTTTAATAGATCTATGGCGATATTAGCTTCGGCATGCAATCCCCCCCCCCCCCCCCTTCGATGCAATCTTACTTTAGCATTGGTGAGCCCGTATTGAATGTAATAATTCATTTCGTTGAGTCCTTTAAGAACACTTTCACTTTCATTGATCGTCTTTACTCCCAACTCTAAAGGTGGTATGAATCCAGAAAAGTCAAATTCTGACTCCTGCGAAATGAATACGCCGAAGTACAAGGTTGAATTACGATAAGTCACACCCGAGGATGCCGGTACCACTGTGATTCCAAACAGAAGGTAAAGTATACCTATCCATGCTGGAACTCTATTCATATCTAGAGAAGTCACAGATGATCCTAAAATGTGATGAAAATAACCGCATTATCACCTAGCTGAGTGAGTTAGCGCCTTTTATAATCAATAGACCACGTGCCGGCCAAAGCTCAAGCATGACATCATCGTCGTATAGACGATCCCTATAAATATAATACTAGCTATATACGTACACACCAAACATAATAGCTATAGTACGGTAGTACTTAATAGTAGGGATCGACACGAAAAACATGGCGTCTAACTTTCACGCGCCTTCATCACACGCCTCACAATATACAGTGGCGGATCTACGAGACATTTAAAAAGGGGGATTCCACCGTAAGCATCCTTCATGGCTGCGTACTATATAGCTAAATACTTAGCTGGTCAGGCATGCTACAGACAATTTTAAAAATTAATAGAAAACTTCAATTCTGAGGGCAGATTTTATACACTAGATTTAAAGTTACAAAACATTAAACTTACTAGGCTTCTTTGTTCTGTTATATTACCAAAACACTGCCATCTTCCTGTATGACTGCAGTGTTTTCTAATTAATACACACCATAAACGGCCCCGTGCATTTGCAAACTATGCAGAGGTGAAAGATTGGCATTTCTGGAGGGGGAGGTCTCGAGACCCCAAAGACCCCTGGATCTGCCCCTGCCTAGTAGCTAGTTGTAATAGAATTTTGCTAGATTTTTGTTCACTAGCACTTTATGCTTTGAAGAAATTTTCCTGATAGAAGTTTTGTGTATCACTACCATTGTTAATCAATCCATGTTAATTTACATTATAGATAATTTTATGGGACCAAAATTATTTACAAAATTAGCTAGCTAGCTACATAAAAAATAAATTTCCCTGTTAGCTAGCTAGCTAAGATCTGTCGTTAGGCTATAGCCGGATTTGATCTGCAGCTTTGTAGGATTTAATGTAGAGCCACAAACTATGTAGATACAGAAAACAATTAAATCTAAATATTCACTAATTAAAAACAGTTTCCATAGTGACAAAACTTTCTGGGTAGAATTATTGCAAATCCTACAGTATAAATTTGTAAGCAGCAACTTAAATGTTGTGGTAGCTAGCTACCATGGCACAAATTTAGTATGGCACCACAAACAGTGCATTCATTTAGGGAGCAATATTCCCAGTATTTTTGTCACAGATCTCCTCTGCTGAGGAGCACAAATTAGAACTGCCTTCAGATGGCCACTCCGACTACTAGCTACTACAAAAAGCAAGTCTAAGCAAACCAACCAGTGGACCATACTCCACCAGATAAAACAGGCAAAGGGACTAATGAGGTGCTTTGCCCTATTTGTGACAAGAAAATACCCAACACAACAGAGGATGACAAGAAGCCCTCAACAGACAGTACTGTGAGGGCAAGAGTGTTCCACATGGATACACAGACAATGCTTGGTTTAACACTTACAATGTTCAAAAAACTAGGTGGGTCAGATGAACCTTGTACATACGTATATTGCATACTTAAAACTCAAAATCACGAGAACCAGAAACTAAAAACTACTGTCATTAACAGACGAACTAGCTGCACTGAAGCTATTGTGGTCAGAGTGTAAGCATGCATGGATTAAATAAACATGCTAATCCAATCTTAAATATCACCTTATATCTTCTGGGGACTGCAGACTCCTGCTTCAGATATCTAGATCTACCACAGACTCATCTCATGTGCCGAACCCCTACTGTTTTACTGGAGAAGCAGGTTCCAATGGACCATATGCATGGTTTTATGAATCAAACAAATAGACAGAAACCGAGATAGAAAGATTACTCTGTTCTGATTAGAGAATGGTTCCATGGGTTCATCAATCAAACAAACATGAACATAAAATCATAAAAATGACTAACGGTTTCAAGAAGAGAAGGCTAACAAGAAGATGAGAACAAAGGGATGCAAGTTATCATAGTGCTAATTATATTAGTCTCTCACTTAGTTGTCTTAAGAATATTCACCTATACCTAATTAGTAACTGTTTAGCTAACCATTATCATGCCCATGACCTTGTATCTTTACCACACACATGTGGCTTGTTTCTGCTGACACTATTTTGCTGGAATGTAGCAGATACATATAGTGAATTATATCACGTACGTACAAGTACATTTATTTATTTTTATATTCATATGTAGACAAATGGAAGTCTTGAAAATATACGTATAGCTGGCTACATAGTTACTAGCAATTGAGCACATTGCCTTAGTGGTTAAAAGTGTCTCCTTGCAAGTAGGATCAAAAATAATGCATAATATATACATAGCTACACACATACAAAAATACACATAGCCAGCTATGTACAATCAAATACACATACGTACATGTAAAGTCATGTCTATTAATACGTAGCTAGCTACTACAAAATACAATCTTCTACTACTTATGTAATTGGCTGTAACTGTATTGCATTAAACTGCTGTACTTTCCTCAGCTTCATGGTTCATTCCGTCAGCTACATGGTTACCATCAACCATATGGTTATCATCAACTGCATGGTTACCGTCAACCATATGGTTATCATCAACTGCATGGTTACCGTCACAATCTAAATTGTTTTCTTTAAGCTATGGAAACAATTCATTACAGCTAGATACAATATCCGTGTATTAACTATTACATACAATCACTACACTGCCAACTACCATTACTGCATGTATTAGCTGGGATAAAGGTTCGAAGCTTCAAGCTACATAGCAAGATAATTTGGCATCCTGGTGGCCAACAAAACTGCCAAATTTAATTCTGCTGACACTCACGTCTGCACCAACATTGAAACTGTGTCAAAGGCATTATTGCTCCCTGACCCATTTAGGCTTAGACCTGGTGGCCTGCAGAATGAGCCGTGATGTGACCCAGACTAAAACTAACACCAGATCAGTACTCTCTAATATAGTAATATTATTAGTGACTACTATACTAGGTGAAATGCACAGCATTGTGGGGTGAGCCTGGTGCTATGATAGATGCAGGTATACACTTACATGCAATAAAACAATAAGCACATGGTAGTACCAGCTATTATAACGAAAAGTAAACATTGAGGCCCTTTCGACAAAAGATAGAGGAACAACATCTAATAGTCATCTACGTATGTTTATATTGTGTAGGCGGCTGATATTTCATGCATCTGTCTAGCCATTGCAGTACTAATGGTCTAAAATCAAATGATCAGCTTTACTATTGCTTCATACGAATACATACTTGACCTCTGGCTAAGCTGTCCTTGATTAGAAAGTTTTATTCACACATTGTGGTTAATAACTTATGGTTAGCACTTGAATGGTATATACATGCTATGGTTAGCACTCCACACGTTTGATGTAATGTTGGTTAGCACTTCACCTGTTTGGCTTGCTGGCTTTCAGCCATATAAAGGGATGATGTATCAAGCAAGCAAGAAGACAGATTTCACTGTTGACCCCATATGGTGGGACTTGCCTAATTAAAGAGTATTATAAACCTGGGTCATCCAGAACTTTTTGCTAGGCCTGGGGAAAAGTAACCAATTTGACCTAAATTATTTGGATAACCTAGCCAGTTTCAACTGCATGTACATGAAGCATTGACTTATATTTCAGTCTCAACCAATTAAATCATATTTCCCTGCTATACAGTACGTACATACATAATTTTTATCAGCTAACATACGTGTCTGTGTGTATACAAGACAGTCATGCATAATTTATAGTTGACTACGTACTTCCTAGTAAGTAGCTATGCTAACTACCACTGCAAACTATATGTACAGAATATTTTAAAAGAATTTGCAAATGGAATCAATAAATCCACAAAGGATATTTAGCAACCTTTATGGTAAAACGTCCCAAGCTTAGCTTAACAGGAATAGCTGACATATTTTGTAAACAATAGTATATTCTGAAAGCTACTGTAGCCTTAGACGCTGATAGTTAACAATGGGTATTTACAACTTCTAAGTTTCATTGTGTATTTTCACAACTACAGGCGACATAGCATACCGTATAGTGGGAAAATTTGGCGTGGAATTAAATTTGGCGGTTTGGCGGATATTAGCGAAACTGCCAAATTTAATTCCGCCGATTGCTCAACATTCGTTATGAAGCAATAGCTGATTTTAGGCTTTCACCAAATTAAAATCCGCCAAACGCTGAGAATTGGCGAAACGCCAAATTAAAATGCCGCCAAATTTACCTGCTATACGGTATGCAAAACCTCTAATAGAACATACATGCAACATTGATAATAAGATATAAACAATTACCCTCTTTCTAAGCATAGCAACTTCTCCATTTAGCTTTTGTATTTGTAATTTGTAGGTATCTTCACTATACTGGAATGTGTTTCTTGGCTGCTGCTGCTGCTGCTGCTGCGGCTGGTCTGTAGTAGTAATTCCAAGCTGAACAGTTTTCCCCTCTGGATCACGATACACCTTGTACATCTGTGTATGTATGAAATACAAAGCATATGTTAACTACAATATTTAGCACTGGATAACAAAAAATTAATTTATACTAAAGGTAAGAGTTTTATTGTAGTTTAGTATCACACGTACCTTACTCACAAATATTAATACTAAAATGATGGTGACACTGGCCAGCATCATAATTCCCAATATAGCATATTGAATAGTGGGAGACTCTTCCAATGAAAACCCAATAGGTGTGAGGGCTATTGACACTATCACTGCTCCATACACTGACATCCCAATAAACCGAGACTCATTCAGGGAAACTATTTTCACTTTACGTATCTCAAAAGCTAAAAGGAGTCCCACCATTAAGATAACTCCTTTATAAACAAGCAGCACTATTAGCCACTCCAATGAGTCCTCAGAGTCACAGATTCCAATTATTTCAGGCAATTGTCCATCCTAAAATAAATATATAATTCAAAAGAGCTATGTAATTTAACAATTCATTGCTGACATTTTCACTACTAATTTCCCGTTCCGTTCTTCTTAATATAGAACTACTAACTATGGTTGTTGGCAGCATAAATATCACATCAAGTATTAGAAGAACTGCAACAATCCCAAATAAGTACATATCTTTGATTTCCTACAGAAATGTACAGTTAAACCAAACGCAAAAATATTTTAAATTATTACGTACTGCTTTACTATTTGGCGTTAGGTGATTAAAGATGTAATAGATTCTCCAGGCTTTGGCAAAAATTGTACCAAACAGCAAACTAAACCCAATCACACACAGCCAAATTCTTGCTTGACATAAACCATCGACTACTGAAAAAGAAGCAACATTCTCATCCACACCAAACAGAATCACTGTTGTGTAAAAGATGATGGCACCAACTATTATCATCACGTTGAGATATGGACTGCTCAACTTCACTATTCTATGAACAATGATCCAAAGAATCAACAGTGATGATCAATGCAGTTATAGTACACCTTACTTGTGACTTCTAAACCAAAGGTTAAACCAGAGGCATATACAAGCAAATATCACTCCAAACACAGCCAGAACACAGTAAGTCACAAATAATGGCAGTGAAATACGAACAAATTCTTCATCAACTGGCACTCCACCTGGAAGTGACCAATATAAAACACTGTCTCCCTTTCAAAACATCTATAACTATAAATACCTGGAAAAACCATATCAGTGCTCTCACTGTCCATATACACTAATGTTCTATTGGCTACTTTACCAAATGGCATTTTGGGAATACCTGTTTCATTATCTTCTAAAAATATAGTAAAGCTAGTAATGCATTACATAAAGCTACTGTACCTCTGTATTGAAGTAACCGAATTCTTCCTGGTCGGTCTCCAGTAGTCTGATTAAAGGACACATGACCCTGTATATATCATATATGGATGTAAATCACTAGCTATATACGTACATGATGTGTAAAAGTATCAGGGAAATTATAACCAAATACTTGGCAAAAATACTGTATATAGTACAGTGCTATTATTAAAACAGCCATTTAAAATGGTTCTAACTCACTGTTAGTCCAAAAAACTCCACTTTCAAGGTTTCGTTGTATATTATATCAGAGAGATTTTCATTTAAATAATTAAACTCTGTTAGTGAATATCCCAATGCAGCTGTTCTATTAAGAGCTAGTACTGCCGCCCAAACTGTATCAAACATAAAAGCTCCATCCTCCAAATTGTATGATACATTTGTTTCATTAAATAATTCATTGAATCTTTGAGAATACCTACTCTCATAATCATTCCAAGTCTAGATAAATTCAATACATGTTTATCCATTTACTGTTACAATATTTAGCATATCTACGTAGGTAAGTATACATTGTGTTAAGAGTTTATCGCTGTTGATTTATGGCAGTAAATTCTATCAACATTTATTTCAGATATGTAAATAGTACTTAAAACCTTTGTATCTTATTATAGTGGCCATAACAACACACAGCTATACATAGACCTATCTATGCATATAATTGAGTGCCTTATAAACATTAGGCTAAGCTTTTAGCTACAGGTGTACTAACAATGTTTCCAACATTAGTTTTGTTCATATCTGCCTCATCTATTCGTGGGTAGTGATCAATAATTAACTGCATGTTTAACATTTTCCTCAAGTCAAGGTCTGTACAGCCACTGTTGTTCTGCCTCCACCAATCCATGTTATACCAATTGTGGACCATCCATACATAATGTGGATATCTCATGTTTCTCCTGTAAGCCTACAATAGATTTGATTGCTTGATTAAACTAGTAGGCATGCCAGTGTAGACTAACTTTAACCCCTTGGCCACCAAATGGCAATATGTTGGCTTTTATAGCATGCTTATTGAAAGAACCAGCATAGATAAATGGCTGTTACTTTCATTTTACTCACCATCAAATTCTGTTGACAACAGTCCCAATTGTCAATTCAGCCTGCCTTGAAGGAAAAAGATTTTCAACTTTTCACTTCACTGTTTGCAGAAAAACGGCTATAACTTTACTCCAGCGATTTCAATGGTATATAACAGATTATGTGACTATAAAATGGCTGACTTGTGCCCAAGAATGTGACTGTTTTCTAAGCTCACTGCTTCAGTTATTCTATGTATAATAAAACTCTTTACATTTTCTAAAAGCTTATAAACTTTCCTTTCATAAAATTTCCTTTCATTTTATATATAAATAAAGCGCCCATTCAATGGCTAGAGCATGCACTATAAGAATTTATTTATTTATTTATTTGTAAGCATGCATTTTAAAGTCAATATTATGGAAATCTGGTGGCCGTGGGGGTACACTTTATGACTATACACATGTTAGTTATGATACTTGTATCCTGTTTCACATTACTCACTAACCAAACACATCACTTTAGCTGCATTCTCTTCATACATATTAAGGAAGATTATTCGAGCTGGAGAACGCTGGAAAACAATTGTATTAGGTACTCACTGATAATGCTACAGTAACGGCATACCTGTAATGCTTCTACAGTTGATGATGCGGAGGTATCCGTGGTAAATGAATATTCCCCTAACAGTCTTAGATTACAGTTTCTGATATGAGTCTTAAACTCTGTGGAAAACTACACAGTTAGTGATGAAATATAGTAAAGCATGTATTTCTCCACTTACTGATGTAAATATGGTTTCAGACTGAGTTAGCAAAGCAACTCTAGACCAGCCAAAATGCTTCATCATGCTTGATACTCCAGTGGCTACTTCTGCATCACTTGATACAGTTCTTAGGAATTTAGGAAACACGTTAGTATTGGAAAGATGTGGTGATGAACTTGACTGAGAAATCTTAAGTCAATGAAGGGAGAGAAAAACACAATATGTACGTAAGCAATAGCGACAGCTAAAATTATGCCTTTAACAGAGAGGAATAATGTTTCACATGCATAACTGTCAGGGATGTACCCACAGTGGTGACGAAGTTATAGCAATTGTTTGAGCATAACACATTAACTACACATGGTGGTAGTCCTTATAAAGGGTTATAAAACATCCATACACTACAGTACACGTGCATTACACCTAGCTTTCCCTCAAAGTACGCATCATTTGGATTACTAAAATATATATTAAGAAACTCTAATAAAACACACACCTATAATTTTAAATACAACAATCACGTGATCGGTTTAGATAAATGACTTCCGTTAATTGATGTTTATATAATCAACACTCCACTGTAATGATGACTATGTACATATATGTACATCAGTCTAGCATACCTGTACAAGATTCCAATGGTGGGATATGCTAGCAACAGGTTCTGTGGACACTGAACAATCTGATCCCAGCAGCATAATCATGGGCTTTGATCCGTTGATCAGATCAATGAAACTTGTCAAACTGATCGCAGCATCACACTAACAACATCATAAAACAAATCTTTAGTTAGCTGCTATCAAATCACAAATACCTAATATTGTAGTTATGTGCTCAGACAATGGGATTATGTAGTACATAATATTAATTTTTAATAATATAGCGTTGTACTTATACCACTAGAAAAGCCATTACCCAATAAGGTTATTACTCTAAATACCTAGTTATTGGATTACAGTACCACTATGAAAACTATGATCTAATAAGTAATTTATTTTGTATAATGATTAACAGTTTATAGTTATAATAATAATCCTAGGAAGTGGGGGATTAACAAGAATTTAGTGGCAGATGTAACTGTTTTGAGCTGTTAACCATGCATGATAAATCAGTGCAATGGGGCTGCATTATCTCATCCTACTGGTATAGCAGGAAATGAATAACAACTGTAACCATGCTAAGATAATGGTAAGGCTGCAGTAGGCAATACATCTTATGGTAGGCAATACATCTTCTATTATGCACTTACGTATTATCTCACGTCCTAAATCTCACAATGAAATCTCACAATGCATAATTATTATATGTACTATAGTCATATCAAAAACGACTGTAGTATTTGTCGTGTATTTCTTTTCTGTTGTATGCAGTGTGTAACCAGTAAAAGTGAGGCAGATATAAAAAATATCGAGTGACACACTTTTTGACAATTTTCTGTCATTCTAATTTTATACAAAGTTGTTATGCTATCAGTAACACATGGTTGAAGATATTTGGCGTTAAGCTGATTGCTAACTTGAACCTTTTGGTATATGCTTTTCTAACAGTGACATCACTTTCAACAGTAAACTTATCCATTCCGGTCTTACAAGGAAAAATGCTAACAGATAGCATTTAACATGAAACTGACTAAATTCTACATAAAATCTTAAGCATGAAGCCCGTTCTCAAGAAGATTAATAACGGGTGATTCTCACAAATGTCACTTGACCACCATTATGATAGCGCGTATGGTATTATTGTTTTTCAAAGCATCTGTATAAAATCAGAAATGTATTTCAAATTGCTTTCAGTGTTTATAATAAGTCAGTAGCCAAATATGGTATAACCAAAGTGTTAGACTTTGTTAGCCCAATAACAAAATATTCAAGGGAATTGATACATGTTTTTAACATGATAATTGTGATTTCGTATAAAACTACAAATTGGTGGATCAGAATTTACTAACACATATTATGCCTACATCTATGTATGTGCACCCATCCATGCATGCATTATTTAAAGGAAATCTTCCTTCCCAAAGGCAGTGAGCCATATCAACTCAACCTTTGACTACTAGGTTAGCTAATCTGGTTATCACATTAATACTGGTGTTATGATATTAGGTTACACACTATAGCAAAATCAGCACAAGTATCTACAAACATACACACATGTGATTGTATGTATGTATGTATGTATGTATGTAGGCAGATGTTTCACAACATTGTGATGTCCTTATAGTTCAAAGGATAACTTTTGCTTGACAGCCACCACACACACATGGCTACTCAAAATATGAACTATACTTGTTTAGATCTACATACCAATTTTCCATTGGGCATTGATATATATATATATATATTATATACGCATGTCAAACATTAAGCCGTCAATTTTGAATCAATAATAATGTGTAATAATAAAATTGTATAGCCCTACTTACATTTCATTCTGAATATATGCATCATAATAATTATGCATATACATAATAGGGATCAACTGCTACGGTACCTTATAGCTGCTTGAGCCAATTATGTCAGCATTATTTTGAGCATAATACGTAGGATGGCAAAAGGATTGACCATAATACCAGCATAATGAGTAAACTTTTAAAGCACACTTTGTACACAGGCATCAACATTTTGTAAGTTTGGGGTGAAGCTATAGCTATCATTTATATTGTAATGAATGCAATGATAAAATGACATACATATTACTCCACAACATAATTATCAGTATTTGGGAAGGAATACACTTTGCAAGGAATACAAGGAATACACTTTTGTTATGCAAGGAATACACTTTTGTTATGCAAGGAATACACTTTTGGACACTGTTCAAATACTGTATAGTTGAAGAAGAACTTAGAAAATTCAGAAAAAGCCTGGTGATGCCGTGATGGTCTCTGAAACTGTTCTACTGTTAACTTTATAATAGTATTTTACATGGGTATGGGCAGATCAATGCCATTAAGTGTGCTTTATTTTCTATATGGCATGGTAAAATGTACTGTATGGAAGATAAAGCATAGTCAGGGAGTAGGAACCAGGAGGCAAGACCGGGGCCTAGGCCCCCCAACGTTTTAACAGGAGGAACCTTGTCACCAATTATATAAAAATTATAGTACATATGTTGAACAACTTCAAGCATGAATTTGGCTACGTATATAATGGGAAAACCATTCCTAATCGCACATTGTGTATTTCAAGAATACCGCATAGCAGCAAATTCACTGTTATGAGCATTTGGCGAGGGAAGATTTGGCAAACGAATAGATTCAGTCATAACGTAGTATGGTTTTAGTTTGGCGAATCACGGAGAATTCACCAAATTCGCCAAACTGTTCCCACCAAACTTTCTCGCCATACAGTATTCAAGACACTATGGTTTCTCTGTGGTCAATTTTTAGCCCTGCTAGAATTACACTATAAGTATAGAGTAGGTTTATAGCTGGTTTTTTAATGAACTGGTTGGGAGGATGGTGACGGGTAGTGGGTTACAATTGCTAGTAGACACCGGCAGTCGAGCTGTGTGTTCAGTACTTGAGTGAAACAACCACAGTGGCCCTAGACCATAGCAAGAGCCAATAACCAAAATCAATTTACATTTAAACACTTCCAGACACAGTGACAACATAGATATAATTTATATGATTGGTTGCTTTACAGATGGCTTTTTGCCGACCCTATCAAGCCATGAAAGGCCACAGGATAGCCTGTAGGGCTACTGAGGGGCTTTAATAAGGTCACATGGGGTGCCAAACTGCTTCTAAATTACGTCTCTTACTGTTTGATGGCTTTAGCATAATTATAATACAAGCCAGTAGAAGACACCATCACGTAGTACAAGTAGAATGGCATGATTTCCATGGCCCTTGTAACTCCATTTGTTTGTAGGCCTTACTCTTCGAGATGCTGGGGTCCTCTATTACCAATTAGACTCTTTTTAATATCATCAAACAAATTGTTTTCACATCATTAGCTGTTAATGGTTTGCACATTCACGGAATATCGCAGTATCGATAGGTGAAAATGGCAAATCGATAGGTGAAAATGGCAAATCGATAAGACAAAAATATTGCACATCACTGATAGATACATGAATAAAGCACTTGGCGTGCAGCCTCAATGCTACCTTGTGCTTTATTTCATGTATAGCGCATACAGCAATGCATTGACTCTACTTAATGACCCTTCTGAAATATCTTTTTAAAAAGCTTCCAGGTAGCTAAATGTTTAAATATGTAGTAAGGTTTCTTGAAGCAGTTTTTAATAAAATCATGTAGGGGACCAGATGGCCTGACTGATCCTATGTATGGAAATACCTATAGCTGTTTGGATGTATGTTCCTGCAGCCTCGAAATACTATGCTAAACTGCTAACGTGATAATTAATAACAAAGTGGCATAAACAATTAAAATCAATTTGCGGTCTTTTAACAACACAAGGTAAACATTTACTACTCAATGTGGAACTTTATAATATTTTTTATAGATCAGTACTAGGACCAGTGAATTAATTCCACCACACCCTCCTGGTGAAGTTGATGATAATAATATAATAGCGTCGCCTGTTGTTTATGTATACTGAAATTCCGTGCTTCATGCGGTGATAGATCTACTTAATCACCTACCATCGCATCACTAATATTGTACATGATTTGATACTTCGTTCCATCCTCTGTAGTAAGCACTGAAGCGCTCCTGCTGACTGTCTCAAATCCAATTTCTAAAGAGGGTTGAAATCCAGCATATTCGAAAGAATCTGACGACTCCTGAGAGATGAAAACTCCAAAACGTAGTACGGCGTCTGATACACTGTTATTGTGACTCGCATTTTGACCCAAAATTCCAATGGTAAAAAGCGACAACAGCTGAAGCAAATTCCCATTCATTTTCCCGACATTTAATAAACGAAACATTCACTCACGTTTTATAATTATCGGGGCGTGCGCCCGGATAAGCTGAAATGGTTAGTAATTATTAGTATTATTATAGTTTCTGCAATAGTACTATATATATATAGTGATCTCAGTGTTCATATAGCTATACGTACACTTTTGCTTTAATTCCTTTTGAGCATTATATATATATGTTACGGCCCGATTTGTAATTTGGCCCATTTTAAAACGGGCAGCCCATTTTAAAACGGGCCAGCCCATTTTAACACCGGTCAGCCCAATTAATAATAATTTTTTATTTGGCCCGTTTTGAAACAGGCCATGGTAGGCAGCCTGTTTCGAAACAGGCCAGCCCATTTTGAAACAGGCCAGCCCGTTTCGAAACCAGGCCAGTCTATTTTAAAATGGGCCAGCCAGTTTTGAAACTGGCCAGCCTATTTTCATAGCTATAGACTATTCTGAGCAAGAGTAAATAATGGAGAAGTACTCTTGCTACTGATATATAGGCCTGTCACATCTGTACAAATCGTGCATCTGGAAAATTACAGCTCAGTCATGCATGTGCTGATACTAAATTGTACTCTTTACCCAGTGGCCCATTTTAAAACGGGCTGGCCCATTTTAAATCGGGCCAGCCCGTTTTGAAACGGGCCACGGATTTTAAATCGGGCCGTAACATATATAGCTATATATATTCAACCCCATTCCATCATGATCATGCAGTGTACAAAATGGCAATCAAATTACGCTCTGTATGCACGGCTATGATTAAGTGAAATGTAAATGTGTTGTTCAGTTGTTACTCTCCCTGTCAGCTGGTCCTGGATTGCGGTGGAATTTTGCTGTCCCATTATGCTTGATTTTATACAGTTAGTTATACGTTCATTGTAAAATGTAAAGTACAGTGCCTAAAATATGTACTTTCTAACACTGCACAAAAATAATGCAGACTATGCACAAGCCTATCAACCTTGGAGTGATTGAAATGTGACTCCCATTTGTCCCCATGCAACTAGCTACATCCGCCTACTCTTGTTCAAAAACATTTTGTGTGTGCACCTGGGTGTGTATGTTGTGTTTTTATGATGAAAATTTCTTGTGACTACATTTAATGGCTGCACAATTTACATTTTATCACTGCACGCTCTAAGGGTTACCACTGTACAAATGTGCAGTGATAACAGGCACTGGTAAAGTATGCATGAATTTCAATTATATCCCACTGAAGCTATGCATCAAAGAAACAAAGTGTCATGGCCGTAGGAAGCGGGTAGGCTGGGTAGGCCATGGCCTCAGGCTACCCACCTTTTAGTTCACTGCCGAAAGTTTTTTATGAACGCTGTTAACTAAACTACTTAGCTACGTAGCTATGCACCCATCACTCACCTTGACAATAGTATAGCTATACAAAAATACAACTATGGATGCTGCTAGAAAGTTGCTAAGAAATCAATTTCCCATAGTTTAAGCGCTAATTCTAAATAACGCGCACTACAAGTTTTATGATGCTGAATTTTCAAATCAGCTAAGGGATTTAAACTATCTGTTTAGAGAGTTTGGTAAAGCCAAGATTGTTAGAAGATGCTTCCAGAACCCATGGTAGCTATATGATAATATTATGTTTAGTTGGCTAAATAAAGTTTTTCCAGTGCCATATTTGTCGCATGGCTGACACTGACAGAAATCAACAGTTGAATGTCCCATTCAAGGAGCCTACTTTTATTATAATAAGTGGTTTTCGAATTTGAAAAATGCGTTTAGAACTCGTGAAAGAAGCACTTATGTTGCTATTGATAAAGTGTCATCATGTTGGCAGAGCACATGCACAGACTTTCAATCCTTGGACGTTCATAGCTGGCACAATAGCTAATTAACATTGTAAATTTTACGCATATATCTATGTATGTAGTAATACACAAGTAGTTGTTATGGATTCTTGCTAGTAGTTAAAACATGCCGTGTTAATTATTCCTGGCAAAGCCAACATGGCCTCTCCAGTAAAAAGTTGTTATCTCCCTGAGAAACTGTAAAAGTGTATTTATTATCCTGAGAAATATTAAAAGTGTAGCTATTACCCTGAGAAACATTAGAAATGTTGTTCAAACCTATACATGTATAATTTACAGCAATTAGAAGCTTAGATCAAACAAGTCTTTGTCTAGGCATAAAACCTCTTATGATTTGTTTGTGATCAAAGGCAGTGGGACATAAGCTAGTTATATATCACAAGCACACGTAGGATATCATTGTTATTTACACTTGACCTCAGTGGTATCCTATACTCATGCTTGTGATATAATTATAACTTGTTTCATCATACAAAATCAGTGACAGCCAGAATCACACCAAACATTTTTGATGTGATTTTGGTTGTCATTTTGTAGCTGTGAAATTCATACTTTAGATTTTACAGTGTATAGCTAATGGTATAAGCTTGTAACTACTCAGCATACAGAAAACAGATTTCACACATAAGAAGATTCTGTGTTATACTAACAGTGTATGCATGTTACTTACAAAAAGGATATACGTAGCTAGCTAGTAGTCATTGACTACAGTTAAAAAGTTACACAAGAACATAAAAATTGAAGAAGCAAAATAGCAATGTCATAGCCAGCTGCACAGGACCATAAATTAACACATAGCTAAATTAATCACAGTTTTGTCGTATCCTGTATTGAAGTTCCATTCATGTCACAGTGAACAACTTCCTCAGATGTACTACTTTTGTACTAAAGGAAAAACAAAAACCTCTAATATCACACATAGCAACATTGGTTACAGTTTAGCTACGTAGCTATGTAGCTATATACGTACCCTTTCCAGTTCATCATTTAGAACTTTAATTTCTTTATTAAGATTTTCTATTCTCTTTTTATAATCTTCTTCGGACTCATTGGAAACAGTAATTTTATTAACTGATGTCGCATGGTGACTATTTTGTTCTAAATATCGCTCTCCTTTTGGATCCTTGTACACTCTGTACATCTGTGAGGTTATGACATTAAAAATACAAAGCTACATAAAGGCTTGACACTTGCCTTAGTAACAAATATGAGCCCTAAAATCAGAGTTGTACTTAACAGAATCATAATTCCTATTATTGCATACTGAGTGGTAGGAAGATTTTCTAGGAAAAATCCTATTGGTGTGAGAGCTATTGATACAATGACTGCTCCATAAACTGACATTGCAACAAAACGAGATTCATTTAATGATTTGATCTTCACTTTGCGAGTCTCAAAGGCAAGAAACAGTCCAGCCAACAATACGACTCCCTTCCATGCAAAGAGAACTGGCAGCCATGCTAAAGAGCCTTCAGATGTACAAATCCCTATTATTTTAGGTAACTCATCAGCCTAACAAAAAGTACAGATACACATATTACATTGCGTGATCAAGGTAGCTACACTAACTTCATCATCTTCAATTTCTTTTTGTTCCCTTCCTAATCTAGCACTGGAAACTGCTGTGGGTGGTATCAGAAAAACAATATCCGTTAGCACAAGCATTCCAACAATCCCAAATAAATATATGTCTTTGACTTCCTGTAAGGTGACTAATGTATTAATTTTATAGTTACATGCATTCACTTACGAATTTGGAATTTGGCTTAGCATGATTGAAAATGTAATATATCCTCCAAGATTTAGCAAAGATTGTACCATACAACAGGCTAAATCCTATTGCTACCAGCCAGATTCTTGCATGACACAATCCATCCACTGTTGAATGTGAGGCCACATTTTCATCTACCCCAAACAAGATCACTATCAAATAAAACACGATTGCCCCAGCAACAATCATGATGTTAACATAAGGACTGCCAAGTCTTACTAATCTGTACATGTGAGACAATAAACTCATGATCAAGCACTATCTTAAGCTATATGTATGAACATACTTTTGATTTCTAAACCACAAATTGAAAACCAAGCAGATGGTAGCAAAGATTATTCCAATAATGGAAAGTATTGTATAAGTAATAAATAGTCCTAACGTTATGTAAATGTGCTCCTCATCTTGTACCACAGTGCCTAAAATACAACAAACAATCACATAATTTGGCATAGCTACGTACGTAGTTACAATATTACAAGCAGCACATGCTATTGCTACAATTACAGTGACCATGGCCTTTCAAGGTTACTGCTACATAGCTAAAAGGCTCATGATCAAGTTGTAACACAAGCAATTTTAATAAAAGGAGGGTGGTCTTCTTGATCTGCAAACACTGAGCACAACAAGAAGGCTCACCATTATAGACAGCTTAAAAATTTATGTATTTGACAATTTTTGAAAGAGCCACCTTTCTGTAGTATACTAAGAAGTATAAGATATTATATCCCGGTGTGTGGGCAGATCAATGAGACTGGTAAGGGTGGATAACTATTTATCCACCTGTTGCAATGATGGTTTCAAAAGAATTGTTTGGAAAACTAGCTCAAAACTTGCTGGGATGTAAGCCAGTTATATCCCAGTATACTTGTCGGTTATCTTAGTTATTAACCCTCCACCTCAGCTTGTCATAATTATATCCATGGAATACTTGGGTCAAATTAAAAGACTCTTGTGGTCCTTGACAAGTACGTAGCTAGTAAACTGGTGGGACTATTAGCCACATGCTGTCCAAGGTTGAAACCGGGTCAGGTCAATCCTCATATCTGGATGGGTCAGATGGGTCATTTCAGTTGCCCAAAAATCTGGGTTTGTAATACTTTCTAAAAGAGCAGTCACAATAACACTATTGATCGTTCTATTAGAGTGTATCAATTGATTTATTATTCTATGTTGTTCTGTAGATTTTAAATTGTAAAAATTTTAATCTGGGTCATCATCCTGGTCACCGGATCTAAGCCAATGGGTCAGCGGATCACTGGGTCATTATGGTTGTGATCTGGTTTCAACCCTGATGCTGTCACGTATTGATTTTGATCACAGCAAATAAGGTTATAGTCATACCTTCAAAAACAAAATGATCATCTTTGCCTTCAAGATACACTAAATTTTCCTCCGTTATTATTCCAAATTGCACTTTTGATAAATCTGTGCTCTCATCATCACCTGTATGAACATAATCATACACAAGTTCATATTAACTGACAATGCTGCTAACGTCTGTATTGCAACAATCTGACTTGTCCCGGTCTATCACCATTATCACTGAAACGAACATCTCCCTACAAAGGCAATTTACTATAATATCATTGTAAAAAGTACAGTAGATCTAAAGGTTGTCTCCACAACAGTCAAAGTAATTCTCCTTACATACGTACACATATATAGCTATAGCTATGTGGGCAGATGATCAAAGAGTAAGGTGTGCTATATTGACCAGTGTGAAGAACGCTTTAATAATTAATCAGCGATGCTTTATGCTGTATGCATATCGATGCTACGTATGTTTACTTACAGTTAATCCAAAAAAGCTCACATTGAGTGCTGCTTCATATATAATATTAGAAATACCACGATCATCATCATAAGTAAAATCTGCAAAGCTTAAATTCTTTTCATCTAATATTAACTTAGTTCTATTAAGGGCCAATGCTGCCGTCCAAATGGCATCAAATATGTATGCACTATCTTCTGTATGAGCTGAAGTATCATTGCTTATTTTATCCTCAAGCACTCTAAATCTTCTTTTGTGTTCAGAGTAATAGTAATTCCAAGTCTGTAAATAAAACATGTGAAATTCAGCATCCAGTTGATCTCTCACAAGTAAGAGTGGTATTGGTACTAATATTATAGCTAGCTACATGCAATACATTTTAGTAAGTGGACAGCAAAATATTCAGTCTAGTTAAAGAAATTTTTCAACTAAAAAACTTTTTACTACGTATGTGGTAATCCCATTCACTATAAAATACGTACTTGTTTTTGTCTATCCAAAGAGGATGAATTTAAATGACCTATCAATGTACAATCCCTAAGGCTAAGGATGTAGCTAATTATAAAATACTTACAATATTTCCAATATTTGGATCATTTAACCGATCCTCATCAATCCTTGGATAATGATCAAAAACTATTGAAGATTCTATTACTCTTTCTATTTTCTCTGCTTCTGCTGAACAACTGCTTTCATCAAACCACCAGCGGTCCATGTACCAGTTAAAAAACATCCAAGCATATTCAGGATGGTACATTCTATTTCTGTATGCCTAACAACAAATGAGGACTAATAAGTGAAAGTCATTCTATCAAGAGTTTAGGAGAGTAACAAACTTCAATATATGTAGTCACATACGTAACTGGTGAATATAACTCTGTACCTACTCCTAGTAACATACGTACAACTTTTGTAAGAAAGTGATTAATAATAGTTTTCAGATGTGCAATGTGCTCTCAGGCCAGTTCATTAAATCATGACAAGTCATGGCACATTCTTCGCTGCATTTAACAAAGGTACAGTGTTATTACAGTACTACCAATACATTTTAGTCAGTTTTTTATTGTGAGGTGATGCAAAAATTCAGAAGCCATAGTTTTTCTTACCATTACTTTTAGTAACTCTTCATAGGTATGTATGTATGTATGTATGATACGTATCTTAATTAGACATGTACCACTTTAGAAAATGATTTGCTTACCACACACATTGCTTCTGTTGCATGTTCTGAATACATATTTAGGAAAACAATCCGAGCTGGAGAATCCTATATTAAAAGACGACAATACGTATACGTAACTAAGCATAGTAATCATCAGAGATGGGGTCGTTACTTTTACAAAGTAACTAGTTACTAGTTACTCGTTACATTCATCCAATGTAACTAGTTATAGTTACAGTTACTTTCTGCACAAGTAACTAGTTATTTCGTTACTAGTTACAATGTTCTTTGAAATTACGTCGCCACGTGACTGGTCACGAGATAACATGCATGTACGTGCATTAATAAGAGTAATCAAGTTGCCATTAATTGAACGTGATACAAACACGTGCACATGGTTTCTAACTCCTTACTCACGTAAGTTGGTGACTAGCTAGCGACCCATTTTTTAATTTTCGTTACTACTTAGCTAGTTACTTTGTGCGTCACTGAATACCAGGCCTGTGTCTTGCTCCTATGGGCCTGCGCATTATCTATGTTGTAACGCAGGCCGGTAACTAACTACGGGGAACATAACTATTGTAATGTGTTAAGTAACGAGTAACTATTGTAGCGAAAGTGACCGCGAGTAACTGGCTATTGACTATTGTTACGCGTAAAGTACGCCGGAGTAACGATTGTAACGAATTAAGTAACGCGTTACTTTTGTGACGCGCTATTTGTTGGGCAATTGTAACTAGTTACATATTACTAGTTACAAGGCATGTAACGCGTTATATTACTTCGTTACTTGAAAAGTAATATATTACGTAACGCGTTACCCCCAACTCTGGTAATCATTTCCCTGCATGAACTTTTCATGACACTTTAACACTAATTGTTTATTTGCCTCACCATATTGTTCACTTACCCTCAAGGACAGCATGGATTGTGTCACATTTTCTTCTGAATTAAATGTGTACTCTCTTATCAACTGTAAATTTGCTGCAGCAAGTTCCTCTTTCAGTCTTGTAGCAATCTATTAAGAGTGTATTTATAATAATTATGTTTTTATGTGTATTATGTGTATTATGATTATTGTACGTATAGCTACATGTATATCCTTAGACTCCAAACCATCAAAATTGTGTATAATAACAATCTCACAGGAAAACCCAAAGACATAATTATGCATTAGTAAAAATGGCTGCTAACTGAACTTCAAAGAAATAAACTTTCAATTATGTTTTAGCTACTAGCCCCATCAGCACATTTGTGGGATACAAACATAAATAGGACTGCAATAATTAGCTATATATAATTTTTAGCATAACAACTGGCTGAAGGCAGATTTATACTCTAATAGAACAGTCAAATATTCTATTAAAGCAGTCAAGTTATAGCATTAATAGAGAAGTCAGGTATTATAGTAAACTAGGTGAAATGCACGGCATTGAGGGGTGAGCCTGGTGCTTTGATAGATGTACGTATGTATACACTTAACTACCATTGATGACCTTCACATGCAATTTGACATTGTAATAATTAAGCACAGAGAACAAAACATGTACAGTTCAGTCTCGGTGTAGCTACAAGCAACAGTGCATGATGGTCTTAAAAATTTGTACCGGTGCGTATTTCATGAAAACTGGGATATTCCTGGGGATATTAACAGTACAGTAATTTCAGCGGATTGAGATGAGATAACATAATTTTTTATGTAGCTAATTCATCACAAAAGGTATCACAAGCATGCATAATAAGCAAGTCATGGATGATATTGGCTATTATAAAGAAAAGTAAATAGTGAGGCCCCATGGCTTTTGACAAAGTGTAAAGAAAGATTTTTTTATTATATTTTTTATAAACAACATCTAATAGCATCTATCTTTATATTGTAGAAAATTATGTAGCCGGCTATAGGGCAGCAAGGCAGTATCTAGCCATTGCAGTGCTATGAAAGTTTTATTCACATATTGTGGTTAATAAATTATGGTTAGCACTTGAATGGTATATACATGCCTATGGTTAGCATTTAATGGTTAGCACTCCACTTGTTTTATGTAATGCTTGTAATATTTGATGTAATGTTGGTTTGCACTTAAACGGCTTTCATTTCAGCCATATAAAGGGATTTTGATGTATCAAGCAAGCAAGCAAAAAAACAGATTTCACTGTTGATCCCATATGGTGGGGCTCGCTAAGGCTTGCCCCAATAAAAATATATGCTTTTAGAATAATTGTACATGAAAGTTAATATGACAATACATACGTATATAGCTGTACTAGGGTTTCCTTTTTGGCTGCTTATGAAATAAAGTATAAATCGAAGATTTGTTTAAATCCAGTATGGGGGAACAGGCTTGGATAGTGGTAGATAGTGGATGCCACAAGAGCAAAGACAGAAGGATAGTTACATCCATATTAAAAATGAAGAATTCTATTTCTGTAGCTAAACTACATACAACTTTGTTTACTAATGTATAATATGACTGTAATTAAGTACCTTCATATGAATTACATATGTACACATTCACAATTCCAGCTAGTGTATACAGGATTAGAAGAATGTTCATATTTTTTAGGATAGTTGCAATCAACAATCAACCCTTAAACCTGAACCCACTTACGTCACTTAAGTGGTTAACAACATCTCTTTAAACTCTCATGACATTGTAGGGTTAAAGGAGGCTAAAAATAATAAACAATGTGGACAACAGCTGCACTGATCTGTATATTAAAGTGTCATGATAATCGATATCGAATTTAGTATCATAATATCTGTTATTATCAGCAGCACGATATTATTGTTAATATACATACCACTTAAAGTTTATAGCATCAGTGCTTCAATTTTTTACTTTGCAAAAGACGCATAAAACAATAATGTACGTATGTATGTAGTCTTACACTTACAAAAGTGAAAATATTTTCAGACTGTGTTATTAAGGCAACTCTTGACCATCCAAACTGTTCCATGACTTGTATAATCCCAACAGCTATTTCAGCATCACTCGATACAGTTCTGAGAAAATGTGGAAATACTCTATCATTAGACAGGCGGGGTGATGATGATGCTGGTGAAATCTAAAAAGTTCATTAAAATATTATTACGTATCTATGACAAAAAATATTTACTAAAATGGTTAATTTCTGAAATCATAATTAGCCAATAGATAGCCAGTCAAAACATTAAGCTAACTTTTGTAAATGGAATGCTTACAGTACAAAACATTACTATATTTGGCTATAATATTTGTTCACTAATGCTGTTTGTACCTAGTGAATGAATATATGTTGCCATGCATTGCATGATACACAGCTACGTGCTATCAGATTATGATAGGAAGTGCTATAAGAAATATAACTAGTATATGAAATATAAGAAATTTGCTATAAGAAATATAACTTTATAACTAGTATATGTATGCATGGGCATATAACAGAAATACGTAAAATGAAGTGGGGAAGGATGTTTAAGTTTCCCCTTATTCAGTAACATTCTATCCTACGTATGTATGGGTGTTTATCTGTCTAGAATACCTAGCTATGTGGACACAATGCTTTCACAAGATTCATGCAATATTTACAAATCTATCTTATTGACAATTAAGGCATGGCAACTGTTGATTACTACTGTATTTGGAATATATTTATTAGCTGCTGTTCATCCTGAATATAGGTAGACCTAGAGCGGTTTAGTGCTTATTGACGAGATATAGCTACTGGCTGATATAGACATGATTGTCATTAGGTGGTCCTAGCTCACCTTAAAACTTTACAATTTACATTAACATTTACAGCTTCATGCAAATCTATGTTATAGAGGTATTACATGTTAGCTACAACCACAAATCTGTAGGAATTTCTTGACTGGAAATGCGGTCTGTTTTTCATTAGCTTTAATTGGAGTGTCTGTTATTATTAGTATATATACGATCTGATAGTCATAAATAGGTTTGGTCTTTGCATTAGCAAAAAGAAAACCCACACAGGGTGTGATTATAACAATGCCCATGTAAGAAAACTAATTGTTTGTGTAAAACTGTATGTATAGCACAAGGGGGTACAACTACATGCAGTACAAGACAAACACCCCCTCAGTGTTGCTTTTACATGAATAAGTGTAAGGTGGTGCTGATATGGCATACGTCCAAAGGATTCTATCGATACTTGATAAATTCAGTTGAATCCTGTATGTTATTATTGTACCAAAGGTGAGGAATGCTAGGAGGAAAATACTGAGCACTGCTGGGGAGTTCTCACTTGGTTTAGAGTTATTTAACGTAGTAGCTAGCTAGCTATTATTGTACCAAAGGTGAGGAATGCTGGAAGTGCAGGGAAATATTGAGCACTGTTGGGGAATTCTCACTGACTTGTTTTAGAGTTATTCAATGTAGTGTCTTATTGTTCCATGCACAGTACATTCGCAAGGTTATGAAAATAAAGCATATATGTATGTAGCTACTTAATAATTATGTCTGATGCTATGCAGTATAGTAGCACCAATATTTAATCCTGCCTGATTATTTGCAGTGAACTTGGAGTACAAAAACAGAAAATGGGAAACAGGAAGTCAGGAACTTACAAAATTTGTTCCAAACCATTAGCCAAGTTAGCCTTTTTGTATATGCCTGTACCTTGAGACAGAAGTGGAAACTCACAGAGATCCCTTATGATCTGTCACTTTTGAGCACTTTACGCTTGATATTTTTTGATATTTCATTAATTATTGTCAGATATATATATATCAAAAAATGATGACCATGCAGATATTATACTAATATAAGTTATTAGCTAGCTACGTATGTCAAAACTTTTATTGTGCAGTAAGCACTAAGTACGTAACAACAGAGCATAGTAACAACAATGCTATGTTTATAGCTCATACTATTATATATGTACATCCCATATACACATATTAAGAATTTTGTGTGGGAGGATCAAAGCCGAAAACAGTGCCATATTGAACGGTTTGATTATCGGTGTTTCCTGCTGTTTACTGCCTTGTCCATCAGTATAAACGGTGAAAACAAGAGGTATAAAGTCTTCCATTTACATGTTTCCCATTCTATAACTGCCTGATATAGCACTGTTCACACCT
Source organism: Spongia lamella (assembly GCA_963930835.1). Classification (NCBI taxonomy): domain Eukaryota; kingdom Metazoa; phylum Porifera; class Demospongiae; order Dictyoceratida; family Spongiidae; genus Spongia; species Spongia lamella. The sequence continues at coordinate 3,492,713 of OZ005748.1, read as the reverse complement.
TGCGGTGCTATAGATTGGCAAAAGTATTAGTGGGACATTTCATGGTGGTGCACAAATTTGTAGAGGTAATTCTCTATAACAGTTAAAGCATTGCCTTGTGTCATGCTAGACGAAACATAAAGCTCGGCACTCAATCTCGATGCTAATATACGTAGCTCTCAGCTTTGCCTCGTGCTATACTAGCCATCTCAGCCTCGTTGCCTCATGCTTTATTTTTTTGTATAACACTTGTGACAATGTTTTAACTAATAACATACCTATGCTATGTATGTTAATAACAATAACAGAGGCACTGATAAGCATTTAACACAGCTACCGGAAAATTCAGGTGATTTGACCGTCAAGCATACTGGCTTAGTAAATAGACTAGCTATATCAGATATAAAGAAGTAAAGAAATAACTGTAACATAATGAAAATTGACTATTTTCTAATTATAAGGCTCTGAACAACAGAAAAGATTTAGGCTACTACCAGGCTATTTCCCTATAGGTTTATACTGGTCTGTGTCCACTGGGGCTTAGCTATTTGTATAGAGGCAAACTATAACCAGCTAGCTATGGCTAATTAACATGCAATACAAAACACCTTCACAACAAATTTCATGACAGCTTGCTCATGAATACCTGCCAAACATACGGTGATACCATGTATTTCATGAATGAAGAGAACTACATAATTATTATATAATTACATGTACCTATTATGCTGGAATAATTTTGGATAGCTAGAGATTACAAAACTGTCTGCATTGAGCATAATATTGGCAATACAAATTTCCTAAAAGCATACGTACTTAACTACGTACATGGCATGCATATAGCATACAAGATTACATACATAGAAGCATCGCTGATACTCCTGACCAATATGTAATAGTTATAACATGAGCAAGCTATGCCCAAGCCCAAGGGCCGGGTGTGGGCATATATATCAGGCAAATCCTAAGAGCCCATGGTATAACTAATGCATATATACCACCATAGTACATGACACATCAACCTACGTATGTAACACTAACAAATCAACTAAAAAGTTGAAACCCACAATACAATTGGATTACGTTATAAAGTTATAATTATAGTTATACCCAAGTATGTACAATAACTCCCAAGTCCGAGGTGAAGACGAGGACATGGATAATAACTAAGATATTGCAGATATTATAGCTATGAGTATACTGGAGTATAACTTTTTTATATCCCACTCAGCAAGCTACTGTATAAGGCTGGTTTTCGATCAAAAAACGTTCTTGCAACTTGTATGATAATTTACTTGAGCAGCTAACTAATAAATCGATCATCGGTACTTGTAAACAAAACTTTTTTCTATGTACTGAATTAAAACTCTTGCTGAAAACACGTGGCTTGTTTGCATCCGGTTACCAGTGACAACCGCCATGTTTCTGTGACTACTGGATGATAACTTTTGCCCACTGGGTGATAATAATTTAGTTATCACCCAGCGGCTTCCTTTGATTCGCCCACGCATAGGAGTATAAGAAATGATATAATTTATGTATAGTAGAGCAAAAGTGTATACCAAGGCATTGCCCAAAAATAGAATATTGACTTGCCAAATATGCAATTTATAAATGAAAACATTAAAGCATATTTTTCCCAACTGATTGGTTACCATGGAAACAGGATATTTGACAGGGCATAATTGAAATACTTATATCCCTGTGGTTTCTTTTGATCTGAGGTGTCAAAGTGGTTCATGTGGCTGTATATAGCTACACAGAAACTGAAACACAACATTTACTTTTCATGAAATAGTGAGGAAAGGTAAACCAGCTGAGGGTAACTAACATGGCTGAGGGCCGTATACTGATTTAACCACAAGACCACGTCTGAATATGCGTATCATATAGCCAGCCATAGTGAATCTCTAAGCAGGGGTCACGGCATGGTCATCTGTATGTAGCTACGTATGTAGCTAGACACTTTACAAGTTCTAAGGTGTAGATACGTAGCTCTAGCTATTACGTAGCTATGTGTGTGTGTGTGTGTGTGTGTGTGTGTGTGTGTGTGTGTGTGTGTGTGTGTGTGTGTGTGTGTGTGTGTGTGTGTGTGTGTGTGTGTGTGTGTGTGTGTGCATGTGTGTGTGGGTGTGCGTGTGTGTGCATGCGCGTGTGTGTTGTGTGTGTGTTGTATGTGTGTGTGTGTGTGTGTGTGTGTGTGTGTGTGTGTGTGTGTGTGTGTGTGTGCGTGTGCATGCGTGTGCGTTGTGTGTGTGTTGTGTGTGTGTGTGTGTTGTGTGTGTGTTGTGTTGTATGTGTGTGCGTGTGTGTGTTGTGTGTGTGTGTGTGTGTGTGTGTGTGTGTGTGTGTGTGTGTGTGTGTGTGTGTGTGTGTGTGTGTGTGTGTGTGTGTGTGTGTGTGTGTGTGTGTGTGTGTGTGTGTGTGTGTGTGTGTGTGTGTGTGTGTGTGCATGTGTATGTGTGTGTGTGTTGTGTTGTGTGTGTGTGTTGTGTTGTGTGTGTTGTGTGCATGTGCCACTAGGTGCTCTGTAATCAGCTATGACCCATGATACCAATTTGGCATTAAATTCCTTCGCTTTGATAATCTGATGGATTTGATCAAACTACAAATTGAATTTAATTCTACCAATCTTTCTCATAATACATTTGTACATGAAATATAATTATTGTAGCTACTGAAGACTCCACCACAATTTAAAATTTTCCGTACATCAAATTTGCCAGTTTGCCAAATATAACATTACGCTCACTACGTACGTATCTATATGCACAGTAATTACAATTATACATTATGCCTCATAACAAATTACATATCAATACCACAACTATACAATGTAGTTATGTACGTAGATAAATGATGCACATTTTCTAGCTATAGCTACGTAGCTAGTTATTGACCAATCACACAAGTCATGCATGGTAAAATGGCTAGCTATAGCTATAGCTATATACCGGCAGTACAATATATATAACTAGCTTAACTTACTAACCTGTACAAGGTTCCAGTTATGTGAAATTTCAGCGACTGGTTCAGTGGCCACAGAGCAATCAGCTCCGATCAACATGATTTGTGGACTCGCAGGTGTTGATGAAAAGACCTGCCCAATGAAGCTACGAACACTGGCAGCTGCCTGGCACTTTAAAAGATAAAAAAGAACACCCATAGATACATGACATTGCTCGATCTATATACGGGATCATACATAGATGTAGCCATAAAATCACGCCCCAGTAGCAGCTACTATAGCGCTGCAGGCCGCACAGCCTGACTTACGTACCATCGAGTCGTTGTGTGTATATGTGAAAGTAAATGGGAGTGTTTCATCAGCCGCAATCGTTTCTAATGCTATCTCTATAGTGGGTATCAGCCCTGAAAAGTCGAAAACTCCTTCCTGAGAGAACAGCATTCCGAGTCGAAGTGTTTCCCTCTGCGCTCCAGCTTCACCGCTCTGCCCACTTGTTCCACTTAATGATAGTAAACTGATCGCCGTGACAATCACAACTGTTATCTTCATGTCGTTATAATTATAAGCAGATGGAATCGACTGATCTACTAATTGCCAGTGTACTGAAGAGTCAACTTTATCAAATATGTATAGGCCACGCCTTGAAAACCGAATCTCGTGACACAACCAGTGGTCAGCAAATGATCGTGTAGGGTGTGTCGACAATCGCGCCCTTCATGTGAAGTACGTATACACTTGCTTGACCTTTTTGTATGGCATCTTAAGTCATACCGGCATAGGCTATACATGCATGCCAGTATTGTGTTGTTGTTATTATCATTAGTGTTGCCAATCTGGCAGTAGGGAGACAGCACTTGGGAACTTCATGAAGGCTATTTGCAATTGTGGACCGTGCATGTATATAGCTACAGCTTAGCCATTTCTTGTAGTGACTTTAGCTAGTTATATATGTACCACTGATGTAGCTACGTATTAGCTAGCTATACGCATGAAGATTGTTACAGCATAGATAGTATATTCTACGGACATACTATATCTATGATTATATGGTTACAGTCTATACATGGCATGAAAGCTTTTGAATGCATGTCAGTCAAAGGCTGTATACTGGTCCATGCAACAATTTGATGATCTTAGATGTGTTACATACATACCTACTATTTAGGTAGCTACGTATGTGTATCTATAGCAACTGCAAGGCTTACACATGTACACATTATTTGTTATGTGCATGGCTATATATAGACTGGTTGTTACAGCTACTGGTAACGAGCTAGCTAGCTATGATGAGATTTGTTTTGATTTAATATGAGCAGAAAGCTATGATTAAGCATTATTGTTGGCTAAGTAACAAAAATAAACATCTTCCCACCGGAATAATTATGAATATTATACAGTGCCAGCATTGAAAGCAGCAATGAATAATTATTGTAATATCATGAAGAGCTGTACAAGTGTCAGTAGTTTATGATCTTCACCTATGTAAACTATCAATTTCAATAATACAGATAAAGTATCAGTTAGTAGTTTAAATACGTGACTTAATGATGCATGTGCTTTACATTATTGATCATGACTGATTACACAAATCATATAGCTAAACAAGTATGATGCACGTACATGTACATATCATGTGAGAATATAAAATAGCTAGCTATAGCTATGTACGTAGCTAATATACATAGCTAGCTATACGTGTGTAGCCCACACAGTAGCTGGGACACATTAAAGGTGAAACAATATAGTGTATAGAAAGAATGACTGACAAACAACACTACATGAGATATGTATATAGCTACATGTATATAGGTAGTTACAGGTACTAGTTTCAAGGCCCCACGTAACTAAGTGACAATATAGCACTGGAGATACATATGTAGCTATGCGCAATAGTCAGATTAATTTTATTGCACCAGCTACATAAGCTACATAATGTAACTACCACTAGAATATAGTCACACATGAGGTACAAAAGTTAACACATCACATACAGCTATATAAGCTAGTGCATACGTACATATGCAACTAAATTCTGAAGCACACAAAAAGGGAGATGTGTAAATACATATCTACGTCTAAAAGAAATCACACAAGTGCAAAAATTCTTGTCATAGAGTTGTATCTTGTTTTGATGTTCCATTCATGTCACTAATTTTCTCTGATGCCATTATTACTTTACTTTCGATCCGACCACTTTTATACTATAATAGGAAAACATCAAGTTTAGCTACACATGATGACAATGGCTATATATAGCTATACCATTTCCAGTTCATCATTTAGAACTTTAATTTCTTCATTCAGACCTTCTATTCTCTTTTTGTAAGTTTCTTCATTCTCACTTGCACTAGAGATAGTGGTTTTATGAATCGTTGAAGTGTGATGGCTAGTGGGCTCTTCCAAATATCGCTTCCCCTCTGGATCCTTATACACTCTGTACATCTGTGGCATCAAGTTAAGTATCGTACAGTAGCTAGCTAGATAGCTAGCTACGTAGCTATATATATTTCAGGGCTGGGCAATAGTGAAACGTGACCACTGTCATGATAGTACAAAAGCAAATCATGAATCGCATGCAACAGTACTGAATGTCATTTAAAGTAGTGTAGATAGGTCACTAATGCACTGTAGGTGAGCCACGGTGGATGTTATTACATTGCGCTAGCTAAACACCATCCTCAAATAGTAGCCACCCTTGAATAGTGACTGTGGTCATTTTGCAAAGGTGATTAGCTAATAGTAGCCATGACATTTAAAACCAAGTAGCTAGCTAATTACAGTAGCCATGTGTAAGTAAAGTTGTAATAATTCCATAAACTAGCTAAACCTTTAGTCGCAATTTTTGCATACAATATATACATATCTTCCTGGCTACCACTAAACTGCAAAAATTAATTCAAACACCAGGTCCACTACTATCACGATAGTAAATAGTACTATCATTATCATGTTAGTTGACTAACTATCATGATGGTACATATAACCATTGTACTATAACTATCATCCAACCCTAATATACGTATTTATAGCTACGTACCTTTGTAACAAATACAAGTCCTAATATCAGACTTGTACTCAATAGAATAGTGATCCCAATTATTGCATACTGAGTGTTGGGAAAATTCTCTAGTAAAAATCCAATTGGTGTGAGAGCTATTGATACAATGACTGCTCCATAAATCGACATTGCAACAAAACGAGACTCGTTCAATGATTTGATCTTCACCTTACGAGTCTCAAAAGCAAGAAACAATCCAATTATCAAAATGAACCCTTTACATGCAAACAGAACTGGTAGCCATGCTAAGGAGCCTTCAGAGGTGCAAACTCCTATTATTGCAGGTAAGTCATGAGTCTGTCATAAAATATATTAGCTATAATTACATGACTTGGTATTTATAATACACTAACTTCATCTCCTTCAATTTCTTTGTAGTCTCTTCTTAATCTAGCACTTGACACTGCTGTGGGTGGTATCATATAAATAATATCAGCCAGCACAAGTATGCCAACAATCCCAAATAAGTATATGTCTTTCACTTCCTGCCAAAATACAATTTAAATTTCATGTATATGCATATTATACATTTGTAGCTATAACACTTACAAATTTGACATTTGGCTTAATTGCATAATTGAAAATGTAATATATTCTCCAAACTTTAGCAAAGATGGTACCAAACAACAGGCTAAATCCTATTGCTACCAGCCAGATTCTTGCATGACACAATCCATCCACTGTTGAATATGAGGCCACATTTTCATCTACCCCAAACAAGATCGCTGCCAAATAAAACATGATTGCCCCCGCAATAATCATGATGTTAACATAAGGACTGCCAAGTCTTACTAATCTGTGGACAAAGAAGACAATTAATAAAATGTCGCTAGTTACATTGTTATATCCATTAACATACTTTTGGTTTCTAAACCACAATTCAAAAACAAGACAGACAGTGGCAAACATTATTCCGAGAAGGGAAAGAATTGTGTACATAACAAACAATGGCAGTGAAATATAAAAGTGTTCTTCATCTTGTAGAACATTACCTAAAATACAAACAAATAAAATTATGTAGCTAACTAGCCAGCTACGTACGTACTTTGCTACAATGCAATTGAGATACGTATGAACATATACGTATGGCTACATGCTATGCAATTAAAGTGACTACAGTAAAATGTAGTTACATACATACATACATACATACATACATAGGTAGCTATACGTAGCTATGGGTACACATGTAGCCATGCATGGATAAAAGTAGCTAAAAGATATTTTCACTAAAATTCAAAACAATTTAATTCCTATAGATGCTGTAGATATACGTAGCTATAGCTGCATGGTGATAGCTGGAAACCTATGCATGTAGGTTAAATTTTTATGATTGAACATAGCTATGTGGCTATTATACGCAAAATTTAAAATATACATCTCTACTAGCCATGCTTCGTGGCTTACCTCCAAATACAAAATGATCATTTTTGCCTTCTTCATATACCAGACTTCCATTTTCATTTATCCTTGCAAATAGAATTTTTGATAAATTGCCAGTACTATCACCTACAGTAAATGAATTACTAACTATACATACACACGGCTGCTAATAATGTAACTAACGTCTGTATTGCAACAATCTGACTTTTCCTGGCCTATCACCATTTGTATTAAAATCAACATCTCCCTACATACAAATTATCATGCCATAGAACTATATAGCTAAGTTGCATTCTATTTAGCTAAGTAAGTAACATAGCTAGGAGGTGTAAAGTGGATCTACGTATGTATACAACACGAATTACTGAAGGTTGTATGGTACAGCTTAGATGTAACTTACACTCGCACGTACACAACCTTATAGGATTCGCAAGCAACCTTAGAGGATTTGCGACGATTTAATGACACTCGTCTAAAGTAATTCATAGTGTGCATAATCCTTACTCATGAAAAGTAATGCTTCTGAGCTTGCTCTTGATGAGGAATTTACTTGATGCATTTAGAAGTGCTTGTCAAGAGTGTTGTCCAACTACCCGGCACAACTTGGCAGCTTCCATACATGAACGGAATTAATATCAAAATTTAATGGTATTACATCACGAAATTGGCTGTCCACCTTTGACTTTCTCGCCATTAGATTTAGATACTCATGGAAAGTATCAGGCTTTATGATGGTACACTGTAAGCATATAACATTTTAATTATTTCGCACTCAGCGCATGTGTATACTTTGCTGTCAAGTTGGAGGCGTCTCTCAATGGAAATACTTGTGTAGAGCCTCAATCACATCCCTCAAGCAAAAGCACTGATGTAAAATTGTAATTAATGTTTTTGTTTTCACTTTACATATGTAGTCTCCCGTAGCCATAGCTACCATTTGAACCAAGCCACTCACCATTTGAGATTACTGTAAGTTAAAACAACTTGCATGAAAATGGCTATGCAATAGCTACTATACACTATTCTAGTCTTGCGTGGTCAGATCCTTTTTGCACAAGGTGTTAGTAAAAGACCTTTTTGTGCATGTCATGTCTAATCTAAGTCTCGCTACAAGTAATACTCGTGAGCATTACTCAATGGGTGCCAAGGTATTACCATCTCCTCACAAGTATGTATAAGCTCGAGAGTAAAATACTTGTACTAATACTCACATTCTAGAGTAAAATACTCGTACTCTAGAGTACACTAATCACGAGTGTAAAGTTACATCTGAGCCGTACCGTTGTCAGAGGAAAATGTGTCCGCCAGGAAAATGTGTCTGGGGGACACATTTTCCTAGGAAATTCTGTCCTACTGGACAGGATATACTGTCCGTCCTAGGACAGTGTGTCTGCCTATGATTTTTAATGCCGTCCAAGGAGATTTGATAAAATACAAGTCTGGTAATAGATTATAAATAATAGCTATAGCGGACGTGATACTTTCCTTCTTTGCCACTTTGGTGAAAGTAGCTAGACAATTTCATTTGCCGGATGACATACTAACATCACATACTATAATAACTCGGTCGCCACGTGTGAGTGTCGAAATGGAGCAAGAGTATAATTATATGATAGCTATTCCGGCTCTTCAGTATCAACTTTACTAGTTAGCTCAGTATAGGCACTGGAGGGCATACACAGAAGGCCGCAGAAATATATTTATGTGACTAAGAGAGTAGCTATACTCTCTTCGCGGATATTGATGGATTCGTGAAATTCAAGTTTTCTAAAATAAAGATCGGTAAACAAAAAACTTTGGAATACGTATATATAGCTAGTTGGGTTTTAGACCATTCATGGAAGGTGGAAAAGCTGAAATCAGGCATTCGCAGAATTTAAGTATCATTTAACAGTGGAAAAATTGACTTGGGCTTGTATTTTAGTGTTAGTAATAAACAACTTTTAGCTAAGATAAATATAGTTATTACTTACTACATACTTACAGTCAGTCCAAAAAATTTCACATTGAGCGCTTCTTGATATATATACCCAGCAATTTCATCTCCATTCTCATAAGTAAAATCCATAAAAGTTAAATTCCTTTCATCTAATATTGACTTAGTACTGTTAAGAGCCAGGGCTGCTGCCCAAATGGCATCATACATGTATGCACTGTCTTCTGTGTGAGGTAAGAAATCGTTCTTTCTTTTAACCTCAAGTGCTTCAAATCTCTTCCTGTGTTCAGAGTAATAATAATTCCAAGACTGTAAGAAGAATACATGTATCATAACACTTAGCTAGCTATAAGTAGCTACGTATATGCAAAATCATTATATACGTACGTAGGTTTACATAAATTTACACAAAAAGTAAAAACTAAACTTTTAACTATAAACTAACCTGTAACTAACTACATAAGATCACTATTTTCTAGTAGGCGATCCTTATTTGTTATATTTAAATGAATTTAGATTTTATAGCCGATTGAGTAAGTTTTAATCATGACTGCATTTTGAAAGCACTGATTTTAAATATTGAGGTACTTGATGGACCAATATCAGAGTTGTTTATTAACTATCATAGCAGCTAGCTAGCTATATAGCCACCAACAGCCTTTTTGAGATCATTTTTCAGTTTAGTACTAATTTCAAAATGGGAGGTGGAAAGCAACCTATGATACATTGTTTAGAGTAGGCATGAACACCAGATCCATGCATGCTGTGTTTACTGGCCTAATCAAACCGATTTGTGTTTTAAAAGCTAATCCTGTTAATAATGACTGATACAATGGTGCCAAATTGGCTATTGGCCTGGAATTGCTCCCACTGCACCCCTCAACCTTATAGTGTGCTTTTGGTCTCTTGAGGCTTCTTACGAGTGTAACTGGCCTTTTTATCTCAGGCAAAAAGGGGTAGCAACTTGCTCTGTTTTATCTAGTCACAATATTGTTTCAAATCAAAAATGAAATCCCTTCATGTATGTTTTAAATAAACACATGGCTATTTCACAGTTGGAAATTATAATAAGTGATTAAAAATCTGCTTAGTGAACATTGTTACATACGTAGCTACCTAAATTTCATCTGTCCAAAATTTCCATGAATTTCAGCTATCCTTTTTGAAAATACCAATCGCGTGATTCATGTATGTATGTATGTACATAGTAAGCTTCTACTAACATATGTATAGCATAAGCTGTGAATTATTGGTTATCGATACGTGCAATGAACTATCAATACAACAAATACGGTGCGTATTCAAACAAACATGTTCATTTGTGCAAAATGGTAACAGTAGTTTAAATCATATGACTCCTGGATTTAGATGCTAATTAAAACACAAGGGGTCTGTCACTTACTGAAACCTTGCCTACATGAAATCACAAAATCTATTGACTTACATCTCACCAAGTTCATAGTCGCTTGGAAAATTCCATGCAATAAATTGATTTTAAGCCATTTCAAACCAATGAAATTAGATTTGAAATCAAGAAATCCAAGCAATTTAGAGCTGATTTTGAATTCTTGTACATAATTTCAAGAGTGACAGACCCGTCATTAAAACATCAACTTGTTTTAATTACTATGTGAAATTAATACTTACAATTTTTCCTATATTTAGTTCATCTTTACGATCCTCTTCGATCCTGGGATAATGATCAATAATTATTGAAGTTTCTACTACTTTTTCTAAGTTTTTTGCCTGTGCTACACAACTAGCAAGCTCATCAAACCACCATCGGTCAGAGTACCAGTTAAAAAACATCCAATGATACTTGGGATGGTACATTTTGTTGTTGTACGCCTAACAATAAGCCGACACAAACAAAATAAAGAGCTGCAGGTAAACACTTTAATAGAGCATACACTATGTTTTGATAAACTTAAATTTTTGTTATGTACGTAGCTAGCTACATATGTATGCATTGATTGTGTGGCAAGGAATTATTTGAAGGTATAGTGGAATCCATAATTGGTTGAATGACTATTTTACTAATCTGAACTTTCTTCTGAACTACTGGGAATGTGGTATTGTAGGTATGCAAATAATCCTTCATATACACATTGTCAAATTCCATTATATAGAAACCTCATCTTCTCTTCAAATGCTTGGTAGGTAGCTTCACTATTATACTTATAAACAGTTATGGTCCAGTTGTGATTTTGGGTCTCCTTTATTTGTTACATAGCTACGTACAAGGATTGATGTGTCCTATAACTAAGTGGCACACATATAACATGGGCACACTCATGATTCATCAGATATATACACCCTTAGCCCTCCGACCTGCGGCCCTCAGATGTTGGGCAGCTATGTATCAGGCCAACCACTCGTGCCCATGTTATAACTATTACATACAGTATAGTACACAACTCTATATATACATAAGATAAGTAGCTATATACATACATTATGTATGTAGCTATACCCTCTCTACTTACCACACACATTGCTTCTGCTGCATGTTCTTCGTACATATTTAGAAATACAACACGAGCTGGAGAATCCTATATTAAATGAATGTAACTACGTACGTATAAGCATATCATGTTTTACTACACATGTTTACAGAATAACACCCAATTCCAATTAGCAAGATCTAACAATTTAATTTTTTGCTACGTACTTCGGTACCACTAACTAGAAAAATTAGTGGCTTCAAATACGTACATACCAAAAGGTCATGGAGCTTCCCATATTCCAATAATTAAAACACTAATGAGTTCCTAAACTCAAACAGCTCCTAGCTACATATAATTATTCAATTGACATGTACATAATAACTGTGAACTACATGTATAATTATCACTCCTTTTAGCTGCCACTAACATACGTAACAGCTACTAGAATTACAAAAATTGAATGTGGAGATCTCTCTTATAAAAGTAAGAAACCTTAGTACATATTTATTTTAGTAAATGTGTATTTCTAAGAAGACTATTCACATAATTATAGCAGTCACAAAAATACTAGTGACTGTTCTATTAGAGAGTATCAATTGATTAGTACTAGCTTATAATTACAGTATGTACTTCTGTTATTCTGGTAGATTTCAAATGCAGAAAATCACTAGATTTTGGTGATTGATAATAGACTTCAAAACATAATGATTACATGGAAACCAAAATCTAGTTGATCAGATCCTTCTTTTACCGTCCCCACACAATAGAGAGAAGTGGTTTGGCCACATAAGACTAAAGACTACAAGTTTAAAAGCCTTTTGGAATGCCACTCATTAGGGATGAGCACATTATGCTGGAATAATTTCCGGAATAATAGGAACCTCAAAGCATAAAGAATAATTCCGGAATAATTGGGCAATTTCTGGCACCATGAAGTGTTGGACAGTGATTTTGATGAAGAGCAAGACAATTAACTCTCAGATGATGATGATAATGACATACAGAGTTTCAGTAGTGAGTCTAACAATGAGAAGTGATGCACATGACTGCTCTATTAGAGTATCTTGATCTTTTTATACTAGTTTTGTACTTGCTAGTCTAAGGTATAGATACAGAAAAACATGTTAAGTTGCCCATAACTGGCATCACTCCAGGGAATAATTTTTAGGTGAAGGAAAAAAGAGTTGCCAGAAAGAATTAATGGAAATTTTAAAAGCATAATGTGCACATCCCTATCACTCATCTGTTCTGCATATTAGCTGGGTTATAACAAACTTATACATATAGTTATTTATAGGTCAGTTAAAGACTGAAGATGAAATTATTAATGTAAATCTTTGTTATGCACATACAATTATGCACATCTATACATGGGTCATGATGACAAGTATAAAACCAAGGTGCTTGATCAGGTATTTGTTATGTACTTATTATGATGAAATCACAAGGAGGTTACATGAATAGGGACTGGTTAGCAATGAGCACATAGCAATGCTATACAAACTTAATTTATCTTGATTTATGATAAACATTCTATGATAAACATTTTTATGATAAACATTTTTATGTCCAAATTTTTCCATGGCCAGATGTGTTTCGAAGTCTTGCAAATTTGAACACTTTTCTACTATAGAATGAAAGCGGTAGAGACTTGTTGAAATGTTGTATAGATTGTTTCAGCATTAAATACTTGACAATGCTGATTATGCTGATTAGGCTAAATTTCATCACATCTGCATGTAGCCAGTGCAAGCATTTCATGTTGTTTAGAGATGTTTTAGCACTGAGCCAGATCTTAAAGCATACAGCTGATCCAGCTCAGTAGCAATATGATTGAGTCATGTATATAATTCAGGCATGGTGAATAAAATAAAGAATGTATATAATTCCATTGTTCACTAACCTTCAAGTCCAGCATAGCTTGTGTTACATTTTCTTCTGAATTAAATATGTATTCTCTTATCAAATGTACATCTAATTTACTAAGTACTTCCCTCAGTTTTGTAGCGATCTACAACAGTTACACATACAGAATAAAAACAAAAATTCTATTCAAGTGATCTCTATATACGTACTACAAAAAGTAAGTAACAAAGTACGTAGTCTTACACTTACAAAAGTGAAAATATTCTCAGACTGTGTTATTAAGGCAACTCTTGACCATCCAAACTGTCTCATGATTTGTATGATTCCAGCAATTATTTCAGCATCACTTGACACTGTTCTAAGAAAGCGTGGAAATATTTCAGTGTTAGAAAGACGTGGTGATGACGATCCTTGCGAAATCTAAACAAGACAAATATTTGTGACACATAAAAATAAAGTGGCTAACAAGTGAAAATGATATTATCTAATCAGTGGTTAAGCCAGTCAAAATAATGAACCCTATCAAAAGTACTATATCTATATTCATAAATAATATTTTGATCACTAGTGTTAGATGCACAGATGTTACCTGAACAGATGTTAGCTGAATAGCTACTATTACATTTTGCATTGGAATAAGTATAGCTTTTATTGGCATGTTTTACTGCACTACCAGTGGCCAATTAATGTGTAGTCAACATAAAATCCTCTGATGTATGGATAGTTTACTGATAGTTTACTGTTTACTAAGTAAACTATATGCACATATATAATCAATTGCAATGTAATGTCACAACCATAATCTTCTATATAGAGATGACTATAAAATTATAGTCACTAGGGCTAGTAGCCTAGTAATAATATATATGTAGCAAAGACATAATTATTGTTATTATATAATTTTGACTGCAGTATCCTTTCATAGGGGGCTTTGCAGATTGATTGATGTTACACAACCTCTTCTATGAATCTTATTACCATGCTCAATTAATTTACCTTAACTAAGTTAATTTTTAAGGTGAAGGCTACTTTGAAAACATTTCAGTACTAGTCCCTAGCGCCACCACAAATCTGTGCAATTTTACCAATAGCATTACGCCATAAATCTTTTTATCTAAACTAGTTAGTTAATTATAACTAAGAGTTCATAATAGTTTATTATGAACTCTTGATATAACTGATAAGGCATTCTAGGTATTTGACTACTGAAGATCTTAGTCTGGCAAAGTTTATTCCTTGCTTTATGGTTTGCATTGGGCCTTATCAATACACTAGCTGCTTAGGACAGTCAATAATTATTATTATTAATAATAACACACAGTGATAGGCAATACACATAACTAGACATAGATAGTGCCTTTGGAGTAAAAGAAATTTATTTGTAGTTACCAGTGGATATACGTAGATAGATATACAAAAGCTCAAGTAGCTACAGGATAGCTGGAGATGTTATTACGTAAATCTGATTGTGATTCACAGACCCAATGTCCTCAAAACCTGCCTGCCCATATCCTTTCTGAAATTTAAGAGACTAAGGGTGGCCTAACTAAGCAGTCATCCCATAAATCCCAACCATACAATGAACCATGGCTCATATACATGATTTACAAAAAGTGATTGAATTGTTACAGTTGTATTTCGAGAAATGCCAATTTGAAATATTCGTGCTAGAAGGTAAAGTTTCTTATTTTGTAACTAAACAACCTTCCTACATGCATGTTACCCTATCCCATAAACTTGAATTATAATATGAGCTAACCTGTACAAGGTTCCAGTTGGATGAAATTTCAGCAACTGGTTCAGTGGCCACAGAACAATCTGAACCAATCAACATTATCTGTGGGATCTCAAATGTTGATGAAAAGACTTGACCAATGAAGCTACGGACACTGGGAGCGGCTGAACACTAAAATAAAATGATAATCCGATTAGTTTATGTAATATAAGAAAATTTGTTTAACAGTTAAAAATTTTCTGTGGAGTCTAGATGTTAAAGTTAATTTTCAGTGATAAGCGTATACACTGACTGTGTGCTACTGCTATCTCAATGGAAACAATGGCAGATATTTACAGGCAGCCAGAATGTCAAGATAACATTATTACTAAAAGCAACCATGTGATTTATTTGCTGATCTTATGTAGTTAAATGGTTAGCAGTAGCACTCCATGGAGAAGATGCTGGATATCAGTAGTGGACAAGGAGCTTTAGGTTTCCTGTAACACTTATAAATGCAGTAAAAAATTTTAAGTGAAAACTGTTTGGGGTAGAGCTGAAACAAATACTTGATTCGTTCGGATATTCGCTCGGTTGCATAGGTATTCGAATACCAAGACAGTATTCGGATGTACAGTGAATAAATTTTCTGCATTAATTCCTGCATATTTTGTAATTAACTTTAAATTTAAATGTATTTCAGTAATTAAATGAATTACATTTTATGTATTTCTAGCATAAATCGAGTCTCTTAATAGCAAAATGGCTTATTCAAACTATTCGGGTATTCGCTCGCTTTGTCATTCAAACTATTCGAATCCTAAATTTCATATTCGTTTCAGCCCTAGTTTGGGGATGCAACCTTTCAGAAGCTGATACAATTATACCATTGTATTATACTGTAATTTTTGTGCACAATTACCTGTGTAACTAGCTATGTATTAATTATTTGTGACATGAATGAATAGCTGGATCACCTACGTATATTATATAGCTATGCAATCAAATTTATCTCCAACTACAGTATAAAAGGCATCTATTGAAATTATACTTCTTCTAATGTACCAGACTACCAGTTTAATTACTACATATGACAGTCATCCTCTTCTGATTTACATGCTGCAACCATAAAAGCTATTGCTTAGTTATTACAGACCTACGTAGTATGCTCTCATTACTACATAGAGCTTATTCAGAGTCTCATGCATTCTGTACATCACCCTTGTTTGTCTAATATTAGTACTCATTCTTTCATTGATTGCAACCAAACTTGCACCATCATTTTCCTAACAAAAATATATAATTATACATCTGTTGTGGTCCTCGGGCTCATGCATACATATCAAATCATCTACTTGTTCCAACAGAAGTCACATATTAGTATGTGGGTAAGTTAATACCAGCCTTACCCTGGTAAAATATATATTATCATGCATTTACGTATATACTGTATCTTAATAGTTTATGATGGTTGATGGATAGCTATTACTTGGGGGATACAAGGGAAGTCCAAAGTGTTAACTTTCACTTCCTCCCTATCATAGCTAGTACTTTAAAATTATTATACTAAAGGTTTAATTTGTCGTTAGGACTCCTTTTTACAAAAGCAGTGAATAGCTATACTAAACAAAAACAGCCTGGTTGTAAAGTGTGAGGCCAATCAGAAGCAGCGTTGTAAATGGTTATAAATACGTAATCAAGAATTTTGAGGCAAGAAAATCCATGACAGGCAATAGTTTAGCTGCTATCATTTGCACACATATAGGCAGTATGTAGAAGTAGGGGAGTCAGGGGGCCAGGGGTCCATGGCCCCTTATAAATTTTAATGCTTTCCATACCGAGTGATTCAATTTTTGCAATAGAAAATCACTATAGAGTTTAGCTAAGTGGTCCCCCTGACTTTCGGTGTGGTGGCTTCCTCTGCCCCATTTTTCACAACTATATGATTGCATGGCTTTGTCATGCACTTGGCCATCTTTATAATTAGCTAATGATGGTACAAAATGTCATCCAATCATAGTAGCTAATGAAAATACCAACTAGCTACGTATTGACATGTTATTATAGGTAAAAATGTTTTTAATAAACCATTTACACTGCTCAAGTTCTGATCTGCCTTATGTTGTTTTTACAGACAGGCTGCTTTGTTTAGCATATGCTAAACTTGATATTTTAATTATCACAGTTTAGCATAATAATTTTATTATGCTAAACAAAACAGCTAGAAGCAACATAATATGATTGTAAATCATTATACACAACCAAAACTATAATTGCAAGTAGCTAACTAGCTATATGGCCAAGAAGTTAAATGTAACAAAGATTATAGTTGTGAAAATGCCCTGTAAAATATTATTAAGCAGCTAAAAGAACAATTATCCAGACTGCTTTTGTTTAGCTTAGCTACGTGTAATGTAGCTAGCTATATGTACATAGCTGGAAATTTTCAATGGAAGTAGCTAATTTTCAAAAACTTCGAAATCCCAGCGACTTTTGAAAATAATATCTTCAAAATGTCATGTGCTTTCTGTAGCTACTTGAATACTGCATATATAGTCAGTCGTTTTCGCTATATACGGCCCAGTAGCTAGCTATACTTACAAAAAGTGAGATGCTAAACAAAAAACCACCTGCTATAAAGGCCAATCAGGTAGCTACAGCATTGTAACCAAAAAATTTGATATCAACGAAGGATATCAACAATATAGTTATATGAACTAGCCATGCATGCACGTCATTCAAGAAAATGAATTTTAATAAACAAAATTAAGCTTCTTGGTCTTAGCAAACTTTTGGTTGTCCTGAGTCAGCTCTGTTGGAGGGTTTAAGGATAGTATGTGTAGTGTGTGTGTGTGTGTGTGTGTGTGTGTGTGTGTGTGTGTGTGTGTGTGTGTGTGTGTGTGTGTGTGTGTGTGTGTGTGTGTGTGTGTGTGTGTGTGTGTGTATGTGTGTGTCGGAGTGTGCGGCTTCTGCAGGTCCAAAGGTACATAATTTTTATCATTTGCATAGCTATATGCATGTAAGTATATAGTTGTGTGTATAGCTAAGTTCAGTTGTGTGTAGGCTACAATATTTTATGCAGGTTGCCAGGTTAGAGTCAGCATCTCCGAAATACTACGTATATATATATATATGTAAGGGTTAAAGCATTGCCGCGAGTGCTATATGAAAAATAAAGCACGAAGCAACGAGGCTGAGATGGCTAATATAGCACGAGGCGAAGCCGAGTGCTATATTAGCATCGAGGCCGAGTGCCAAGTGCTTTATTTTTCATATAGCTAGCACGAGCAAGGCAATGCTTTAACTGTTATAGAGAATTTCCTCTATAAATTCGCGCGCCATTATAAAACGTCTAACCTTACCAATCTTTCAGCAGAACGGCTTTATCATCGATGTATCCCAGTGTTTCCTACTGTTTACTGAATTGTCCATCAATATATACAGCGAAAACAAGAGGTTTAAAGTCTTTCATTTTATTTCCCGTTCTATATATAACTACCCAATATAGCACTGTTCACGCATTTCCGGTTCTATATCTGCAATATAGCACTGTTTTCGGCTTTGATCCTCCCACGCAAAATTCTATATATATATATATGTTGTGTACCGTACGAGTATTTTATACCGTATGCGTATGGTACATACCATACGCGTACGGTACGTACCATACGCGTATGGTACATTTTTCTGTACCATACGCGTATGGTTGTACCGTACGCGTATATATGTTTCGCACAGTATAAAACTTTCTATAGGAATTGGAGGCTCTACACAAAAGGCTTATTACTCTTCACAAGGTTATCAAAAACATTCGAATTTGTTATAGCGCTTCATGATTATATTAATAGGACTACACTATGACCATAGATAATTTTTTATTGCCCGAGCTAGATGTAACGCCCTTGCCACCTAGTCTCGTGAACCAGCCCCTTTTTTTCTTATATATTTGGACGGGAAAAAAAGGGTCTGGTGTAACTCCGTTACCTTATTCGTTCTGCCAAATCCCCAGATTTTGGGGATTGTTTATTGGTGTGGATAGGCTATAAAGGGTCGTTAACAAGGTGAGAGTGATGCAATGCTAACGTTTCAGCAAAGGTCTGAGGTACGTGAGCCCTAAGGTACGTGATTGAACTAGAACGTCACTCACACCTTGTTAACGACCCTTTATAGCCTATCCACACCAATAAACAATCCCCAAAATCTGGGGATTTGGCAGAACGAATAAGGTAATAGAGTTACACTAGACCCTTTTTTTCCCGTCCGAATATATAAGAAAAAAGGGGCTGGTTCACGAGACTACTTGCCACCACCCCCAGCACGAAAGTGTTAGTGCTGGACAACTGTTTAAAACCGTGTAGTTAGGTGCATAGATGTCTAGTGGTCCCTGGGACAGGCAGCCAGGCCCACCTCAGGAGAACTGTCAGGTGATCGATAAGAGATGGACCGACTGCCACGAATGCATACTACGACAGATCGCAGCAAAGAAAATGACAGTGTGAATACACACCCCTATATACACACCCGAGGGGTCTGCAACGCAGCAAAATCGCGTACGAGATTATGTAATCTTTGCAATTTTACCAAGATTACACCAGGATAACACCGAGATTACACCAGATTTGCATAGGGATTACACATATTTGTAATTCAAGAATTGGCTGTAATTTTTTGTAATATTTGTAATTCAAGAATTGTAATTCATATTTATTGAATTGTAATTCATAATTCATATTTATAGATTTGTAATTCAGTAATTAAGAATTGGTTGCGATCACGCGATAGATCACTGAAGATTACGGATTTGTATTAATAAAATCAAGATTACAGATTACAAAGATTACGAAAGATTACACCGGGATTGCAGGCCAAGCGTACGAGATTATGCACCTATCAATTGTTTGCCCCACTATCCCCCCTGGGGCACTGGGTGGGGATGGGTAGGGATTTGACAACGCCATTGATCAATTACCCTACCCTTTGAGCAGGTGAGGTGATCAAATCCCCACCCAATCCTTGTCCCTTACAGGGGATTATGTGGGGATTTGACAACTTCAAGGGTCAAATTCCCCACCCTTGGGGCACGTCTTTCGTTCAAAACCGAGGAAAATCTCCCTGCCTTTCCCCTACGTAGCCCCAGGGGGGATAGTGGGGGAAACAATTGATAGGCGCATTACAGCCACGTTGCGGACCCCTCGTACACACCCTTGTATTAGCTATCTATGCTATAATTCACGATTTACTTAATTGCCGATCATCCGTTAAAAATAACTATGGATAGTGAAGATGTAGCTACAACTAATTCGATGTGAATGAGCCAGAAAGAGAAAGTGATAAATTCGAAAGCTTCAAGAGACTTCTTTGCTAGGTAGGAGTATAGCGAATCGAAGCCCACGCATTTGATTAGATTTCTATAGTAACTAATTTTAGCTACTTGTATTGTTGTGTTATCATAGCTGTGAGCTGTGAGCTCCTATCTGTAGACCACTGGCTAGCTTTAGGCATGCGTACATTAATTTTATATGCTTTTACAATTTCCTATTAATCTTTCCGGAATTTCGAAGTGACTTTCGGAGCAGGCCAAATCTGAATTGTCCATCAGGCAATGACAAACTTATCAGAGTCCACACAAAAACATCACTGCAGGAAGCTGCATACCAGCGTATAAGTACGTGAAAACTTACCTTTGAATCATTGACCCTAACGGAGAAGTTGAAGGGGAGCGTCGTATCATTTTCAATCGTTTCCAATGCCATATTCATCGCAGGTATGTACCCCGATAAATCAGTTCCTCCTTCTTGAGAAATTAGTACTCCAAGGTGAAGAGTTTCCGATTCTGCATTTACTCCTTGCGGATTTACTCCAACCAGGAATAAAATAACAGCACTGATCTTGATGATGACTATTAACTTTAACATCGCTAAAAATGAATCGAAGGTTGGCTATATCCGGGTATAAATAGTGGCGTGTTCGAGGGTGTGTTGAATTGGATTGGATTGAATTGAATTGAATTGAATTTCCGGTATTGATTTTGACAGGATACCGGTAGCTGTTAGTATATAAGCGCCTTAATTTATTTATAACACAAGGATTTTTAATTTCTTGCATGCAATCCAGTGAAAACTTAACCTACAGTAGCAATACATGGACCATACTGAAATACAGTCAGTGTGTGGTGCTTTTTTGTTAGCACTGCCGGACGAGTTTCACATGCAATCAGTGAAAAACCACTAAAAAACACTGAGTGTGTGCGCCGGGTTATCATTTGACTCTATCAGGATTACTTTGTAGCTATATGCATCATTAGTACAGCTGATTAGCTATTGTAAAGTTTAGCTATATGTAAAGTAGTGGACCACTATAAAATATTGTTTGCCAGCCCTAGCAACGCTATATGATGCATTCAATAATGCTATATAGCTAGCTAGCTAATTGGTAATTTGCTGTTTTTAAATATAACATTTAGCTTTGTCAGACTGATCAAATTTCACGCAAACAAAATAGTGCATGGTCAAACATGAAGTTATCTAACTTACGTAGTAGACTAGCTAAGTTATCTTACCCTCTGCCAATATGAGTGGTTTCAGGGGCATCAGAACAAAAGTGAAAGTGGTAAGGCTCAAAGGTATGGGAGATATAGGTAGTCTACAAAGCTGCCAAGGGCAGCTATTTAAAATTATTTTCAGGACAATTAGCTAAGCTGACAATTAGGCCAGGCAAACTTGATTTCTTGTTTCTCATCCACCAAATTCTGTGCTTATATGCGGGCGGGCGGTCATTTTTCATTATTCATTATACAGTAATTTATTCAAAATGTTAAAAAAAGCTCATTAAAATTGTTAAAATTGTAAAAATAGGCAAAAATTGAGATATGAAAGTTGAGGCAGTGGTATTGAAACCCATGCGGGCGGGGATGAGAAACAAGTAATCAAATTTGCTTGGCCTTAGCTAGGCAGCTTAGGAAGTGCCATTGTTCAATAACAAGTTATAAACGACTATTTAACAAAGAACTAAAGTTACTAAACGAAGTAGTAATATTCGCTAGTTACCTTAGTTACAAAGTTCCTTAATTACCTGGATTATTTAATTTACGGGAATCTACTGACTGATTGAGGCGAGTCAGGAAGTTCCAGACGATCTTCTGGCCACTAATGGGTCACAGGGTGAGCAGTTGGTTTGTACAATTACTTTAGAAGTCTTAGAATCACGGCAGTGGCTACTCGGACTCTCGGAGCACAGAGGTAGCTAGGGCTTGTGCATGATAGACTAATTATTCATTGAAAACCTTTTTATTGGCCTTGAAAAGTGGTGAGGCTCTTGCCTCACTTGTCGCACCTACTCTGACGCCCTTGAGTGATTTGATCACATGCACCACCTGCACTGCCATACAGCGCACAATTAGTAGCTACGTGTGTCGCAGTATGAAGAATCCGGCTTGATACAGAGATTACTTCTTTAGTTACATGCAGTAGCTATGTTAACTATGTAGCTACGTACTCTTGTTTGAAAATTAGTATTTATTCTTAGCTATAGCATCAATGACATTATAGGTAACCATGCAGAGAGGTAAACCAGTTGGCATGGCCTAGAACCATTAGCTAGCTACATGCAGGAACAATCTATGCTTGATCCACTGGTATAAAAATGATACCCATGCATGCACCCAGTGGTGCAATTAGCTTACCAGCATATACGTAGATCTTCATTTGTAGGCTTCAAGGGTATATCTGTAAGCCATAATTGAGTAAGTAAGTAAGTATAGGTAAATGTGATATATCACACTATATATTAGCTAACTACATTACAAAATATACTATATGTATAGCTATAGCTAAATGCCTGCAATAACTTTTAGTTACTACTTAGCTACGTATAATTATAAGCTAATTTCATTTAATGCAGTCTGATTTTGATTGTACCAAATACCACTCTGTTCCATTCCATCCCATATTTTATAGTATACTTCATAAGTACGCATTCCGCTAATGGGTGTTAGATGGTTATAAAAAAAAAAATATCAGCTGAGATTGAAACATATATAGCTATTGGCTGCACAAGCAAAGGCTCGGCTGACTTACCATACATGACAGCACCATGGATGGTGTAAAATTTTAGAGAAGTTAATTTCAATCTGCTCATAAGTAAATTTGCTAAAGCTTGGCTGGCTTGCTAACTATCAGACTCTATGATCTTAAATTATGTAGCTACAAAATAAGCTATTAGCTACTTGGCATTTTATGTACATTGGTGACACTGAATGAATCCTTTAAAGCTCATGATCAGTTTATTCTTTGCAAGCTCATTATACATAAATAGCTAGACATTTGTATTAAATTTATGTGCCATAAAGCAACCACAGCTCATTAATGTTCTTTTTAGCCCTACAAATGAAAATGAATATTATTATTATTTACAGTGCCGGATTGTCTATATAGGTCTGGACTCTAAAGGTACACATGCATGCCTTTTGAAAGTTTAGGTTCACTGGTTGTCATCACTTAGCTATCACTTAGCTATGAATATACTAAACAGCTATAGCTACAAACTACACTGTTTCATGCATAATTCAATTGTATAGCTACGTATACAGCTTTCTAGAAACATTGCCTGTCCCCTTCTTTTGATCATACGTACATATACATTACTGTTAGCATGCATGTAGTTAGATTGGCCCATGCAGATACTGCTGTTCTCAAATATAATCTGTAAAAGCTAGTAATGTGCCAGCATGATTTTGAGAATAATTATATAATAGGTTGCAATTTTAATGAGAATAACTCTGGAATAATAGAACATTCACGAGCATAATAACTACAAGAATAATTGGAAGTGTTACAATGGGTAAACGTAATGAAATTAATAATCTCAAAGATTAATTGTTTAAAATGATGATGATTATGAAGATATTCATGAATGTAGCAATATTTCATGTATAGACTCTGAAGAAAAGTCTGCATTGGCAATATCCTATTCACCAGTATAATAGTCACTGTGTGTATTGTGGACATTATTATCATCAATACAATAAAAATTAGCTATAGGGAATAATAAAAGTAAGAATAAAGGGTAAAATTTTGGGAAGTTTGGGAAGGAATAATAGGTAAAATTTTGTGCATATTAGGCTCAGCCCTATCTACAGGCATGCCAGCATGAAAGCTTTTGAATGCATGTCAACAGCTGTACTGGTCCATGCAACAATTGATGATCTTGGATGTGTCTATATATGCTATTTAGGTAGCTATAGCAACTGCAAGGCTATATTATTTGTTATGTGTATATATATATATTCATTGACCAATAAGGTATGCTAGCTAGCTATAGTGGTAGCTATGTGTAGCTATGATGAGATTTGTTTGATATGCTATAGGTACATGCATGCAGCTACATGAGCAGAACATTTAACTATAGCCACAGATAGTTATGATTGAGCATTGTTCTCTTCTGTTGGCTAAGTAACATAAATAAACATCTTCCCACCGGAATAATTATGAATATTATACAGTGCATTGAAGGCAGCAATGAATAATTGTTGTAATATCATGAAGAGCTGTACAAGTGACAGTAGTTTATGATTTTCACTAGGGCTGCAACGAATAGCTACCAGTTTTTGGTATCCGTATACCTAACTATTTGACTGTTTACACTAAATACATACTGAATTTTGCCATAGTTTGTTACAGATTACCATATTTAGCATCCAGATTTAAGTATCACAAGCTTAAAAATTGTAAGATGGGCCTGCTAAAACCAAGAAGTACAGGTAAACAAGGTTATTTCCAACAGTAAACTACATAAAACACAAGACAAACAAATACCGGATGTTGATTTTACTATTCAAATACCAAAATATTAACGAATATCCGAGTGAATCGAATATTTGTTGCAGCTCTAATCTTCACCTGTGTAAACTATCAATTTCAAAAATAATACAGATAAAGTATCGGTTAGTAGCTTTAATACGTGACTTAATGATAGAACAATTATGTGCTTTACATAATTGATGACTGGTTATGCTAATATACATAGTATGTAGCCTACAGTGGCTGGGATGCATACAGGGTATAATATATAAAAGTGAAACAATATAATTATATTGACAAACAACACTGCATGAGGTACGTAGCTATAGAGTTATAGTTATTCATATCATGGAATACTATATTGGTTTCAAGGCCCCAAGTAACTAAGTGACAAGGATAGTAAACATGCAGCAACAACACTGGAAATACACATGTATGCAGCTATAGCTAATGCTTTAATTTTATTGGCTGAAATTCAATATCTAGCTACATATGTAGCTACAGCTAATGAAGTTACCATATAAAATAGCTAGTCACACATGAGATACAAAGTTAACACATCAAATACAGCTAGCTATGTATATAGCTAGCTAGCTAGTATGTCTACAACTAAATTCTAAAGCACACAAAAAGGGGAGATGTGTAAATACATATCTACATCTAAAAGAAACCACACAAGAGCAAAAAGTTTCTGTCATAGAGTTGTATCCTGTTTTGATGTTCCATTCATGTCACTAATTTTCTCTGATACCATTATTACTTTACTTTCAATCCGGCCACTTTTATACTATAGGAAAAACATCAGGTATAGCTACACATGATGACAATGGCTATATATAACTATACCATTTCCAGTTCATCATTTAGAACTTTAATTTCTTCATTCAGACCTTCTATTCTCTTTTTGTAAGTTTCTTCATTCTCACTAGAGATAGTGGTTTTATGAATTGTTGTAGTGTGATGACTAGTAGGCTCTTCCAAATATCGCTTCCCCTCTGGATCCTTATACACTCTGTACATCTGTATGTATTGATAAACACCAGCTAGCTAGCTATGTACTTCAGGGCTGGGCATAGTAAAATGCAATCACTGTCACGATAGTACAAAAATATATCACGAATCATGACAGTATCTACTGAATATCAGTGTAGATACGTACGTATGTAGGTCACTAATGTACTGTAGGTATATATAATATACAACATAATCATCTCTATCCACTGGGAATTATATAAATAATTATTTTTACCATGTTTATGCTTGGTTAAATGTCACACCTGTAATAGTCATTGCCCTCAAATAGTGGCTGCTGGTACTGGAAGCACTAGCTAGATACTAAATGTTACCCTTGATTAAACACCATGGCTCGAGTTGAATCAGTAACTGATTAGGCAACTACCGTATAGTAAAACTTTGGCGAATTTGGTAAATTGCTACCAATTTGTCAAAGTTTTTCACCAATACATGATGAAGCATGTGATACAATCAATGTCGTGGAACATATGCATAAAGCAAGGTACCTAAATGTTTGTATGAAATATAGTGTTATCAAGACTCACGATAGTGAGTCGCGAGGCCAAGAAGAAGCGCAGCAATGCGACCACTGAGTGAGTTATTTACATGTAGCACCACCCTCAAACTTGCAAACGCTCTAGCTAAGCCGCCATTAAAGCTATCGCTTAGTTATTACCGACCCACAACGTTCTTACTATATAGAATCAACAAACTGAGAATGGAGGAAATAGACACCACCATTCCTAAGTACCAGCCATTGCGAATTTTATGGCGCCCGTTGTGCGACTACGCACGACGAACCATCCTTTCCCGCCCAATTCGCCCGTTTACTAGACAATTAGTACCTTCATTGTTTGAAGAATCAATATCCCGAAGTTCATAGACATCGCTTCCGCCATTCTTCTGATACAGCCTTATAAATGCCTTCCTGTCACCACAAAAATTTTTACGCGGCAGTCGTTTTTTTTCTTTCTTTCTTTGTTTCTTTCATCGCACACTTTTTTCAGGGGCTTGCGGGAGCTTTCGTGAACCCCGGAAGATTTTTTCAAACTCTTTTTATACATTCACTTGTTTGTCTAATAACTCACTCATTTCTTCATGGATTTCAGCCAAATTTGTATCAGCACTTCTCCTATGTATGCTCTACCTGTCATACTATTATCAGTCTGAAGTAAACACATGAATGTATTTGAGAAGGACTATTACACTGCAGGTTGATAGTTGTCATAACTTGGACCCCTTTCATATGATTTGCATAAACTTTCAGATACACAATCTATATTGATGTATCACTCTGTAGTGAAAGTTAAAAAAAAATCTCGGGCTTGAGTTTTTCAAAATTAAGCTTCAAAGTTTAATTTGCAATATTGTGTGCTAGGCAAGTACAAGTTATGTCCATGCAGTACTTCTCTGCTGCTTCACGGGTGTGGCCAGCCATTTCTTGATGGTCAGGCAACGAACGGTTCAAGCATGCAACTAAGTATATTGTTATATATTAATGCATACATATGCCCACTTTCATGTGAGCATTTACTTCCTTTGAAAAGTGTATGCACACACTATCCTAACTATGATGTAATGTATAACAAATGCTGCTGCATGAAGCTATAGGTACTCGATCATCAGATCCAGGAAACTATCCAGCGATAATCATGACTATACCAGCTCACATGCCTCTGGATTACTTGAATGGGCATCTACTCAGTAGACATTGAAAATATATATCAGTAATATAATGTTTGAAATAATGTAACCACACAAGATGGCATGTATACACAAGGCCAACAGTAAGGAGACACCCTGTTTTTCACACAAGTCCTTAATTTTATAACCTGGGTGTTGGGACACGTTTATACATGCATAATTGACCTTGATACTGATCCAGCTGTCTCAAAGCTCCAGTCTGCATGCATGTTGAAGGCTGGAGGCTTCATCAGTAATTCTTCTATATGACCCTTGTAAATCAGTGGACAGTCATTGGGCTCACCTGGTCAGGTACTTTGGCATGTACAAACCATTCAATTGCATGTCTTGTCTCATAAAATACCTACGGTACCTGCTCACAAAACATGAATCAGGTGGGGCGACAATGGTGATCCACTATGGCGCATCATTGCAATCCACCATATTTGCGACTCCATTTTAATATCATTAAACTAATGGATCACGTGACCTTACTTTTGTCACATGACTTGTCACCAGCATAATAACACTGCCGATACCACTCCTCTCAGTGCATGTTAAAAGAAGTAACGTTGATTTTACAATAGCTACATTAATAAATAAATCTTGATGGTGGGGCAAAGATCAGTGACGGTCGGGCAAATGCCCCACCATGCCCACCCCTAGCTATGCCTCTGCTGCTTGCTAGTAATAACATCTGTTTATGCTTCCAAAAAAGTAGTGATATGCTAAACAAAAACACCATGGGTGTAAAAAAGTGCGAGGCCAATCAGAAGCAGCATTGCAAACAGGTGCGACCAAAAACTTTGATATCAGTTGAGGCCAAGAAGTTACTTATCAAATTTTTTTTAACTACTTGAATGACATACAATGGTTTACAGCATATTTTCACAAATATGATTGGCTTTGTCACTTGGCCACCTTTATTAATAATGATGGTGTGAAAAAGGTGGCCAAGTGACAAAGCCAATCATATTTGTGAAAATATGCTGTAAACCATTGTATGTCATTCAAGTAGTTAAAAAAAATTTTGATAAGTAACTTCTTGGCCTCAACTGATATCAAAGTTTTTGGTCACACCTGTTTGCAATGCTGCTTCTGATTGGCCTCGCACTTTTTTTACACCCATGGTGTTTTTGTTTAGCATATGATTTACATGTTTATTAATGCAACATACATTGCACTAAATGCCATCCTCAAATAGTATAGTTACCCTTGAATAGTGGCTGTGGTCATTTTGCAAAGACGGTTAATAGTAGCCACGACATTTTAAACCAAGTGTAAGTAAAGTTGTAATAATTCCATAAACATTTAGTCATAATTTTTGCATACAATATACGTACATAGGTATATATATACATATCTTCCTGGCTACCACTAAACTGTAAAAATTAATTCAAACACCAGGTCCACTACTATCACGATAGTAAACAGTACTATCATGCATTATCATTATCGTGTTAGTTGACTAACGACTAACTATCATGATGGTACATTACTATAACTATCATCCAACCTTAAAATATTTATATATAGCTACGTACCTTTATAACAAATACAAGTCCTAATATCAGACTTGTACTCAATAGAATAGTGATCCCAATTATTGCATACTGAGTGTTGGGAAAATTCTCTAGTAAAAATCCAATTGGTGTGAGAGCTATTGATACGATGACTGCTCCATAAACTGACATTGCAACAAAACGAGACTCGTTCAATGATTTGATCTTCACCTTACGAGTCTCAAAAGCAAGAAACAATCCAATTATCAAAATAAACCCTTTACATGCAAACAGAACTGGTAGCCATGCTAAGGAGCCTTCAGGGGTGCAAACTCCTATTATTGCAGGTAAGTCATGAGGCTGTCATAAAATATATTAGCTATAATTACATGACTTGGTATTTATAATACACTAACTTTATCTCCTTCAATTTCTTTGTAGTCTCTTCTTAATCTAGCACTTGACACTGCTGTGGGTGGTATCATATAAATAATATCAGCCAGCACAAGTATGCCAACAATCCCAAATAAGTATATGTCTTTCACTTCCTGCCAAAATACAATTTAAATTTCATAGATATATAGATATGTAGCTATAACACTTACAAATTTGGCATTTGGCTTAATTGCATAATTGAAAATGTAATATATTCTCCAAACTTTAGCAAAGATGGTACCAAACAACAGGCTAAATCCTATTGCTACCAGCCAGATTCTTGCATGGCACAATCCATCCACTGTTGAATATGAGGCCACGTTTTCATCTACCCCAAATAAGATCACCGTCAAATAAAACACAACTGCCCCAGCAACAATCATGATGTTAACATAAGGACTGCCAAGTCTTACTAATCTGTGGGACAAAGAAAACAATTAATAAAATGATAGCTAGCTACATATAGATATATCTGTAAACATACTTTTGGTTTCTAAACCACAATTCAAAAACAAGACAGACAGTGGCAAACATTATTCCGAGAAGGGAAAGAATTGTGTACATAACAAACAATGGCAGTGAAATATAAAAGTATTCTTCATCTTGTAGAACATTACCTAAAATACAAACAAAAATTGTGTAGATAGTTAGCCAGCCAGCCAGCTAGCTAGCTATGTAGCTACTTTGTTACAGTGCAAATTGAGATATGAACAAACAGTTAGCTACATATGCAATTAAATAAATGTAGCTACATAGCTACATAGCTATTATAGTTACGTATATAGCCTAGCTGTGTTAGATACACATGTATGCATGCATGGATTCACTTGTGGCTCAATATAGGGGAATGCAAATGGATAATACTACTTTATAACCAGTTATACAAGTTATTATCTAAAATATATAATATATATAGAGCATATATATAGGTGAAGTGCATAAGATGATTGCATACAATTATA
This sequence comes from Spongia lamella, assembly GCA_963930835.1. Classification (NCBI taxonomy): domain Eukaryota; kingdom Metazoa; phylum Porifera; class Demospongiae; order Dictyoceratida; family Spongiidae; genus Spongia; species Spongia lamella. The sequence continues at coordinate 3,461,969 of OZ005748.1, read as the reverse complement.
TGTACATTATACTGGTAATTTATACAGTCATTTGGTCATGGATTATAGTAAAAAAGATATTTTCATTGAAAATAAATTAATTCCTAGATGCTGTAGATATACATAGCCATAATCAGTGATAGCTGGGAACCTACAATTGAACATATGTAGTTATTATGCAACTTGTGAAATATCTCGCTTTATAATATGCATGCATCTCTACTAGTCATGCTTTTTGGCTTACTTCCAAATGCAAAATTGTCATCTTTGCCTTCTTCATATACTAGACTTCCATTTTCATTTATCTTTGCAAATAGAATTTTTGATAAATTGCCAGCACTATCACCTACAGTAAATGAATTACTAACTATACATACACGCGGCTACTAATAATGTAACTAACGTCTGTATTGCAACAGTCTGACTTTTCCTGGCCTATCACCATTTCCATGAAAATCAACATCTCCCTACATACAAATTTATCATGCCATAGAACTATATAGCTAGTTTCATAGAAGTAGCATAGCAAGTGTAGAATGGATCTACGTATGAATTGCTATATGCAGTTGTGTTAAGTTACAAGTACCCATCTATGTAGCTATCATTTAAAAATAGATTTGCAGTCTGTAGCTAACTAGTGATGCATAGAGAGCATATATATAATAAGTTATTATCTCGTATACGTAAGTTAATATCTTATAACTAAATATTTCATTACATAGAATCATTATATTATAATGTTTACATATAGCACACAAAGCATAATTAATCATGCCCTGGCTAATTTTACTAGCCAGTTTAGGCCCACAAGAGGGACTTAAAAGATCACCTGAAAAATGCCTATAATAAAGGGATATCACTGCCTATATTTGAGTGATAAAATATAGCAGTATTAAAAGTAGATACACACACACACGCATGCATGCACGCACGAGCACACGCATGCACGCACACGCATACACGCACGCACACATCCACATACATACACACAAGCCATTTTTGGTCATTATGTTCTGCTGGAGATAAAATGGGAAATGGGAGTTAAGGCTGAGGCAATTATGCTCAATAGTTTTCATTCTGACTACTCTATTGGAGTAACTCTAAGCATCTGACTGCTCTATTAGAGTAGCCTGATTAAACCACTGCTTTAGTTGAATGTTTGACTGTTCTATTAGAATCTGCTTTGAGTCTACATCCAACTACAGGTTTTTGTTAATGTTTGCTGGCAAATGTCAGCACAACGAATTTCAATTCTTTGCATTATGCTATTCCAGCATAGTTGCTACAGCCTTGTTAATGATGCTTGGATGTAGTTGTAGTTGTAGCGGAACACTTGATCCACAATCAACATGACTCACCACACACATACATCATGCATTAGCTAATTCGGTTATCTAGGCACAATAGTTATAACAGGTGTTCTATAGTTCTTGTGTGTATGTATGGTTGTCCTTTGTAACATTTTATCAGTTGAACATAAATCCTCAACATAGTCTTGGCGCTCACAATTTCAGCTCTTCAGTTGATGTAGCTACATTGCTGTCGAGGGGTCTGTCACTCACTGAAAGAAATCATGAAATCAATTGTTCATAACTCAGTAATTTTCAGTAAAAATTTCTGGAAATTGATACCTTTCAAATACAAGCCCATAACCATCATCAAATCCCACACATTTAATTGATTTTAAATGATTACAAACCACTGAAATCAGATTGTAAATCAAGAAATCAGAGCAATTTAGAGCTGATTTCAAAATCTCGCACACACAATTTTGAAGTGACAGATCCCTTGATTGCTGTTTTGTAGTGTTAAAAATTATTTTGTCAATTAGCTAGCTAGCATTCTTGCAATTTGGATCACCTTTAGTAGGTTTGCCAACGTGAGCTACGTATATATACACCAGTGTGTAGCTACACATATTCAAATTTATGTTATCTGTACACTTACAGTTAATCCAAAAAATTTCACTTTCACTGCTTCGTCATATATGAGCTTAGCAATTTCATCTCCATTCTCATAATTAAAATCCATAAAAGTTAAATTCCTTTCATCTAATATTGACTTAGTACTGTTAAGAGCCAGGGCTGCTGTCCAAATGGCATCATACATGTATGCACTATCTTCTGTATGAGGTAAAGTGTCATTGCTTATTTTATTTTCAAGTACTTCAAATCTCTCTTTGTGTTCAGAATAATAGTAATTCCAAGTCTGTATAAGAGGAAAATCATAATGCTACTAGCTAGCTACAGCTACAAAAACATCAATTAAATGATAAATGACCAGATTCATTCAGTTTATTCAAGGATCCTCCTTCTGCTTACATTGTGTTGTATTTGTTCAATGTAACCTGTAGCTACTTGAAACAGCTTGTTTTATTAGATTTTTAGCAGGGCTAGCTACTCTTTATAAGTAAACCAGGCAATGTATGCTTAAAAAGGATACACTTCAGCCTAATGCTGTACGTATGTGTAGGGTAGCTATTTAAATGAGTATAAAATTTGCTATACATCTAGCTAACAGTTGGTCAGGAGTAATTCCAGGCCCATACATAGCTATAGTCTGGTCCAAAGTTTTGTCCTTCCAAAACTTACATGGGACAGAATTTCAATGAATTCACAATGAACGTATTCTTCATGAAATATGTACAATTTAAAATTCTCTTGAAGCTTTCTACATGTTTTGTTTATAATAATAATAATGCACACATTTTAAATGGAAATTTCATTCCAAAGAAACTTTAAATTAGCTATCTATAGCTCCTAGCTATGTGTATACAACAAATATTTTTGGCTATTCACTAGCTATATACTCAAAATGTAGATTTTAAATGTCAGAATGAGATTTACAAGCTTTAGCTATAACTACTAGTTATGTAGCTATCTGTAAACTAAGGGAAATTTCTTCTTTGTAAATTAAGTGATTCAAAACATTTCTTAAATTAAATGAGCAAAATTAATACTTACAATTTTTCCTATATTTGGTTCATCTTTACGATGCTCTTCAATCCTGGGATAATGATCAAGAACTATCGAAGTTTCTACTATTATTTCTAAGTCCTGTGCTTGTTCTGAACAACTACCAACTTCATCAAACCACCATCGGCCAGAGTACCAGTTAAAAAACATCCAAGCATAGTTGGGATGATACATTTTGTTTTTGTATGCCTAACAACAAAGTCAACACAATAGATAAAGAGCTACAATTGATGTTTTCTATCTTTATACTGCAAGGCATAACCTAGAATAGCTACTTTAAGGCCTGTCCACACAGATAGCACATTAAATATGAATCCAGCAAATTCACATTCAATTCAAATCAAGTGCACCCATGATTCCATATATGTAATGTGAATTACAATTGCTCCATTAATTACAATTATAGTATATGAATAATTAAACAGATAATTGACTATCAGTTGCATGAGTACAATGTGAAAATGGCACTGCTGTGTTTGACATTGTTTGTGGTGAGCTGGGTTTCGTACATACATACGTAAGTTTCGATGTTTCTTTAAGCTGGAACAAGAAAGGTGTTAGAAAGCGTATGAAAGAGGCGCTGCTGCCCATGCTGCTGCTCGCGCTGCTGACTGAATTGAAAGTCAGCACTGCTGATTGGCACAGGTGCTGCCCTGTTTTAACATACCCAATGTCTTCCAGCTCCAAAGCGATGCATTGGTTGGTATCTGTGATGATTCCTATAGACCCTGTAAAGTCGTTCTCTTGGCAATTAGCGCATTTTTCTATGTTTCAGCTATACCCACCATTCAGATTCATTTATAATTATTAACACTCAGTTAGATAGAGAAATGTTTTAGTGAATTAATGCCTCTAGGACAGTCTTCACAGCCTTGGCTTTACGTGCAAAACGCTGTACAACCTCACGTGCTAATAAATCGCACCTCTGAAGGCCAATTCACTTTCAATTCGAATTGACTTAATATAAATTCTGTGTGGACGCGATGAATGCAAATCAACTTGCATTTCATGCACATTATTTTTGTCATGTGGATAGGCTTAATACACTATGTTCGATGAACTTGCCTACCATTTTGTAATGTATTCACATACGTATGCATATATAGCTAAATATATTTCTAATGAAATACCATTGTGCACAACTGGTAAGAGCAAATTACTTGAAGTAGTTTTTTTACAAGTTGATAAAATTAAAATGCTCACTAAATTATAATAAACAATTGTTGTGTAGGCTACCCAAAATTCTATACATGTAAACTAGGATAGCTACGTACGTACATATATACAATATGTATGCATAAAATAAAATAATTTATGTCTTACCACACACATTGCCTCTGATGCATGCTCTTCATACATATTAAGAAAAACAACACGAGCTGGAGAATCCTATATTAAAGTCAAAACATAATAATAAGCACATTTTACTAGACACGTACTATCATCTACCACTTTTATGGAAAAGTGGATTATTCTTGCACACTATTGGCCAAATAATAATAGTGAAATCTGGCATTTCTATGTACAAAACTACTCTCTACAGTTGATCAGAACAAACTCCCTTTTAAATTTTTGAGTAACTAACCTCCAGTTAAATTTTTCCCTTAAAATACATTAAAGTTTGTAATATGTCATTAAAATGTACAAAACTATGTTTCAAATTTAATTTGTATGGTATTGCCTATTCTTCCTTTTAATGTCATCATGTAATAATCATTTACTTATCACGGTAAAGCACCTGGTTTTAGATGGGAAAATATCAAATTGTAACTCGTGAAGAGTTTTATATAGGCAGTAGCGTATGTAGCTAAGGTAGGGTACTGGTAGGGCACTGGCCCAACCAATCTTTTCCAGTGACTAATCACAACTTCACTGTTGATTAGCTATGTTGTGTTAACCGGGCCTTTGGTCCTGTTACGAATTAAAGCAGATCGATAAAACAGTCAAATTTTCTATTAAAGTAGTCAGAATTGTGATTTTACTCTAATAGAGCAGTCAGAACTTGAAATGATTCAGAAGGAAATTTTAAAAATAGGGCATAATTACCTCATCCCTATACAGATTTGGCTATAATGGGTAATAGTATATAGGAGCCTTTGATGTAACTATAATGAGCCAGTGCCCAATCAAACACAATAGCCTAGCTATGCCACTAATGCTACTGCTATAAATATACAGTAATATCACAAATAATTAAACCACACGAACAGTGACTCATCACAAAGCTGTGCAACAAATTTTAAACTGGTTTTATATTTCAGTGCCTTAGTGCGACATTGTAGATAATACTTTACTACACACATGCATGCCACACCCAATTTAATTGATAACTGAAGTGCTTGGTCTTTTTACCTACATACGTATATACAACTGCTAAAATACTTTTCACTATAAAATGAATGGTAAATAGCTATAGCATAACCTTAGGTCTCCTTTAGAGGGTGTTTATGATGCAATTCATTACTAAAGATTGATGGTAAGTCTCATACAAAGAAACTGAAGAGCAACTGAACAGTTATAATCATGTGGTTAAAAATGTGGGGGCAGACACACACACATACACACACACACACACACACACACACACACACACACACACACACACACACACACACACACACACACACACACACACACACACACACACACACACACACACACACACACACACAACACACAAACACACACACACACACACACAAACACACACACACACACACACAAACACAAACACACAAGCATACGTATGTAGCCACTGACTTCCTAGAAAAAGCAATTTTAAGAAATACATCTGGTAAAATTTACTTTTAAAAGTATTTTACCCTAATACAGAGAAGCCCTTCAAAAGCACTACATTAATTATTCAGTTTCCTCACCATTATTTACTAACCTTCAAGTTAAACATAGCTTGTGTCACATTTTCTTCTGAATTAAATATGAATTCTCTTATCAACTGTATATTTGATGCAGCAAGCTCTTGTCTTAGTTTTGTAGCAATCTATATTAACAAATTAAGCTAGTAAAGGAGCTACGTATGTAGCTAGCAGCTATCTACCATAAACAATTTCATGAGGCTTGAATTTCATGAGCAGTACCCATTTTTAATCATGAAAATTTAACAATTCAACCTAGCTTACGTACACACGTACATATACATAGCTATATACGTATATTATAGGAATTAATTAATTCATGAATTTATTTTAGTAAAAATCCTTGATTTTGCAAAAATTCTAATACTTTTGGCTGTTATAACTTAGGATAGCTAGGGCTGTCAGAGCAGGCTGATAGGTAGAGAGAAGAAAATAAGTTCACCAATTTTTGCTGAATTTCAACTTCTAAATATATGCACAAAACGATAGTAACATAATTATCAAGACACGATAGTGAGTCACAAGGCCAAGAAGAAGCCCAACAATGCAACCACTGAGTGAGTTATTTACAAGTAGCACCCGGCGCCCTCAAACTCGCAAACGCTCCACCATTAAAGTTATCACTTAGTTATTACCAATCCACAATGTTTTTACTATATAGAATCAACAAACCAAGAATGGAGGAAATCGGCACCACCATTCCTAAGTACCAGCCATTTTGAGTTTTATAGCACCCGTTGTGTGACTATGCACAACGAACCATCCTTTCTCACCCGATTTGCCTGTTTACTAGACAATTAGTACCTTCATTGTTTGAAGAATCGATATCCTGAAGTTGATAGAGATACAGCCTTATAAAGTCCTTCCTGTCACTACAAAAAATTTTACGTGGCAGTGGCCTTTTCTATTATTTATTTCTTTCATTTTCATCGCACATTTTTCGTGGGCTTGCGGGAGCTTTCGTGAACCCCGGAAGATTTTTCAAACTCTCTTTTTGTACATTCACTTGTTTGTCTAATAACTCACTCATTTCTTCATGGCTTTCAGCCAAATTTGTATCAGCACTTCTTCCATGTATGCTCTACCTGTCATACTATTATCAGTCTGAAGTAAACACTTGAATGTATTTGAGAAGGGCTATTACACTGCAGGCTGATAGTTGTCATAACCTGGACCCCCTTCAAATGATTTGCATAAACTTTCGGATACACAATCTATATTGATGTATCACTCTGTAGTGAAAGTTAAAAAAAATCTCGGGCCTGAGTTTTTCAAAATTAAGCTTCAAAGTTTAATTTACAATATTGTATACTAATCAAGTACAAGTTATGCCCATGCAGTACTTCTCTGCTGCTTGCTAGTAATAACATCTGTTTATACTTCCAAAAAAGTAGTGATATGCTAAACAAAAACACCCTGGGTGTAAAAAAGTGTGAGGCCAATCAGAAGCAGCATTGCAAATAGGTGCGACCAAAAACTTTGATATCAGTTGAGGCCAAGAAGGTACTTATCAAAAACCTTTTTAACTACTTGAACGACATACAATAGTTAAAGCATATTTTCACAACTACGTATGAATGGCTTTGTCACTTGGCCACCTTTTTCACAACATCATTATTAATATAAAGGTGGCCAAGTGACAAAGCCAATCATAGTTGTGAAAATATGCTTTAAACTATTGTATGTCATTCAAGTAGTTAAAAAGGTTTTTGATAAGTAACTTCTTGGCCTCAACTGATATCAAAGTTTTTGGTCGCACATACTGAGCTACGTACCTATTTGCAATGCTGCTTCTGATTGGCCTCGCACGTTTTTTACACCCAGGGTGCTTTTGTTTAGCATTGTATATACGTACATATAGCTATACTGGTCTTACACTTACAAAAGTGAAAATATTCTCAGACTGTGTTATTAAGGCAATCCTTGACCATCCAAACTGTTTCATGACTTGTATGATTCCAACAACTATTTCAGCATCACTCGATACTGTTCTGAGAAAGAGTGGAAACACATCAGTATTAGAAAGACGTGGTGATGATGATGCTGGTGAAATCTAGAAAAAATAAATTCAGTAAAGGCTCTGTGTGAAAAGATTGTGTATAAGATAGCTAATGGCTAAACCAGTCAAAAATGAGGTAATGTTGAACTTTGGTCAGTAAGTTATAGATAAACAGATCAGTACTACCATGCCATATTGCATTGCTAAATTATATATGTAGCTACAGAGTTGGGAAAGTTACTTCAACCGCAATGTAATATTATTATGACATATTACTAGTTACTTTTCAGTAAAGTAATACTATTACAGTTACATATTACTGCTTTGGAAAAGTAACTAGTAATATATTACTTTACATATTACTTTATAATTAAGGTGTGCATTTCTAGCTTAAATTGCTCAAATAAGGTATTTTGCTACCATTTCATTGGAAAACTGACCGCATACAACAATATGCTAGCAGTAAAAATCAACAATATGAGAATGACAAAAGTGCTTATTTTAATTTACTGATGCTAAGTAATAATACTACATGATAGTAATATAGCTATTACAATTGATCAAAAGTAACTTCAGTTATAATATTACTACTGCAACAAATGTAACTAAGTTATATTACTTGTTACTGAAAAAAGTAATAATATTACAATAACTTAAAGGTGAACTGCAGAGGAAAAATTACCCCATGTTTTTATTTGATAGATAGCTTTAGCTAGTCATGCAGAATGCATAACAACAATTTTTATAATCTAATTATATGTTGTCTTCGAGTTATCGTTGGTCAAACATTGCAAAACGTCACTTCCGCAAAAATAACCGCAAGTGTTATACCTTTGCGTGACGTCACGGAAGGCCCTAGTATGCGTATTATCAATGGCAGAAAGTGAAGAATGAAGTTGTTACGCGAATCTGATAACGATTCGTTCCTCTGTGGATCTACAAATATCAGTGACGATGACAATGTTTCTGATACATTGGTTTAGGCTGAGTTTGAAGTAGCACCAGTATCGTTTTGCGCCTGAACTAATGGCAGAAAGTGCCATGAAGACGCCTCAACGTGAAGGTAGATCCTGGCTAATAGGATGATTTAAGCCCAGAACGGGTTGGATATATACTAATTGGCCTCACAAATATCGTTCACACTGTACCAGGCTTAAAAATTCGGTTGGGTCGGCATTCCCACTGTCACTTTCGAAAGTGAACGCCCGCCTTTGAATACAAAGCAGTCCTCCGTAAAGTGATTGGAACACAATAAAGAATGGATAAATGGACCATCCAAATTACTTCTCTGCTCCTTAACGGGTTTTATCCACTACTTTCTTATCATGGCGTCCTTTGAAAAGTTGTGAAGGCTTCAACCTTCCCCTACAACGCCGTCACGACCAGCCGCAATACAACGCCTTGGCATAGCTACTACACTTATATTTAATGCTAATGAATCGTTATAGGTTTAAATATGCTGCTAACATTGCTATACCATAGGTATAATAAGCTCCCCATGGCTATACAAAACTATGTATTTACCTTACGCGTGCTACACGGAAGTCCTTCCATGACGTTTCAGTGGTCACTTCCTGAGATAAAACCGCAAAGGAGAAGTGCTATTTTCAAGTGTCAATTACTACTTAATCCAAGCAAATAATGAAAAAATAATTGATACCATGCATCACTATGATCAATAAGCTTCCATATGAGCACAAGTTATTTTTCCATTGCAGTTGACCTTTAAGTTACAAGTAACTAAGTTATCCCAACTCTGTAATATGACATGTACGTATGTAACAGAATTCAATAGCTATGTATAACGTAGAAATCAATAGTACGTAGCTATAACATATGTAAAACACAAGTAACAACACGTACAAATACAATACAATTACTTTTGTACAATTATGTGGTGTTTTAATGCATTACAAGTTACCAATTATACACATATGCTCTGATGTATGGATATAGCTTTGTATTAATACTTTTTTTGCTGAACCAGAACTATATATTACCACAGGTAGCCATAGTACCTACGTATAACTATAAACAGATCAATGAATATGTACACCATAAATGTGATTGTCTTTGTGGTCCTTTTGTGATTACATATATGTTACCCAAAGGTATTTTGTTATAACAACTGTCCCAGTGAGGCAATTATAATAAAATAAAATATAACTACATATCTTTCAGAGATACTGTATGCAATGATGAATATATACGTATATTAACTATAGCTCAATAACGGCAGTGACACATAATGTCATTGTTGGCTATGTATATATGTTGAACACATGAACTTGAACACATGATCACATTCATACACAAATTTTAAATATTTTGATTGCATTATCCTTACAGATGGACTTTAATAGACCTAGTTAAGTATATTACACAACATCAAACCACTTTCAGGGCAACCTATACAACCTATATATACTATAGCTAACTAGTTTATCATACTCAAACTAAATCAATTTACTTCATAACATATTTTGGTGTTAACTTAGTATGAATTTTACTTAGCATAATTCTTTTATCTAAAACTAATAATCTAGTTATTTACAGCATTACCATATGTCTGTTAAATATATTAACCTCTGTACTGATATATTTTTATGGTTGCAGTATGCATTGAGTCTCAGTTGTATTGTTTGTACACTAGTTGCTTATACAAATACAATAATATTATAAAGTCTACAGGTTGGTGGTTGCCCAGGCATGCCATCTGGCAGCAGACTGGGTGATCAATCACCAGATATACCAATCACTGGACAGCTTGGCAATATAACTATATAACTACTATTTTACTTGAAGACTTGCATTAAATACGTACTTAACAGAATATGCAGGTTTGGTAGCTATGGCTGTTGTTTGGAAAAGCTCATTACTATTGTCTGCAAATGTTTAATGTGCTAATGCCTATTAGCAGTCTGGTTAAGGCTTATGTGAGGGGTCTGTCACGCTTCAAAATTGTGTACAAGATTTTGAAATCAGCTGACTTCAGTGGTTTGAAATCAATTATATGCGTGGGATTTGCTGATCGATTATGAGCTTACATTTGAATGGTATTGATCTCTAGAAATAAAACTTACTGAGTTAACGGAAAATTACTGAGTTGTGAGTCAATTGATTCGGCAAGGGCATACAAGATTTCAGTGCACATAGTACGTACGTATATGTAACTACACAAACTATGCATACATAAGCATGTGGCATTAGTAATCTACGTATATGAAGCTACGTACCTATAAGTGCAACCAATGACATTATATTCTAATGTGTTATACAGGTAGTCATTACACAATTTAAGAATTATAGATATGTATATATATATATATACATAGCTAGCTAGCTACATTGATACATGTGTTACGACCATCAAACATTGCAAGCTATACATGCATGCATGTACATAGCTACGTACAGTGCTAGATAACTTACTAACCTGTACAAGATTCCAGTTGTGTGAAATTTCAGCGACTGGTTCAGTGGCCACAGAACAGTCTGAGCCAATCAACATGATTTGTGGGGTTTCAAATGTTGATGAAAAGACTTGACCAATAAAGCTACGGACACTGGGAGCGGCTGAACACTAAAAACAAGAGAATTAACTCTTGCTAAAAATTAGTTATATAGTATGGCTACCATATAAAATTTTCCATTCATGCAACTACCCCCGGCAAATGGTATCTATACAATGTGCTGACATAGATAATCTATATTATCATTTTATATGTATATATACATAGTTTGAATTTCTTTGTGGTGCCTAGTTGTTAAATGCTCTTTATTGGGTACTTTTTACATATTGCAGAAACTGTTGAAATACTGATATGTTTTTATAAGAAAAAATGTTTAACCATGTACAACAGAGCTATATATGTAGTCAGCTATATGTAGCTACCTTGATAAGTGACTGGATTATACACTTTCACAGTGGCTATATAGCGGCTATAGTTATAAGCATAACACTGATGAATATTCCAGGCAACAATAATGGCAAAAAATAACTTCTCCATGCAGTAGCTATATAGAGTGAAATTTTGGTGGTAGCTAGCCATTTTAATCAGGCAAATTCAGTTGGGGATGAAAATGGGGCCCGCAACTCCCAAAAATCTTATACGATATCAAGATTTTGGACAAGATTTCAAGGGAAAGATTTCAGCTTATGTTTCAAAAATTTGATTAGATTTCTAAAATACATTGCTTTGTGTAACATCAAGATAATATGGAGAATCTGCTGATTTTAAAGATTTCAGATTTCATTGCAATTGATGAAAATAACTTATTCAAAAATAGTCAATCAGAAAAGACCAAATTGTCATTGGAGCTACAGCTATACTATAACACAAAACAATTTTGTTGCTAGGAGATAAACAAGGTAGGAGGGAATAGCATATACCATAGTGTAAACTTCCCTCCTAGCATGTTTATCTCCTAGCAACAAAAATTTGGCTACAATAACATTCAATTTGGTAGGTGTCAAACATGCATTACTTTCTTACCCTGATCTGAAATGTGTCAGACAAAACAAGTAAATGCATGAGTGGCCACATCGAAAATGGCTGATGGCTGACTGTTATTCTGAGTGTGTTTACATGGTGAATTTGATTAGGTACGTAGCTAGAGCTCAAAATAATAGCTATAAGCCAATGGTTCACATATAGATGCAAACAGTTGCATGGCTGAATTAAATTAGGTAATTTCATCAAACCAGCAAATTAAATCCCCTACCAAATTTTCCTGCCAGCTACTTATAGCTACAGTAGCTATAACTGATTTGTTTTGCTGGTCTCAGGCTTAGCACTGAAGAATTAATAATCCGTGGTTGACAAACTATAGGGCACAGCCCTGGGTAAACTGATGTATATACACTATAGCTACGTAGCTATACTTTATATAGTAGCGGAAATGCAGTTAGAATATGATGCAATACATAGCTAACTTATATCAAAGCCATGCATGCACTTGCAGTGCTTCAATGATGAAATAGCTGCATTACTTAGCTACAGAAAAAGTATCACACAACTACGTATCTATATAGCTACTGGATGGCTAGCTCTAACTACGTAGCTATACTAGTTGTAGCTTCATCTGATCATGACCTTTGAGGGAAAATTTCAAATCTATGTAGCTATTTTAATACATGTATATATATCATATATCATGAACAATAAAGCTGTCGTGCTTTTTAGTGGCTAGCTAGCTAAATACGTACGTATATACGTAGCTATACAGCCATTTGCCAATAGCTATAGCCAGTGTAAGTTGCATGAGTATAATGCGCCTATCAATTGTTGGCCCCACTATCCCCCCCTGGGGCACTGGGTGGGGATGGGTCGGGATTTGACAAAGTCGGTGATCAAATGCATCACCCTTTGGGCAGGTCAGGCAATCAAATCCCTACCTAATCCTTGTTCCTTACAGGGGATTGTGTGGGGATTTGACAACTTCAAGGGTCAAATTCCCCACCCTTGGGGCACGTCTTCCGTTCAAAACCGAGGAAAATCCCCCTGCCTTTCCCCTATGTAGCCCCAGGGGGGGATAGTGGGGGAAACAATTGATAGGCGCATAATTTTATTCTTAATAATCCGCTGCACATTCATTTTGTATACGTAGCTAGCTACTTACCATCGAGTCGTTATATGTATATGTGAAAATGAATGGAAGTGTTTCATCAGCTTCAATTGTTTCTAATGCCATTTCTATAGCGGGTATGGACCCTGAAAAGTCGAAAACTTCCTGAGAAAACAGTATTCCAAGACGAAGTGTTTCTCTTTCATCCTTGGCTGTAGCACTCAGAGATAATAAACTGATGACGATCACTAGTACTGTTATCCTCATGTCAGCAGCTAGCTACGTAACTATATAGCAGCTAAGAATGAATCGAGGCATATGACGCCGGGTTATGATAGACTAGTATATAAACGAACCTTTTATTAGGCAATTATACGGCCACGCCTTGAAATATTTTTGTGTGAGAAAGTGACACTGATCAAAGTTACGATTTTCTTTGGACAAACACTCGTGGCTTCCATGCACTGATGGCTTCCACTGGGTAGAAATGACACTGTACCCAGTGGTGCAACTGATGGGCTCATCAGCTAGCTAAATTAATGTACGCAGGTCTTCGGTTTAGCATTAGGGGGTGCAAGTGAGCCATACATAATCAATATGATTACACTATATCCCACTATAGGGACCTGTGAGAATTAAGGCTATAAGCCTGTTAATAGCTAGCTATAGGGAGTCGGAGTCATCTATAAAATTTAATATCGTATAGCACATGAAAATGATATTATCGTACGTATTTCGGATCAACTGACATATATGCACAAACTTACTTCTGTGATCATATAAGTCAGTAGAGGGGGCGCTCGAAAATCTGCGGGTCAGTTTGGCTAAGTAAATAATTTTATTGGCGCTAATTTTTAAAGTAGCCTTTTGTTCTCTTTATAAAGTAACCTTGTCCTCACCTTTAAACGTACTGTATAAATCTATAGAAAACATTGATAGGCCATCAATCAAGCCTCTAACAAAGGAAAGTGGCTACAATGGCTCAGTTCCGTTAGACACGAAAACTCGCCGCCATGCACTTTCTGTAATAATAGCCAAGGTAAGCAAAGTTGTAAGAAGGGCTTGTGCAAGAGTTTTCAGTGTCCATATAAAGAGTCCATGAGTTGCCTTCTGTGAACATAGCAAGACAGCGGCACCCTGTAGCTACTACGACCAGTTTGAGAACAAATTCCAAACTGAGTGGAAGAACGACGAAACTCAAATAACAACCGAACTCAAAGATTCGCACCTGTAGTCTTACATGGCAAACAGAATCCCACAATCGACAAATCTTTAAACAGAGATTATTGATTAGCACTCATTAACTTATTTATAAGCGCCCCCTCTACTGACTTATATGATCACAGAAGTAAGTTTGTGCATATATGTCAGTTGATCCGGCGCCACCATTCCTAAGTACCAGCCATTGCGAGTAAGAGAGTTTTCATCACGTGATTAAAATTACGAATCCGCCATATTGTTGCACAAGTAACAATGGTATTATGCAAATCGTTCTGATGATGGCAGCGGAATATCTTTCTACAGTATTCCAACTGTTACTGATAGATATGGAGAAGCAGAACCTGAACTACGTAAAAAGCGGAGGGATGGCTTTCTGGCTGCTATTTCCAGGGAGGATTTAGACATGACCGCGTTGCATAAGTACAAGGTGTGTGAAAGGCACTTCCATTCTGGCAAGCCGGCGTATCTCTACAATACAACCGACCCCGACTGGTTACCCACCTTACACCTAGGCCACAAAGAACACGGGAGCGCCGTTACAAGGAGTCTAGACCCCTCAGTAGACAGATGGAAAAGAGCACAGGAAAGGGAGAAGTGGAAAAGGATCGAAGAATTGCTGGCAGCTTTAGTAACAGAAGAAATCCAATCAATAGTCGCAGAAGAGATTAGACTGGTTGCTGTAGAGCAAATAGAAACTGCAAGGCAGTATTTTAAACCAGCAGACCATCGTGAATGCTCAAGTAAGATTGAAGCTCTACAGATGGAACTTGGTAAGTGTAAAGTGCACACTGTAGCTCTAACAGCAGAAATTAATAAGCTTACTTTTGCTGAGGAATGCTTAGTGGATAATGATTTTGTGAAGGTACACACTGGTTTGCCAAATGCAAAAGTTGTAAAAGCTGTGTTTGAGCATGTGTCCAAGACTCTGCCATCAGATGGTGTAACAAAGCTATCACCATTTCAAGAGTTTGTGTGTGTTGCTTATTAATAAGCTGAGAATGAATAATTCTCTTGAATATTTGGTATATCGTTTTGGAATCTCACCATCCACAATTTCCAGAATATTTTTGAAGTGGCTAAAGCAAATGGACTTGCGACTGAGTAATTTGATAATGTGGCCAGACCACGATGCTCTAAGAAAAACAATGCCTGCGTGTTTTCAAGAAAGTTTTGGGAAAAAGGTTGCAATTATCATCGACTGTTTTGAGATATTTCTGGATAGACCATCCAACTTGCAAGCTCGAGCCAGCACCTGGTCAAATTATAAACACCACAACACTGTGAAGGTGCTTATTGGCATCACACCACAAGGAGTGGTATCATTCGTGTCTAACTGTTGGGGAGGCCGAGTAAGTGATAAGTATCTAACAAATAACTGTGGTCTTTTATACAAGTTGCTACCTGGTGATGTCGTTTTGGCTAACAGGGGTTTTGATATAGCTGAATCTGTTGGCTTAAAACAAGCCAGTCTGCATATTCCAGCATTCACAAGGGGTAAACAACAGCTGTCAGCCTTAGAAATTGAGGACACAAGAAATATTGCTAATGTTAGAATTCATGTTGAAAGGGTTATCAGTTGTGTAAGACAGAAATACACCATTTTGCAGAGCACTTTTGTGACAAAGAGAGCACACGAAGAAGTACCCATCCTCGATCATATTGTCCGTGTTTGTTGTGCCTTGAACAACTTATGTGATTCTAACTTAGCTATTAATATAACTTAACTATTGGTATTGTATTATATACAATGAATCAATTGAATTATTAAACGTGCAAGATACTTTATTTCTTTGATTTTCCCTTTCCTTTAGATCTGCTAAATTTTGGCAAATGTCCTACAATCTGGACAGTACCATTTTCCCTTAGGAATGGAATCAGAACTGATATGCAGACACTTCAAATGAAACTACTCAATGGTACAATCATTGTTGTCGCAAGCTATCATCTCACCAATCTCTGGGCCATTACAGTAGCAAAATGTTTAACTGGATGGTTGTACAGCTCCACCTGATTGACTGCTGCTAGTGCACTGAGAGTCATCCTGAAGTGCCCGAGTTGAATGCTGGGTTTCCGAATTAGTACTGTTACTATCAAACTTAGTGGGTGGCATGAGGGGGTGTGTGTACCAACCACCCAATAATTCAGGCAATAGGCAAGTCTTAAAAAACGCTTTTGTTTTGGGTACACAGTGATCCTTCCAAAACGTATTGTTTCTGTAGATTCTTTCAATGTGTATAGTGGATTCCTCATCCCCAGAGAAGGTACACACACAAAAGTCGCAATATTCAACGTCACAAACAAATATCTGGGTCTGGACCTGATAGTAATAGGCATGGCAATAATCCAGACTAATCTGCCCATCTACTTCAGTAAGACAGAAATTCTTATCACTTGTAATAGCAGCTGCTATGGATTCATCACGATGGCAGAAAGGGCATTTAATCTCAAGGACACCTTTGGGACAGCAGTCACAAGTAATGATGCCATCTGGAGATGCTCCGACAAATGGCCATTGAGGATTTATGAACAATCCACATTCTGCTACCTGCAAGTTGGTATGCTTGAACCTAACTGTTTTTCATACCTGTCCCTGGCTTGTTTTTAATGCCTGCAACCCCAGTTCATCTGCTTAGATGTAAAGTTAAAAGCTTCTGGATAGCAAATGCTTTTCACCAAGCTCTGTGCTGGGTTTGTTACGTCTGTGTGACAAATAGCCTTCATACGAGATGCAGTGACCCTTCCTGCCCTGTACTTAAACCAGAGGGCTGTTTTGCTCTGCTTTCTTGTTTCCTTCTCTACTGCCTGTGCCATGTCATCAGTTACCTCTATAGAAACATTGTCACAGGCTTCGAGCAAATCAGGATAATTTAATTTGCAGTTTGCTGGATTACGCAATGATGTCAGTGGCTGGGGAAAAGTTGGAAGTGATACCTTTGGCACATATATATCTGAATGTGGTGATACCAATGACAGGACTGCTGGCTTTGTACCACACAAGCTGAGATTATTGAAGAATTGTTCCATTTCCGCGTCAGTTGGTGATGTACCACTTTTTGAAACTGCTGCATCTGAGTTATCTTCACTGCCCTCTAACATTTCATCTAGTTTCCTCTTTTTTCCTCGAGCCGATGTAAAGTCAATATCTTTGACTTCTAAGTACTGCATGGATTGTTGTTGATGCTGAAGGCACTATCCATCCACATTGCTGTTGTGTACAAGTCTGTACTTCTTCCATTCTGTGCAGAGCCTCCAAGTAAAACAATAAGGCAGCAACATGTGTGCACACTTCCCCGAGCCCTGCCATGTAGTTACAATGTGCACAGGATATTTGCCCAGTAGTTTCAATAATAACCCAGCACTTCAATGGGGTTTCACTTAGCCATTGAGAATGGCGGACCTACACATCAAAACAACACAGTATAATACAAAAGTACATGTGTAAAAAATAATACAAAGCAATAGCATTACACTATATACATGAATACTCTAAAATTAGTCATCTATGTCTATGAAAAGTAGCTACTCACTCGACCAGTAGTGAGATATTTTCCTGCAACTTTACGAGTCTTTATCTCTTTCACCCAGCCACAAACAAACTGATTGTACGCCTCTAGCCCTTTACGGGCTTTAAACTGCTTAGCCGTCATGAAGCTAGTCTGTAGAACCAGGTAGGACACTAAATCACACGCATCTACCGGAGGTGTAACATCCACGCCATCAGATCTATGACGGAGATTTTAGCAAGATACCTGGTTTTCGCCTCAGGTGGTAGGTTTTCAGCATATAATGACAAACGCTGCATAGATCCTACGCAACTCTCACGATACATGTGCACACAAATGGCGGATTTTCTAAATTACGTAATTTTGATCACGCGATGAAAACACCATACGCACGACGAGCCATCCTTTCCCGCCCGATTCGCCCGTTTACTAGATAATTAGTACCTTCATTGTTTGAAGAATCAATATCCCAAAGTTGATAGAAATCTGTTCAGCCATTCTTCTGATACAGCCTTATAAATGCCTTCCTGTCACCACAAAAATTTTTACGCGGTTTCTTCTTTTTTCATTTTCATAGCACACTTTTTCGTGGGCTTGCGGGAGCTTTCGTGAAACCCGGAAGTTTTTTCAAGCTCTCGTTTTATACATTCACTTGTTTGTCTAATAACTCACTCATTTCTTCATGGATTTCAGCCAAATTAGTATCAGCACTTCTCCTATGTATGCTCTACCTGTCATACTATTATCAGTCTGAAGTAAACACTTGAATGTATTCGAGAAGGGCTATTACACTGCAGGTTGATAGTTGTTATAGCTTGGACCCCTTCAAATGATTTGCATAAACTTTCAGATACACAATCTATATTGATGTAGCTATCACTCTGTAGTGAAAGTTAAAAAAATCTCGGGCCTGAGTTTTTGAAAATTAAGCTTTAAAGTTTAATTTGCAATATTGTGTGCTAGGTAAGTACAAGTTATGCCCATGCAGTACTCCTCTGCTGCTTGCTAGCATCTGTTTATACTTCCAAAAAGTAGTGATATGCTAAACAAAAACACCCTGGGTGTAAAAAAAGTGTGAGGCCAATCAGAAGCATCATTACAAATAGGTAGCTATGTGCCACCAAAAACTTTGATATCAGTTGAGGCCAAGAAGTTAAGTGCTTCTGATTGGCCTCATCATAGGAGTTCAACTTTTGCAATAGAAAATCACTTGAGTTTAGCTAAGTGGCCCCCTAACTTTCATTATAGCTTCCTCCGCCACCGCTGCATGTTACAAAATATGCATCAAGTATAATCAGTTATGATATGTATAAAGTAAAAGTGTGCACTATTTAAAACTATTCAAAGCACATCATATTATCAGGGTTGATGGAAACTGAAGTTTTTGAGATTTGTGGTTGAGTAAGCCGGATTTTTCACTGAACTTAGTGAGCAATGAATGGGCACTGCAGAATTGCAGATGATAATTTTGCAGCTTATGCAATTGAAAGACTCCAAGTTGCTGTCTAAAGCACTACAGTCTAAAGCACTACAGTCTACTGTCGCACTTCTTAGCTATAAACAACACCATGAGTAAACTTCAAATGATAACATGCAGTAAGTTAATTGACTCTATTGTCAGAATGTATCTAAATATAATTATTACAGATTCCCTCAGTGAGGATCGCAGATCCGATATAGGGAGGATGAATGTACATATGCTACATGTACATAAAATGACATAGTCAGCTCCCTCCCAGACTCATTCCTCATTCAGAAATTTTATGATGTAGCTACGTATAGCTAGCTATATCTATATACATATATATAGCTATGAGGCATGAGGTAATCATAATCGGTAGCTGAAATAGATTGCAATCGATTACAGATTTTTCGGTAATTGTAATGCTAAACAAAAACACCCTGGGTGTAAAAAAGTGAGAGCCTTAAAATTTAAGATGGGCCATTGTCCCCCTGGCCCCATACTTCCACTACCTATGGTAACATGACAGTTCTTTTCAGTGTAGCATAGCACAGCTTATTTTTGTAGCATAAGAAAAATCATTTTGTAGTGATATTTCTGCAAACGGGTGGCTACTAGCTATGTAACAATAAGCTTATTCTGTAGCATAATATGATTACCACATAAATAAGATGGGTATTTTTGTTCCAGACAGCTTGCCATATAGCTATAGCTACGTAGGTAGTTCCATTTCATTCAGGTTATGTGTGTAACCATCCTAGATCTTTTATAGCTACTAGTAGAAAAATCATAGGAAATGTTTCTAATCATTTGCAAGCTAAATATCTGCCTATTTCATTTGACCATGTTGTGTTATGGATAATTCCATAGCTACGTATATACTTATTAATGATTCAGTTTCAATTGATAAGTGTGATCATATTTAGCTAAAGATTGGAAATCCTTGTAACCGCTCTATGGAAGGCTACTTTCATCTATTTTATTTTGCCACTAACAGATTCTCAACAGTAATACATAATAACACAAGGAAAATTATTGTAGCATATATTTATATGTGTGTTTAACAGCAAGTGATTCAGTGTGTACAACATTGTTCATGTTTGTATAAATACACGTACAATATGTGAATACATGTACAATACTATGGTATCCAATTTTATATGTAGCTATAACTTGTATTGACAGTTAGAAGGCATATTAGATTCAATATCATACGTAGTTACGTATGGTCTTATGGACAAATTTTAATAGTTCAGTGATTTTAATATATACCAGTTATAGTAAAGGCAATAACTAGTCAAATATCACTGTAAAAAATTAGCTACATATGCCAAAAACTAAAGGTTTTGCCAAATTCACATAATTGTGTGTTGTTAATATAATCTTTGTAAAATTAGTTAGTAGCTAGCTAGCCGTCTGAGTTTCAGAAACAGCTTGGCCCACTAACTTATATCATGGTAGGAAATACACAGCTATAGCTATAACACTGGTAGCTAAATAGGTACACATACTGAAATGATCATGCGTTGTTGGGAATTTAGGATGAACATCCATAGTTACATATAGCTATATAGCTAGCTATGGGTATTTATTTAGCTATATATGGTAGTTATATAGCTCAGATACAAAAAGTAGGTAATGATATATATAAACAATCAAAATGTACAGTCTTGTTACAATTGTGATCCCTGATTTTTGACGTAGTGCTGTAAAATCAAGTATTTAATAGTTAGCTAGCTAGGTAGTTAGCTACTGTGTGAAAATTTTCAATTTTGTTAAAAGGTAATTACAAAAATTAAGGTAACTGTGCAGTAGCTTAATTTAGCTACATATGTATGTCATAGTTAGCTAGTTAGCTATAGCTATCTAGCCATCTATTTAAATGTTAAATTAAAAAAAATATGTGTTCTATAAAAATGCAAGCTATCTAGATAATCTAGCTAGCTACATTGGGTAATTTAGTAACTAAAATTTTTGGTTAGCTCGATACCAGTAGTAGAAAAACAGGGCTTACCAACAAGTCAGCTAATGAAATCAGTGGAATTCATTCATATCAGTTTGAAATACAAGTCTTAGCTATTAACTGAACTGTAATATATCACAGTTGTATTGTATAGCTATATGTACGTAGCTGTTTAATGAGGCCACAAAAGGTAGCTACTGTCCACACTAATCATAAAAATAAACATCATTATAATATAAGTGCATAATATACATGGTAAGATAGCCACTACTGCTAGTACGATACTTAATACGATATAGCTATAGATGTGCTTGTAGCTACTATAATGTATATATAGGCTAATAGCCACCTAGCTCAGTACAGTACATATAAGCCTGTAGCTATAGCTACAGCCCAGCTACAGAGTTAACAATAGTTTTGATTTAGCTATAGATAGCTACCATATAATGGAAAAAGTAGATGAGTTTCTGGGGTGGAGCATTTGATGGATTCTAATTTGGCAGAGACTAAAAACATGAGCCAAAGCTTCATGTACAAAACACGAATAAATTGGCAGGATTAGATTTGGCAATTTGGTCTAGTTGCCAAATAGCTAATTCCATGTGGCCAAACTGATTTTCCCACTAGCTATAGCTATAGTTGGTCCAAACACCAAACACTGGTTTTAAATACTGCAGTACACCAATAAAGAAAACACATATGTCATCTTATTAATTGTTGTGCCATAACTTGCAAAGATTCTTTCATTAGTAACATGTTGAATAGCATTACCATGTCATCTATTTATAACATTTCCTGCAAAATAGCTGTAATGTCTGTAATACTGCAATTGTGGTAACTCTGATAATTCTATACAATAATATCAGTAGCTATTGTGTGCTAACAGTGGTAGCTAGCTCTATAGCTAATGTAATACTGTGGTGCATGTGTAATATAGCTGATGGTACAATGTTGTAATATTTATACAAGTGATATCATAGCTAGCTACATATATATAACCAATGCCCTAACAGCTAGTATAAATATTTACTGGCTATCTATATCCATAGAACACTTTGATTCTAGCTATATAGCCAACTAGCTATATTGTGTGCATGTGTGTAAACACGACACCAGCACTATACAATTGTAGCTGCAAGTTGATAATTTAATGTGTGTACGTATATTAAATAGCTAGCTATTTACGTATAGCTAGCTATATAGCTAGCTAGCTATAAATTTATAGTATCTTTGTAATCTTTTTTAAAAGCAGCTAACTAACTACAAGCATTTTATAATTCTGTACATAGCTATATGTATTGTGGGTGTACCTAGTATTTACTATGCTAGCTATAGGTAGCTAATAGCTATATGATGATTTTAACATTTTGTTATTTGATTGATCAGCAGACCTATAAAGAAATGTCATACATAGCTACATACGTACATATACATATATACATAGCTACATAGTTATAGCTACATACATACGTATGTATATGTATGTATATGCATATACATACATACATACATACATACATACATACATACATACATACATACATACATACATACATACATACATACATACATACATACATACATACATACATACATACATACATACATACATACATACATACATACATACATACATACATACATACATACATACATACATACATACATACATACATACATACATACATACATACATACATACATACATACATACATACATACATACATACATACATACATACATACATACATACATACATACATACATATATACGTACATGCATACATATACATATAGCATACCGGCATATTTTAAAATTTTATTTAATAGTGATATTTGTGGCAAACACATGCCTTAAATTAAACTGTTACGTATATCCGCTAGATATTGGTCATCTGTTTACCTTGAGCTAGCTAGCGGCCGGCGTATAGCAGTTAGCTATAGCTATGCGCTATACCTTTCGATTAATTGTGATATGAAAATTATAATGGAACTGACCATTGCCAAGATTAGTACTGTATTTTTATTTTTGATCATGGTAAATGCAAAAGAAACTCTTCATATTGGGATGCTGATTTCTCAAGAAGGAGGAACTGATTTATCGGGGTACATACCCGCGATGAATATAGCATTAGAAACGATTGAAAATGACACGACGCTACCGTTCAACTTCTACGTTAGGCTCAACGATTCAAAGGTAAATTTCTACCTCGTTCTACCTAGATTTATAGCTATAGCTGAGTTATAGCTACTGTACTACTATATGGTTGATATATTTACGTATTTGCTTGAACCAGTGCCAGGCCCTGCCCAGCACTCGCAGCTTTATTGATCAAATACTTGCATCGTCAACTGAAAATCAAATAATGATGATCGGAGCTGACTGTTCTGTGGCCACCGAACCAGTCGCTGAACTCACGCCCCATTGGAATATCGTACAGGTATAGCTATAGCTGTATAATTATTATAACTAGCTATATCTATATACGTAGCTAGATAGCTATACTGATCTGTTAAGGATAGGAATGGGGGTATAGCTATGCCCTCCACATTCTTTATGTATAGCTATACTGCCCATACAGGAATTTTTACAATATAGAAATGTGTATTGTTACATTTATTTCCCTATATAGTTGCCTATTACATGCATAGCTCTATATATATAGGTCTATATAGCTATCACTGTAAAATTAGCTATGCAGTGTGACATTCACTAATATTTTCAGTGAAACATGTCTGTATAGTGAATGTCACTGTACTGCTAGTATATATGTATAAGTTATAACACAGGCAAGACTGAGCGCTTTGCCTGATATATATGCACGATTCCCGAGGGCGCGCAGTTAGCTGCATAACATTTGTTCAAGCTAATGCACCCATCAATAGCTACTACCCCTCTCCCGGGCATGTATAGGGGAAAGGAGGGGCATTTACCTTGTTTTGACACTGAAACTTGCCCCATAAGTGGGAAATTTGACTCGAATCATGCAATACGTACGAAAGGTGCATGGTATAAATAGAAACTGTACGTTTTCAGTGAAAGTTATCATCTTTCAAATAATTCATATAGCGACGAGGTTTGACCGATTGGTATGCCCAATAGGTGGGGAATTTGAAGCAACCATAATTCAAATCCCATGACCACCTAATCCCCCACCTTGCCCGGTGAGGGGGGTAGTGGGGCATAATATTGATAGTTGCATAATAGCTAGCTATAGTTATTGTGTCACGCAACAAAAATTAGTGTTTCTTTGAAGCTTCCCTAATTAGCTAATTATATGCGTATGTGCATGACTGTGTAGGAAGACTTACGTAGCTATGGGTACTAACTTATAAGGTTGCTGTAGACAGACTTGTTTGGTAGCTACATTATAATGTCACGACTGTATACATGTACTTTTAATACATATGGTCAAATGACATAAACGTAGCACATCCCATAGCAGGGGATTCTGCCCCTGTACTCAGCAACTCTTAAATCCCAAAGAACAGCATACAGCTGTTTGACAAAAATTTTGGTTTTGTAAACTCTGCAATTTTACGTTATCAGTAGCTACAATTTTGGTATACCATAAATGTAATTAGCTATATTGGCAACAAATAGCTATTATTGTAGTTCAATTAATGATAAAACCAAAACATATCATTTAGATTAAAACCATACACATCAACTAGCTGTTAACTGTATTAAAATCCTTGGAAATGTTACTTTTTCTGTCAAATTTTAGTTATAATTGTGACCAGATTTGTGAAAACCTTCCTTACTGACACATTTTACACACTCTGCTTCTTAGCTAGCTACATGATAGCTAGCTAGCTACTTAATCCAAAATTAATTTTTAAAGTTTACTGAGTAAGCATGTTGCAAGAGATCTAGCTACTTAGCTATGTTATTATTAAAGATCTGATAAAAATACCATTTCAAACATTTGTATCAAAAATCATGTGCCACTAAGGAAAGTTTTTGCAAATTTATTAATTAAAAATATTTTCTAGCTATAGGCTAGCTAACTATTAGCTAGCTAGCTACTTTTAGTGAATTTTGCAAAATCAAATAGCTAGCTACTCGCAAAGATAATGTGAAGTATTGTTGATTTTGGGAAAACATAAACTTTCCCAAATTCTAATAACCTTTAGTTCATGCAAAGTAGAATAACAGTTTCTCGTCATTGCCCGCATGTACTTATGTAGCATAGTTGCATGAAGCTTCCATCATTTGCATAAGGCTCGTTACTTGATCAGAACAAGTAATTTTTGGCCTTCAGCCCACATGATTTTGCATACGTGATTGTATTACCCCTTTGTATCAATTTTACAGATTTCACCAGCAGCGTCATCACCTCGTCTTTCTAACACTAGAATATTTCCGCATTTTCTCAGAACAGTATCAAGTGATGCTGAAATAGTTGTTGGGATTATACAAGCCATGAAACAGTTTAAATGGTCAAGGATTGCATTACTAACGCAATCTGAAAATATTTTCACTTTTGTGAGTGTAAAGTTGATACTCTTAATTTGTAATGAAATTTTACTATCAATGCTCAGATTGCTGCAAGACTGAGGCAGGAGCTTGCTGCATCAAATCTACAGTTAACTAGAGAATTTACATTTAATACAGAAGAAAATGTAAAACAAGCAGTGGAATCATTGAGAGTAAGTGAATATGCATGAAGTATAGCTATGTATTTGCATGACTAAAAGCTAGCTATATACTTACGTAGCTATATGACCAGTTATCTGCTTTATTACCTTAGAACTCTCCTGCTCGAGTTGTTTTCCTAAACATGTATTCAGTCCATGCAGTAGAAGTATTGTGTGAGGTATAGTTTAGATCTATGTACATATGTAGCTAAACCTATAATTATAGATGTAGTATGTGTGTTCTATTAGAGCGTATAATTATAACTTGAATAATTCATTAAATTGTTTATATTGTGTTGTTAGGCATACAAGAATGATATGTTTCATCCCACCTATGCTTGGATGTTTTTTAACTGGTACTTAGATAACTGGTGGTTGATTGATAACAGCAGTTGTATAATGGATGGCTCAGTGAAAGCAAACGATTTAGAACGTGTATTAAGAACTTCTCTAATTCTGGGTCATTATCCCAGGATTGAGGATGAACGTACAAATGAACAAAATGTGGGAAATATTGTGAGTAAATATTGCTACTGATTATAATGATATAGCACTAATTTCATAAGGCTTGAATTAGAATAAGCCAGCTACTCTATTTTAAACAGGCTAGCTACATACGTACATAGCTATGTGGTTAATAGCTATGTAGCTATGGATTTTCTTAAAATATCAGATGCAAAACATTAACAGCTACTAGAAATTATGGAATATCTTTGTAATAAATTTGCCTACACCATCAATTAGAGCTATCATGAATTAACTATATAGCTAGAGGACATTAATTTTATATACGTACCACCAGTAGCTAAGTGTATATACATACATTGCTACATACTTAGTAGTACCTTCATACATTCATATGTATACATATACACACATACATGCATTGCACATGATAATGTAACTTTGATACCTAGCAATATTTAAAACTATGAATTTGCTTACAGACTTGGTACCAATATGTGTCAGAGCACAATCGCAGATTTGAGATGCTTGAAAACGTTAACAACAACACTGATCAATTAGTTAATGATTCTGCATACATGTTTGATGCACTGTGGACAGCAGCACTGGCTCTTAACAGAACTGAAACACGATTAAATGAAAGAAATTTAACACTTTTAGATTTTACTTATGATGATGAACACAATATTTCTGAAATTATATATGAAGAAGCACTCAAAGTGAACTTTTTTGGATTAACTGTAAGTTGTAAGTCACAATTTAGTTTGTAGCAACACTTTTGTATGTAGCTAGCTATACAGCTGAGCTAGAGGTACTTAGCTAAATTAAAGCCTTGTGATTAAAACACTAAGTTATACTGTAGCTAGCTAGCTAGCTGATTTTTAAGTTTTTAAGCAAACACTGTAGCTTTAGCCTAAAAATTTCGAGGGAGAAATTGGATTTTTGAATAACCACAAAAATTTTAACCTTGAATTTTGTCCTATGCTACAAATCAATCCTGTACTTCTGCAATCCATGAAAATTTTATCTATGAAACGAAAATTTTAACCCTCAAACATTTTAGGCTATACGGTATCATTTACATACATAGCTAGCTATATACGTAATATAACATAATATCATTGCAGTGGTCAGTTAAGATGTAATAATTAAATGATGACAATTAAAATATCGTTTTACTGGTAAAATTTGACAAATTATTTGCCAATGTAGCTATATGGCCCCAGGTCCTCCTAAATGTTTGCTGTCCCCTGCCAAGATCCACATACTCTAATAGAACAGTCAGATATTCTATTAATTAAAGCACTCCACAGCAGATTGTGCCTCACAAATTTTTATTTAAGTTTGCCTGCACCTCTTAGCTACCTTCTAATATTTCACAACATGCATAGCCAACCACAAATAGCTATCTATGTACACAGCTGTAGCAAGTTACTTCAGTTTTGTGCCAATGTTACAGTACATACATTTATCTACTTTAGCTAGCTACATACAATCTAGCTACATAGCTACATGAATATAAAACAAGTTCTAAATCCATTTAAAAATAATTGTACAGGGAAATGTTTCCTTTCTTGACAATGGCGATAGGCTGGGAAGAGTTCGATTGCTGCAATACAGAGGTTAGCTGTGTTATTAGTAATCATCCTTAATTAACCAGTTGGCAATCACATGCAGGTACTGGCATAGATGGTGATTTGGAGAAAATACAATTTGCAAGAATAATTAATGAGGTTCTTGTGTATGACAGTGGAGAAAGTGACTCTACTGTTTATCCAGGTTTGTATAGCAACTATAGTCATAGACACATTCACATAATAAATACATCATCAATAGGCTAGGCATACGTAGCTACATACATTAGAAACAGGTCTTGGTCATGAATCATAGAAAGTCACTGGTCACAAAAATTGAACTAGCTATATTCACAATTCATACGTATGTAACTATGTGATTTTTTATGATTTTATTATATAACTGTAAACCACCACCACCACCTACATTGCTATAATAAATGTATGTAGCTATATCTTTTTGATCTATAGAGAGATATCTCTTTTATTTTAATATTTATCCCAGTAACAAAACTCTTTATATAATAGCTAATGATTGCATTACAACGGTAGCTAGTTAGCATAGAAACTATATTAGGAAAAGTTGATAGGCAGTGATAATACAATTTAATTGATTTAAATTTGGGCAAAATGACAATACGATTAGTTTAATTTAATGGTTTGGCTGAGTGTACAGCTGCCAAATTAAGTTCTCCCTGTCAATTTTCCAACTAGATACAAAATTTCTTATATAGCTAGCATATGCTAAATTATATATGCGTTGCACCTTTTACGTAGATGAGACTCCTCAAGATGAAAAACACGTTTACATTTCACTGCCACTGTTCATTGTATATACAATAATTGCTATTATTGGAGTAACCTTTGCAATCATCTGTTTGGTTTTAAATCTATGGTTCAGAGAACATAAGTATGTGATTTTATTTTAGCTAGTACTTTAGGTAGCTAGTTAAATGTTTTTTCATATTGCAGATTAGTAAAAGGTGGAAGCCCATATGTGAACATCATGATTGTTGCTGGTGTAATTTTGTTTTATGTGACAGTGATCTTGTTTGGGGTAGATGAAAATGTGGCCTTATATTCAACAGTGGATGGATTGTGTCATGCAAGAATCTGGCTGGTAGCAATAGGATTTAGCCTTTTGTATGGTACAATCTTTGCTAAAACTTGGAGAATTTATTACATTTTCAGTCATTCAAAGCAAAACCCCAAATTTGTAAGTATATTATGTAGCTATAGCTAGCTAGCTAAGTAGCTCATATATTAATCATCTTACAGGAAGTCAAAGATATATATTTGTTTGGGATTGTTGGAGCACTTGTGGCAGTGGATATTGTATTTCTGATACTAGTAACAGCAGTCTCAACAGCTAGATTAAGAAGAGAATATGAAGAAATCAAAGGAGACAATGTTAGTACTTTTATAGTGATAATATTAACTGTCTCATTACCTAATGTGTTGTATGATAGGATAATGATTTACCTCAAATAATAGGAGTGTGTACATCTGAAGGCTCTTTTACATGGTTGCCAGTTCTCTTTGCTTATAAAGGATTTATTTTGATGGCTGGACTATTCCTTGCCTTTGAGACTCGTAAAGTGAAGATTAAGTCTTTGAATGAGTCTCGTTTAATTGTAATGTCAGTTTACGGAACAGTAATTATTTCAGTAACCCTCACACCAATTGGATTCCTGCTACAACACTTTCCAAATGTACAATATGGAATAATTGGAATTATGATTCTGTTGAGTATAAGTCTGATTTTAGGGCTTGTATTTGTAATAAAGGTATGTAAGCCTATCAGGATTATATGCATACACTGTATGTTATTTTATCATCCACATAGTGGTACAAAGTATATCAAGATCCAGAGGGCACACGTAGTTTAGAAAAGTCTGATGATATTGATACTCTCAGAATTCAAAATGTTGCTGGTAGTAGTACTGATGAAGATTACTATAAAAGTAGAATAATAGGCTTGAATGAAGAAATCATAGTTCTGAATAAGAAGAATAAAGCTCTAAATGATGAACTAGCAATGGTAAGTATAATTATAGCTACTGCTATTGTCAGCTAGCTAAAATTTTTGCTTTAGGTCAAAGATGATCAAGCAAATAAAACTGCAATAAGGGAGATGATTTCAAATGATGATACTTCAGTGTAGCTAGTAGTAACCTTTTATAAATTATAGTCATATGTTAACACGGTGATACATATGCAATAAATATAACATTATGTGGCATATAAAGATTACTGAGCGGTATAACCTATTCAGGACAGAGGAGCTATCTTAAATCATTAACTATATAGTTCTTGTAGACATTTCTAATTTATTTTGCACTCCTTGTTAGGGCTGTGGTAGTTATGCTCAAAATTCTTTACATTATTTAATTCAGAATTTCCTTAATTTGTCTGCATTATTAGAGTAATGTAAAATCTGACTGCTTTAATAGAATGTTTGACTGTTCTATTAGAGTATACCAATCTGCTTTATGTGACATCCAGATTTGTAATACCAGCATAAAGAATTACAATTATTTGTATTAATAATTAGCTATAATAAAAATTATTGCGGCATAATTATTGTAGCCCAACTTCTTGTAAAGACAACTGGTCATGAGTGACTGTATTATGAAAGTATTAAATACACTGTTAGATCTAGTAGTTGTTAATTTACATAAAATATTCTGATAGAACACACATTTCATTCAACATGCATACTTAACACAATGCCTCTTTTGCATGTCTTTAAGAAACACAATCAAAGAAGTCTGCTATTTTGATAAAAAAGCTAAGAAACTTGTGACTTACTACAGTTTTAATTTATTGTAAAGAGCTAGCTAGCTAGTTGTCCTTAAAGAGCATAACTCAGAGGCGTAGCAGCCGGTCCGGCTGGTCCGGCCTTGGCCGGACCACTTTCCCATACACCAAAAACAAAACAAAAAAACCAAAACCCACAAGTGAAAGAATAAGTTGGCCAAGTGCACGTGCGATGCAAGTTGTTTATTTAACGCGAGATTTAACGAAGCTCTGATTGCCATGCAGCTACAGCCCCACCAGCCAAGGAAGTTTTCTTTTCCAATGCGTAGTTTTGGAAAGACGTCTGTAGTGAAGCGATCGTTTCAGGCGGCATGGTTCGATAAGTTTCCATGGATTCACTACGACGAGGCGCTGGATGCTGCTCTCTGTCACCTTTGTGCTCATGCAGAAAACGGAGGCAAGCTAATGGCCAACTGTAAGGATGTAGCGTTTGTGTCTAAGGGGTTCACGAACTGGAAAGACGCCACGGAAGGATTTCGTCGTCACGAAAAATCCAAGTGCCATGCTGATGCTGTCCAGGTGATGGTTGTTTTGCCAAAATCGACCGCCGATGTTGGCGAGGTGTTGTCTAGTGTGCATGCTCAGGAAAAGGCAGACAATCGCCAAATTCTACTGAAGATTCTTGAGAATGTGCAATACTTTGGCCGTCAAGGTCTCCCCATGCGTGGGCATGATGATGCTGAAAGCAACTTCCTGCAGCTGCTGAATCTTCAGAAGATTCATGATCCTTTATTGGCAAGATGGCTGGAAAAAAAGGTTGACAAGTACTGCTCTCCAGAAATTCAAAACGAAATGCTCCAGTTGATGTCACTGAGTATTCTACGACTAATTGCAAGGAATATTCAAGAAACTGATTTCTTTACAGTGATGGCTGATGAGTGTGCCGATATTTCTAATAAGGAGCAACTGACTATCTGCTTTCGTTGGGTGGATTCAAAGCTTGAGGTTCACGAGGAGTTTGTAGGATTATACAAGATACCTGACATCACTGCTCATACCATTGTTGCTGCTCTACGTGATTGTGTTTGCCGATTGAACTTGAACTGGAGTCATTGTCGTGGTCAGTGCTTTGATGGTGCCTCAAACATGTCTGGGCATAGGAGTGGAGTTGCTACCCAGATCTCATCTGATGAACCTAGAGCCTTGTTCACCCATTGCTATGGACACTCCCTTAACCTGGCAATGTGTGACACTATCAAAGGTACTAAACTAATGAGAGATGTCATGGATGTGACACACGAGATCAGCAAGCTGATCAAGTACTCTCCCAAGCGCAATGCCCAGTTCAACTGCCTTAAAGACCAGATAACTCCAGATACACCTGGATTTCGTGTTCTCTGCCCAACCCGGTGGACTGTGCGAGCAAACAGCCTCAAAAGTGTGCAGGACAACTACACAGTTCTTCAGGAACTTTGGATGTCAGTCTTGGATGGTAATCTTGAAACTGATATGCGTGCTAGGGTCTGTGGAGTCAAGTCGCAGATGGAGTCTTTCAACTTCTTCTTTGGAATTTGTCTGGGGCAGCTCGTGTTAAACCATGGGGATAACTTGTCAGCTGCATTACAGAATGCCTCAATTTTAGCATCTGAGGGACAGCGTGTGGCGCACCTCACTGTCAAGACCCTGGAAAGGCTTAGAAGCGATGAGAGTTTCCAGCTCTTCTGGGATTCTACCATGAAGAAACATTCATCCTTTGATATTTCCAACCCTCAGCTTCCCCGCAAACGGAAACGTCCACAGAGATTTGAGGTGGGCTCATCATCTGCGTTTCAACACGAGTCACTTGAAACCTTTTACCGGCAAATCTACTATGAAGTTCTTGACAATGCTGTGTCAACCATCCGTTCCCGCTTTGATCAAACTGGCTTTCAAATGTATCAGCAAATGGAAAACCTACTGTTGAAAAGTGTTTGCAGTGAGAATGTGGACCAGGAGTTTGAAGCTGTAACATCATTTTATGGTGATGATCTAGATCCAGTACGGTTGAAAACCCAATTGTCTCTTTTGCCTGGCGAGTTATCATCATCCTGCTGCAATTTAAAGGATGTTATCCAATACCTAAGAAACTTTTCTGCTGCAGAACAGGAGGTGTTGTCACAGGTGGTCAAGCTTGTTAGGTTAATTTTGGTTAATCCAGCAACTAATGCTATTAGTGAGAGGTCCTTCTCAGCAATGAGGCGAATAAAGACATACCTTCGCTCAACAATGGGACAGAGTCGTCTAAATGCAGTGATGGTCCTTCACATCCACAAGGAGAAGACAGACAAAACTTCTGTGGTGGACATTGCCAATCAATTTGTGGACTCTGGTGGCAGTGATCACCGCAAGACTGTCTTTGGGAAGTTTTCAGAAGCTGATCTACAGTGACTGTACATACGTAAATACTCCTACGTACATGTTGTCTGTTTTTATATGCATGTAATCTGGTCTTGTAACAGTGTTGCATGTAACATTGACACACATGACATTTCCTATAGACTTTTCAATTTCAAAACCCTAAAATTTTCTGGGGGGCTGTGCCCCCCTAACCCCCTGCTTTCCTGGGGGACTGTGTCCCCCAGGCCCCCTCAGCCGGACCACTCAAGATGATGGTGCTACGCCCCTGTAGCTAGCTACTAATTAAAAACACATGTAACTAATAGCCTAAAAATAGCTAGCCATGCAAATTCCAGATAATATTTTTGTATCGGTGGTGGCAACACAAGTAAACTATATACAGCTGTACATATCTTTTAATTAGACCTGCTTCAAATATACCGGCATAATAATGGGATTTTAGCTATAGGCTGGCATATTATGCCAGCACAATGGTAGCATATTGACATTTCATTTGTTAAAATATGATCCGATTTTGGAAAACCTACCATCTACACACTCTAAGAGACACATAAATAATTCTAAGTAATTTGCCTGGTTTGAAATATATGTTTGACTATACAACATGATATACATTTAGTTATCAGAATAGTTGCAGAAATACTTTTGGTTGGCTGTGGACTAGAGTTACAGGGCCATGGAGTTAGGTATTCTAATTATTTCACTTGTGTGTAGATGATAGGTTTCCAAAATGGGGTCACAAATAGATCAATACTCTCTAATAGAACAGTCAGGGTATATTGAAATACTCTAATAAAGCACTCAGATGGATCGTGAGTAAACTAGATCGATACATAAACAAAATGACGAATCATCGCAAGCATAATAGGGAAGGTGAAGATCATAATAGGTAAAAATTTAAGGAAATTTCTGAAAGCGTTTTGGGCAAAATTTTGCGCATAATTGGCTCGGGCATACTTTTAATCCTCTGAAAGCCAGGTACAATTAGCTACGCATGCATACTATATACCGACAATAACTTACAGGAGTTAACACACGCCACATACATACTGACATTATTGTTATAGCTATAATACAAAGCTATACACCTTACTGAAATTGAAATATGTAGTTATGTAACTTGAAACTTCTCTCAGTATCTGCTTTGATTTGATAGTCACTTTTTATACATAGTCAGACAAAGGCTACTGTACACTGTATAATCCTACAAGAGTAAATATTATTATAGATTATAGATATAACAGTAGCGTATCATCAATGATCCAATCACTCAAATGGAACAGTTTATCTACTAGAAGGAACATATCAAGACTCATCATCCTTTACAAAATCCTACACCAAACAGTTGACGTCACTTTATCGGACTATCATCATCCTTTACAAAATCCTACACCAAACAGTTGACGTCACTTTACCGGACTATATCTTACCATATTCATACTCAGCCATCACTAGAGGACACAACTTAAGACTAAAGGTACCATTACCTAGAATAAATGCCTATAAATACAGCTTTTTTACTAATGTTGTGGAACAGTGGAACAGCCTGCCAGAGCACATCGTAAGAGCACCCAGCGTCACCACCTTCAGCAGACTACTGAATACATATATGGACATACCTAATTAGTTTTATTGCTATATATACTCATGTATTTGAGTTTTGCAATTATGATGATAAATAAAATAAATAAATAAACATTTACTTTTGAAATTCTATATATATATACATAAGTTTCCTGTTATCCCAGTCTATATGTATTAAGGTGTGTATAGCTTTGTATTATAGCTATAACAATAATGTCAGTATGTACGTGGCGTGTGTATGAAACCTTAACTCCTGTAAGTTATTGTATATAGTATGCATGCGTAGCTAATTGTACCTGGCTTTCAGAGGATTAAAAGTATGCCTGAGCCAATTATGCTCAAAATTTTGCCCACAATGCTTTCAGTTAAATTTTTACCTACTATGCTCTTCACCTTCCCGTATGCTTGCATGATGCATGCCCCAATTTGCACAATATTGCTCTTGAAGATGATTCATCACTTTTGTTGGTGTATCGATCTAGTTTACTCACGATCTATCTGAGTGCTTTATTAGAGTATTTCAATATACCCTGACTGTTCTATTAGAGAGTATTGATCTATTTATGACCCAATTTTGGAAACCCTATCATCTACACATAAGTGAAATAATTAGAATGTCTAACTCTACAGCCCTGTAACTCTAGCCCTCAAGCCAACCAAAAGTACTTCTGCAATTATTCTGATAACTAAATGTATATCAGGTTGTATAGTCAAACATGTATTTCAAACTAGGCAAATTACTTAGAATTATTTATGTGTCTCTTAGAGTGTGTAGATGGTAGGTTTTCCAAAATTGGATCACATTTTAACAAATGAAAAGTCATATTTCACCCAATATGCTACCATTGTGCTGACATAATATGCCTATTATTATTATTATTATGCTGGCATATTTGAAGCAGGTCTAATTAAAAGATATGTAGCTACAGCTGTACGTAGTTTACTTGTGTATCAATAGCTACAAAAATATTATCTGCAATTTACGTGACTAGCTATTTTTAGGCTATTAGCTACATGTGTTTTTAATTACGTAGTAGCTATGCTCTTTAGAGGAAAACTAGCTATTTACAACAAAACTGTAATACGTAGCTAAGTCACAGCATTTTTATCATCAGTAAAGGTATATAGTAGACTTCCTTGATTGTGTTTTTTAAAGACATGCAAGAGAGGCATTGTGTTAAGTATGCATGTTGAATGAAGTGTGTGTTCTATTAGAATATTTTATGTATGTACTTGCTGTTTTGAATTAACAACTACTAGATCTAACAGTGTATTCAATACTTTCATAATACAGTCACTCATGACCAGTTGTCTTTACAAGAAGTAGGGAATTATGCTGCAATAAGCTAATTATTAGTATATGGCTAATATAAATAATTGTAATTCTTTATGCTGGTATTACAAATCTGGAGGTCACATAAAGCAGATTGGTATACTCTAATAGAACAGTCAAACAGCAATGGTAAGTGCTACTGCTATTGTGTAGCTAGCTAAAACCTTTGCTTTAGGTCAAAGATGATCAAGCAAATAAACTGCAATAAGGGAGATGATTTCAAATGATGATACTTCATTGTAGCTAGTACATTTTATAAATTATAGTCATATGTTAACACGATGGTACATATGCAATAAATATAATTAAATATATTATGTGGCATAATATTATAAAGATTACAATTAATATGAGTGGTAGCTATAACCTATTCAGGACAGGGCAGCTACGTATCTTAAATCATTAGCTATATAGTTCTTGTAGACATTTCTATGGAGTGACAGTAAAAACTTGGGGGCTTCAGTGTCTAGCCTTTGTGCTATCAGCCATTGTGTTATCTGCCATACATTGTTATGGCAAGAAATTTATTTTGTACTCCTTGTTAGGGCTAAGGTAGCTATGCTCAAAATTTGCATTATTCTATTCAGAATTTCCTTAAACCTGTCTGCATTATATTCCAACTTTCATACAATTATTGTTAAAACACCCATCAACTTTTTGTTGTTCTAATATGTGACTGCTCTATTAGGGTAACATAAAATCTGACTTCTTTGTAGACTAGTTCATCATTCATACAAAATAAGCATCAAGTATAATTATGATTTGTATGAGTAAAAGTGTGCACTATTCATTGAATCAAAGCACACCATATTATCAAGGTTGATGGAAACTGAAGCTAGTGAGATTTGTGGTTGAGTAAGATTTTTCACTGAACTTGGTGAGCGATGGATGGGCACTGCGGAACTGCAGATGATAATTTTGCAACTTATACAACTGAAAGACTCCAAGTTGTTGTCCAAAGCACCAGCTACTATTGCACTTCTTATATAAACAACATTCAAACAATACCATGCAGTAAGTTGACTCTACTGTCAAAATGTATTTGGAATCTCCTAAATACAATTACAGATCCCCGAGGATCGCAGACCCGATATGGAGAGGATGAATTGTATGATACATGTACAAAAATGACATAGTCAGCTCCCTCCCAGACTTATTCCTCATTTAATAATTTTATGATGTATAGCTACGTATATAATAAGGCTGAAATGACATGATCTTTGGTGGCACTTGCAACTTAGTTCCTTCATAAGCCTCATGGTAACCTTTGATGACCCTCTTATCAACATTTGAGAGGCAGTTTAATGCTAAGTAACAAAATACACAGCTTGTCTTCACTTCATAACACTCTTTATAGCTTACATGCACACATAGGAGTAGCTACACCCTATAGTGCACACATTTCAACAATTTCTTGTGGATATGATACAAAGGGAGGGAGGGAGCAAATAACAATATTTGAAGGACATCCAAGTTGTCAACCAGCATGCAAAGCATATTAATACTAGCTAGTACCGCATACGCAGTCTGCAATATTAATACTATTTTAAGCCATTTTTATAGATCTGATTCAGTGCAACATCTGGTCGCTGTCTAAGGGCCATAAAATGTACAGAAACCTATGGAACTCAAAATTCGGAGTGTCATGAGTGCAAAACTGTACCAAATTTCTTACTTATCGAAACAAATTGATGATCATGAATTACAAGGTATACTCAACTTGCTGATGTGCGAAAGGTGACGATGTGTTATAATATTAATGCGAAACAGGTAAATTTAGTAGTATTTGATAGCAAAGTACTATTTTGAGGAATTCAATAATCCCAGCAATGATGCAGAAATATGATGTAGGGAACTAAGGCCAGAAATGCCCCACCTAAACAGCTGTACATATATATATATATAGACAAAAAGCTATCTATGTATCTGTCTGCATACTTCCTCATCATGCAGATAACTTAGTGGCCCTGCATTGATTGACGTCAAATTAAAAGTTAATCGTTTCGGGCTAATTTTTTGAATTGAAAGGCTGTCTGTAATCAACCTCATGGTACAAAGACGTTGATCCGGATGACCAACTGACCCATTGGCTTACACCCGATGATCCATATGATGAGACCCAGATTAAATTTTTATCATTAAGTACGGTAGTACTTAATAGTAGGGATCGCTATGAAAAACTATGGCTTCCAGAATTTTTGCACTTTTAAAAACAACCTTACAACAGGCTTTAGCCGAAAAAACCTACCTGGATGCATTAGTACTGCTGTAATTAGGCTGTATCTTTGTTAAACGCAGCGAAAAGTCTAATATTTCAATCCACAGCGAATTTTACATAACTCGTCATTTTCACCAAACTTTCCCCTGCCACATGGCAATTAAAATAGTCAGGCACAGCATGTATATAGCTAACCACATAAAAGGTGCAGTAATAAAAGCAGGTTTACTTAGCTATAGCTAGTTACTTCAAAATCAATTAGCTAGTTAGCTATTACAGCTTTAAAGTTATTAGCTAGCTAACTAGAGACATGAGCTACATTGTAGTATCTTCTACTGAAATCTCCTCTGTTGCAATCACTACTTTATTTTCAATGTGACCATTTTTGAACTATTGGAGGAAAAGTACCTTGAAGTGGTAGCTAGCTACGTGGATTCATATGCGGCAATACCTTTGCTAATTCATCATTAAGAGCTTTAATTTCCTCATTCAGGATCAATACTTTTTTCTTGTAATAACTGTCATCATCATCATTGATGACAACGTTTTTATTGGTGACTTCAGAGTGGTAATTAGTCTGGTCTAAACTACGAGTGCCCTTTGGATCTTGGTACACTTTGTAACCCTGCATGGACAATAAAATTATTAATAAAAAACATAACAAAGATTACCTTTACGGCAAATATGAGTCCTAAAATCATACTAGTACTCAACAAAATCATGATCCCAATTATTCCGTATTGTGCATTTGGGTAGTTCTCTAGTACAAATCCAATTGGTGTGAGAGCTATTGATACAATCACAGTTCCATAAACTGACATTCCAATAAAACGAGATTCATTCAAGGACTTGATTTTCACTTTACGAGTCTCAAAGGCAAGAAATAATCCAGCCAGCAAAACAAGCCCTTTAACTGCAAAGAGAACTGGTAGCCATTCCAAAGAGCCTTCAGAAGTACAAACATTTATTATTGCAGGCAAATCATTATCCTAGAATTATACGATGATGCAGATTAATTTTACATAAATAAAAGTTTAATAAGAGAAATACTAACATCAGTTCCTTCAACCTCTTTTTGCTCCCTCCGTAATCTAGCGCTTGCCACTACTGTGGGTGGTATCAGATAAATGATATCAGCAAGCACAAGTATTCCAACAATTCCGAACAAATAAATGTCTTTAACTTCCTATAAAATATTTATAAAAGTTTGAAATAAGTTTAAAACAACTTACAAATTTGGAATTTGGCTTTACATAATTAAAAATGCAATATATTCTCCAAGCCTTAGCAAATATTGTACCATACAACAGGCTAAATCCTATTGCTACCAGCCAAATTTTTGCATGACATAATCCATTCACTGTTGAATGTGAGGCCACATTTTCATCTACCCCAAACAAGATCACTGTCACATAAAACAAAACTGCACCAGCAACAATCATGATGTTAACATAAGGACTGCTAAGTTTCACTAATCTGCAAGATATAGCTAAACATTATT
Organism: Spongia lamella; assembly: GCA_963930835.1. Classification (NCBI taxonomy): domain Eukaryota; kingdom Metazoa; phylum Porifera; class Demospongiae; order Dictyoceratida; family Spongiidae; genus Spongia; species Spongia lamella. Next base: position 3,421,952 of record OZ005748.1, on the reverse strand, counting down.
GAACTATAAATAAGAATAAAATAACTTACTTTTGATTTCTATACCATAAATTGAAAATCAAACAGCCCACAGCAAAGATTATACCAAAACTAGAAAGTATCACATAGGTAACAAACAATGGTAGCGCAATGAGAAATTCTTCCTCATCTTGTGGGATCCCACCTGATAAATAAAGATACATGAGTAGCTGTATATTTTAGATGATTGTGTCCCCATGCCAAACATTCCTGCCAAGTAATAGATATAGCTATATAGCTATATCAAATTAACATTTTAGAGAAACCTAACCACAGAGTTATCCTCCCCTAAGGCAATTGAGGATTTACATACCCAATTTGGTAAGGTGAATCTGGTATAAGTAGCTATATGAGTTGCTCAAAAGTATACAAATGTTTACAATATTATTTTCATGTGCTTTCATGTATTAGATATTCACAGTACGGTTATTAATTAAGCACATGCATACATGTGCTCATAAAAAGGATAACTTCTAACAGCTAGCTGTTGGAAAAGTTGTACATGGTCACCACAGTAACTATAACTAGCTATAGCTACATATATGGATGGCAATAATCCAGAAATCTTCAATGGAAGTAAAATTTCGAAAATCCAAGAAATTTTATAAATGTCAGACACACTTTCAGTCTTAGTGCCAGTATAGTATGTGGTCAATGTGTCATCCCCGAATTCTATCATCATGGAGTTGCACCGAGTAGGTCAAAGGAACCACACAAGCTATATCGACACCAGGAAGCCACTTATGTAGGATTAGATGTACATATGTAGCTAAAGTTCTTAGAGTCTGTGTGTATATACGTACGGGATGTAATTAACATATCGTGTCTTGAGCTGTCATTTCAAGAAAAGCATACTTGGTGTCTAGTTGTCATAAAGGCAATCACCTTCTGTGGTCAGCTCTATTCCAAAATGGATTTGGTTCCTCAGGAATTGTTGTGTTTAGGCCCAACCATACATACTTTGCATAGCCACGTTGCTTTCTGTAGTTACACCTCTGTCACTGGGAGACATTCAGCCTGATAGTTATACACACTGCAAATGCTAACCTCACAGATTATATATCATGTAGTGGAATTTGAATAGCCTGTCAGCATTGCCATGAGACTATGTGGATTGATACATAAATGTGCAGAAAGTAGCAGTGCCCATCTCAGTTAGGTGGAGAATTTGAGCGTAGTTTATGAGGTTTCCTGCTTCCCGCTTGTTGGATTGGTAGCTGCTCTGTCTTCAAAGTTATTGATTTTTATAATTAAGTCGGCTGCTTTTATGCTTTGGGCAATTGATATTGCTTTAGTACTGTAAGTGATAATTATTTTGGTTCAGACATTTCATTTCAAATGCAACAAACAAGTCTATCTCAAAGCAATTCATTTAAATATGCATCAAACTCACATGGTGGTGCCAACCTATACGCATGCAATTCAGCAATAAACCCTGGAATGTTTTTCAACAGTTTGTTCTCACTGATGGCAGAAAGTAAAACCTAATTGCGTTTATGAGGCATTTAGGTTCATAATGCTGCTTTATAGGACCTCTGCAAGCTCTGCCTTAGTTTTGTTTTATGGCTCACCTACATGGTGACACTAGTGTTCTAATTAAGAAATACGTAACATCTTTTCTCCATGACATTAAAAAGCCAGGTTAGCTAACTACTTGTTTCTTGGCTTCGATGTTGCTGACTTCAAAAACAATGTAATTTCTTGGGATATGCTGTAATCAACTCATTCTCTGGCTGTAATTCATCAATGTGTCCCACAGCAGGATTTGTAGTCATTTCATCACCAACTGCACGTACACTGTAAAAAATGAAGTGTGCATACCACACTAAATGGTGTGATAAATGACAGTGTAGGATGATAACCACCTTATTAATATAGTGATTAGAACCCCCTCGATGTCATTTATCACACCATTAGTGTGGTATGCGCACTTCATTTTTTACAGTGTATAGTGTTCATTAAAGGATTCAAAGGGATTCAATAACAATCACTTGTAAAGCCATGATATGCAATAATTAGAATCTTACATACACGTATGCATACTATTCTACACTACACTGCTGAAGTCGAACCACTGCATAGCTATAGTCAGATATTTTCAAAAATATCATCTTCAAAATAGCTGATTTTCGAAATTTTACATCTTTGAAAATTTATGTGGTAGTAAAATTCTTCTTTGTAGGCAACAAAGAAATTGCAATGAAGAGACACAATGGCAATTCAGACATTCACAGTATGTATTAGCTAGCTACGTGCTTAGTTTAATGGCTATGCAATTAAAATAACCACGTGCACTTAGCTGCTCTGTATATATATTAGTTTACAGATAGCTATTAATATGGTTAGCTATAGTTTGTTGGATATAGCCATAGGTAAAAATAGCCTATATGCTGACCTGGATAAACAGTGGAGTCACTTTCTCCATTGTCATACACCAGAATTCCGTCAACTATTCTTGCAAATGGTATCTTCTTCAAACCACCACCTTTACTACTATCTGTATGTAATTATGACAACTAGCTAGCTAGTTAAAATAATGCTTTAAATCACTAACAACCTCTGTATTGTAGCAATCGAACTTTTCCTGGCCTATCCCCATTGCGAAGAAAGGAAACATTTCCCTGTGTACATACATGTATATAAATTAACTGTATATAGCTACGGTTCAGTCCAACTACAACTTCACAAATGCGTGATACCCCACGTGTTTCTGTGTGGAAGAGCAAATAATCACCCGTGAATCTACACGTTCACATGACTCACAAAACACGCGTGATTTGTACACAGGTCTGTTTCACGTGTGGGCCATGTACGTATTGCAGTCTTCCTAGCATGTGAATCACACTAAAACAGTTTTATGCATATGGATATCGTGCAATGGGTTTACGAAACTATTGTAAATCTGAAAATAAACAGATATCTTCGGCATACTACATATGTACATATAACTCAACCTTTGAGCACTCATCAGCTGCAACTCACATTGAAGCCGTTCCCCTCACCCTCGTTGATGCCATTCCCTTCACCCTCGTCTTCATGGTCGATTTCCTTAGCCTTCATTGGATCGTCACAAAAAAGCACGAGGTGACAAACCGCATTAACCTGCTTGGCTCACGTGCCAATTTTCTTTCGAATTTTGTCTCATGGTACAAGAAAACAGGCCTCTTTACTTGTTTAGTTAATCTAACATGGTTGTGGCCACATAGATTCTAGTAGTCTATGGTGTTGTTACGATGTTGCCGGAACTGAGGGACCGTGACAAGGCGTATAGCCAACTATAAAATTAACAGGTACAGTGTATATAATTTAAATATGTATAGTGACTATAGTCTACTGCCCTCCATGCACATGAAGTGTTGCCGAGTAGGACACGCAGCCACGGCAGCTCTTATAACCGTGTAGCTGTTAATTTCCACATATGGACACGCGTGACAATGTTGGACGTGGCCGTGGGACACGCAGCCACATAATGTGACACATGGTAGCTCTTTCCGTGTAGCTAACACTATGGACACACGTGCACATGCATGATAATGTGAAGTTGTAGTTGGACTATACCATATAAATTATATGTATAGCTATTATATACGTAGCTACAAACTTACAGTCAATCCAAAAAACTCTACTTCAAGTGCCTCTTTATATATAATGTCAGAAATATTATACTCATCATCATAACTGAAATTTTTAAGAGATAACCCTTGGTTCTTCAAATATGATTCGGTTCTGTTAAGAGCTAATGCTACTGTCCACATTGCATCAAATGCATATGCACTATCGTTTACATAAGGTTCAGTATTTCTCTCAAGCATGTTAAATCTTTTTGTATGTTCTGACACATATTGGTGCCAATTCTATAAATCAATTCTATATATAAATACGATATGTATTAGTTAAACCCCACCATGAGTAGGATATCCTTGATATTACACAAGCTGAGGCCAAGTGTTAATATCAAGGATATCCTACAAGTGCAGGTGGGGGTTTTTTTAACTGGTTTCTATCCCACAAAAAATCATGTTTTTGATGTTACCACTAACTTGTAAGGGTTTAGCTGGCTTCAGCAGTCTACTTTTGATGTATATCAACACACTTTGAGGTACATTAACACTCTATGGCTTGGGGTATATGGTAGATATACCCCCAGTAAAATCCTTTGAAGTATGGCTTCAGTGGGATAGAAAGCTATATATGTCATACGTAGTATACAAGCTATATATAGCTACATGGCTAGTAGCTATAATTAGCAAATTAAGGATGTTCAGAAGGGGGTTTACATGTATAATTATGCTACTGTACATACGTACATGTAATGTGGTGCCTGTTTAAAAGTCACAGATAATATAGCTAGTTAGCTAGTACATGTATTATTTTTAATAAGTAGCCACACTGTAAAAAATAAAGCGTACTTACCACACTAAATGGTGTGATAAATGACAGTGTAGGATGATAACCACCTTATTAATATAGTGATTATAACCCCCTCACTGCCATTTATCACACCATTTAGTGTGGTATGCACACTCCATTTTTACAGTGTACGTACGTACGTACTTACAATCTTTCCCACATTTAGTTTATCTGCATCTTTATCTTCAATCCTGGGATAGTGATCCAGAACTAAGGAATTTCTTACTAATTTTTCTAAATTTTTAGGTTGCAGGCCATTCTTTGCACAACTACTTTCGACCAACCACCAGTGATCCAAGTACCAGTTAAAAACCATCCAAACATACTCCGGATAAAACATGTTATTGTAGTATGCCTAAATAAATTTACAAATGCTATACTATAATATCCCTCTAACTCTAGTATAATATGTAGCTATGCCTACATTCAGCCACTGCTTAAAGGTTCTTAGTTTACTAGACTGGTATATTATTATTATGGAACAGTTATTAGTTTACTCTTTCAGTAGCTTTTCAGTAAACCCCTATTTATTGATGTTTTACTGAGAGTATAAGACTTAGTAAACAATATGTTCCATTACTGATATTTTACTATTGGTATAACTACAGTAAAGCAGCATAACAATTTAGTAAACTATAACCTTTGAGCAGTGAGATTAATTTCATCCTACTATAGTTATAGCTACATACTGAAAACACAGAGTGGGAATCAAAATTATATGCATGAAGCTTTATACTTGTCTGGTGGAATAAGTTATTGCAAGTGCAGGGGAGCAATTTGTTGAACTAAATTGATTTTGTATTGAAAAGAGTATTTAAAATTTAAAGGGGCCATGGCCCCTGGCCCCCAGCTTCCATGCATGCTTAAATTTGGCAACCACCATGATTCATTTTTGCATAGTGCTTGCATACCTCACACAACACTTCTACTGCATGTTCTGAATACATATTAAGAAAAACAATCCGAGCAGGAGAGTTCTAAGATATCAAGATGAAATGAGTAATGTATATAACTATATAGCTAGCTATGTGCTAACTTACTTTGTAAGATTTTACTGCTTGTGTTGGACTTTCCTCTGAATTAAATGTAAATTCTCTTATCAAATTCAGGTTTGATTCAGCAAGCTCTTCTTTGAGTCTTGCAGCAATCTATGTACATACAGTATTATTGGTGAAAATAATACTACTATAGCTAGCTATGTGTATAGAACATCAGCTAGTGACAGCTATACATAATGCATATCTTTATGTAGCAATAACCTGCATGGTCAGCTATATACGTACTTAGAGAAAAACCAACTTACAAAAGTAAAAATATTCTCAGATTGAGTTATTAAGGCAATTCTTGACCACTGATATTGTTTCATGGCATGCACAATTCCAGTAGCTATTTCAGCATCACTTGATACTGTTCTAAGAAAATGCGGAAATGTTACATTGTTAGAAAGACGAGGTGATGTTGATCCTGCTGATATCTGTAAACAGAAATGCAACAAATGTGGTCAAAATGATTATGAGCTTGTGAGTTAGATAGACTAGCTACATGCATGTATGCATGGTGATTCCAACTGTTGTGTGTGACAAGTATTCAGGCAGGCAACCAACTGAACGAAGGGTTCAACCTAGCTTGTGTGATCACATTCATTCACAATTAATTATACTTACCTATATAGATAAGTGCATTGGTGACAGGATAATGGCTAGCTAAAACTCCTGAATCTGTCAATTTACGTAGATTCTTAAAAAAGTAACCTTGCTTGAGGAGCAAGTGTTAATATGCCCTAATAAATTCCTAGTAACTTTATTAAACTAGCTACTTCTCTAGATCTTCTTTTGGTGGTTAAGTTATTAGCAGATGAATCTGAAACTGTGATGCATATTTCTAGTAGGCCGAGGAGCTATGTATGTATGTATCTACAAATCTGTGGTGTTGTACGTATGTCACATCTATAGGCAGATGTGCTTGGTGACCATGCACACATTAATAAAAAGCAGTGTAGCCTGTAGATTAGAGCTAAAGGGGCTCAGAACTGTTTGTGTAAAATCTGCCTGCATAGATTATGAATCAAAGTTTATTATTCAATGTTGTGTTCCAAAAATAACTGTTATACATGATCTACCTGCTTTTGAAATGACACATAACTACTTTATTAGAGTTAATCTATATACGTAGCTATGCTCATAGCTACATACCTAAGTCCTATCAAGTAAAAATAAAACTTCAGAATTTGAGAACTCAATTCAGGATTGGCTAGTCTAGACATTTCAATGCTAGAATAGCTACAGTACCTATCATGATTTCAATAGTGACTTATCATAGCAATCCAAATTCATGATTCGTTCATGGTCCTAATAGCATGCACACAAATTAGTTGAATCAACCACCTTAATGGCTTTCTAATTTGATAAAATACTTCATGTGATATGTACATATCATGAGTAGAACTAAAAAATAATATTATCTACAGTAAAGATATTCATTGACCAATTATATATGCTTTATAATAATTATTATATAGATACAAAAGTATGCATATTTTACTAAAGTTCCAGTGTATGAACCAACCGTGCATGACTATATGTAATTATGTAGCTAGGTAGCTAACTATTGTTTCCACGCTTTTTGATCTCTAACTTTTTGCTACATTTTGATAGCTAATTCAGCATGCACAATGTATACATGCATATAACAACCATGCACATACTGTGTATGCATGTGTATTAGTCTAAGAATAAATCAGGTGCATGTGGAGGAAGAACAACCTCCATTGTTGTAGAACCTGTTCAAGCTGTATCTTAGAGTAGCTACTGAACAATTTCATGGCTATATACAGTTAAATGAAATTTCATCTACCCCATGCAAAGTCTTCCAAGTCAGTTTATGGACTGCGTGAGGTTAATGCACATGTGTATCACCTATAGCTATATATTATATTGACACTTTAAAAGTTTAGCTAAAAAGTCTGCATAAGGTTTCTTGTAGTAAAACAGTACGGCTGTAAAAAGTGCGAAACCAACCAGAAGCAGTATACTACATGTAAATGGATAGCTAGCTAGCAAGCTAAATGTGACCAAAAAGCTTGATAACTAGCTAAGGCCAAGAAGTGTAGCTACAATACGTAGTTTATTACAACTATGATTGACTTTGTCACTTTATTTATAAACGGTGTTCAGGTAACAAAGCCAACCATAGTCGCAAGTAAAACTTTTGAAGTCCTTGATAAGCAATTCAACTTCTTGGCCTTATATAGCTAAGTGCTATCAAAATTTTGGTTACATACAGCTAGCTATATTAAAAATTCCTGACAGTAGCTAGCTACATATGTAGCACATAATCTGACCAGCATCCAATTATACAGTAGCTAGCTATGTCATGACATTCGACTACGTATGTAACCTTTTAAAATCAGTTGCTGCAAGTTATTACTAGTGAATCTAGCGTAAGTGGTCAATTATCGGACGGTATGAATTATCGGACAAGGCCTCTTGTATTGAAACATGCGTAACGTAAGCGATAGTATTACGAGAAACATAGTATACAGATTAAACTAACAATGAAAGAATGGGAATTAACACTTCTTATGCAGATCAAACCAATAACAAAGCATTTTAAAGACATCCTACGGCTGCTACTTTCACCAGTTTGGCTGATTTTCTAAAATACAGCCAAGTATAAATACCCGTATCGTTATAACACAATGACAGAGAAAGATAACAGCACCAAACTTACAGGGCTTACTTGGCATAATATCCCTTACATTCTGCAAAAATATCTAAAGGATCTATCTAGCCTATAAGGAACTATGCCACAAAGTTTCATGACTGTCCGATAATTCATCCTAGAAAAAGTACAGCATCCGATAATTCATACGCGTATCCGATAATTCATTGCCGACACCCTGTGCACTTTTGCATGTCACGGAAAATCTAATTATGTCACAAAGATGAATATTGGTTTCCAAAGAGACCAAAGAGTGTGTTATCGATTGGAGAAAACCGGAAGTCAGTACGACGGATACTTCTCGAGTTACAACAGTTAGTCAAAATGCATCCGATAATCGACCACTTACGCTATAGTGAAACACTATTAGTAAAGAAAGAGAGGTGCTATATATATTAAAGCTTGCTAGCTATAGCTACATATAATGATTTAATATCTGGTCTTGATCATGTGGGGAATGATGTAATCATGCATGCACATGTCATCTTTTAACCCTTTAACCATCAGAACTGCCATTACAGTTTGGCTTGACAACTAGCTACGTAGCTCCAACATAATTCAGATGATCATTTAAAAATCTGATTATACACATAATGTGCCTATCCTAACAACTTCACACCAATATTATACGTATATGAGGCTGGTTACTAGGATAACCAGGGGCTTTATGGACTATAAATTTATAGTAGTCAAGTACATACATACGTAACATGGTAACTACAATGGATATTGTAAGCTGGTAATGACTTTATCATGATGATTTTCTGGGCAATGGTGAGACTATAATTATAACCACATGTATATAATGAGTGTACACAATACTATACTGTTACTACTCAAAAGGGAAAGTATTATATATAAGTGGCTTTGTTTAAAATCAATTTATGGCTATGTGAAAGCTAAATAAACTGATTAGAATGGTTGTTTATAGCTATCATTTGAACAAAGGTTATATTACTTTTACTATATATTATTATGGTTAGTTTGTAAAATATTTTTTACATTTTGAAGTCATGATGATCTTGTGGTTTGTGATGCACCAAATCTAATCAAATTGTGATTCCTTAGCTAGCTATATAGTTTCATAGTTGGGTGTACGTATGTGGATTCATACATTTGGTAAATTTTATTGTTAAATAGTTGTCACATTCTAGTCTTAGTTTCTGTTGATGTAGCACTTTATCCATGTTTGATGAACCATAAGGGCTAGCTTTATCACAACAAATTGCCATGGTAGCTATATATAGCATAGCTATCATCCACAGCTTGCCTTGAATCAGATCAGTGTGAGGCATGAGTAGGGATACGTCTATTTTGCTTTTATTTTTCTTTCCAGTAAATTCTTTTAAATTTCACCTATTATGCTCAAAATTTTGCTCACTCAAAAACATTTACCTGAAGCTTATACAATATCAAAAACCAAATTACTTTACATTAGATTAACTAACCTTTAGTATGTAAGAAAGAACCATCTGCACAACAAACCATCGTCAAGGATACGTGAAGTTTTGATTGTGGGTTTAATATATTCTAGTAAACCCCATTACTAAAGTGAACCTGTTATTTCAGCTCAAGAAACTAAGGCATTTGCTTGTTTTAAGTACTAGTTATTGTTTTAGTGCATTAGCATTATGATTTTAATTGCATCAAATTTATTTTGCTCCTATTATGCTAGCATTTTGCTTTTTGCTTTTGCCTTCCTTATGCCCAAAATTATGCCAGCAAAACCTAGGTGTGAGAGTGTTACTTACAGCACTGTTGGAATTTCCCCCAACAACTTTCTCAGTACTTGTTTTAATATAAAACCAATGCACGAAACAATTAGAATACAGTTACATCCGAGGTGATATTTCATTTCAAATTATTTGTGCTGTGTTCTTTTAAGGTAAACTTTATATATTATAAAATTATAACATTGAGTTCAATGGATAAAAAGTGGTGACTGAGGCCATGGCAGCCATGGCCTCACCAGCCGCACCACTTCCGACGGCCTTGGTTACTTATATACATAGCTACATGCCTGCATGCGTACTGTACATACATGCATACGTACGTATGTGACCAGTAGGAATGCAAAATCAACCATGCATGTTAATTGATTGTCTACAGTAAGTAGGTGTAGCTAACTTGTGCAGACATGCATCGTTGATTTTCCTGGTCATGATCACATATCATAACTGATGATATTTAATAGCCAATAGCTAGGCATTTTTGACAAGACATGATTATGTTTGTATTACGTAACTATATGTACGTAGCTACCTGTACAAGATTCCAGTGGGGTGTAAGTTCAGCAACTGGTTCAGTGACCACGGAACAGTCTGAGCCGATCAATAGTATTTGATTTTCACTTGATGAAAATACTTGCTCAATGAAGTTCTGAATGCCAGCTGCAGCTTGACACTAAATTGAAGTTTGAATCAGCACTGAACAAATTTATCTTAGTATTCGGTGATTAGTATCCATAATAGTATTAATATTATTAAATACAGGTGATAAGGCATAAAGCCTGTAAAAACCTGATCTGTACAATATGGCATCTTCTAAGCTAAAGTTTAGCCATGGCGGCTATATTTGACTACATATATGCATTAAACCATGGCAATTACTAGCTAGCTACTTCTAGCCTGAGTATAGAGCATAAAAAGGATGCCACGGGAGCGTGACTAAACCGGCATCCATACTAGCTAAGTATATGTATAGTATCTAGATACTCTGGCATTTTCGTACACTTACCATTGAATCGTCCAGAGTAATACTGAAGCTGAATGGTAGCGTTGTATCATTTTCAATTGTTTCTAATGCTAAATTCATAGCAGGTATATAACCTGTAAAATCGAATTCTGAGTCTTGCGAAACTAGTGCCCCGAGACGAAGAGTTTCTTTAGCGTTTACTTCAATCGTAAATAAAAACACAACACTGATCGCAGTGATAGCTATTATAGCCATACCGACTATCGCAATCACCTAGAAAATTGTTTTTATCCACACAAAATAACCATACCCATTGCCGGAATAAAATAATAGATGGAATATTCTCGGGGGCAAATAGCTAATCGGGGTCCAACGCTAATTGGATTTAGCGCGCACGTGATTAGTTTCTATCCATGGGTGTGTGTATTATCTATGAAAGTCACAAACACTGTAGAAAGCGACAAGAAGAAATGCAACGTCGTAGAAGAGCATACCATAAACTCCTCGGATAAACTTCAAGGTAACATCATGTGGGAGAAACACTCTAGATTTGAAAAGTCTTTTTCAGAACACAAAAGTTCCATCCTAGTTTCGCGCGCCTAAAAAGGCGACAGGTGGTTTGAGGTTGTGAAAGCCGGTGAAGACTTATAAGTCTTGCTGTTCATTATCAGAAGCATTGTGGTGAATTATTTGCTACCTGAAACCACAAATGACAGGTTGGTCAGTATTATGTTGTAATTTTGTGACCGCATTTTTTCAGCCCAACGATTAGTGGCTTTGCGCTACAGCTATGATGCATTGTGTTCCTTTATAGAGTTGTGTGTAATAAACTAGCCGTTTTAAAGATTTATGTCTGTTGTAAAAAGGTAATTTTTAGCCTTGGTGCACTTATTTTTGTGAACGCATTTTCTCGGTACGTGTTCTACCCTGAGCTTTGAATTTTTTACCATTTAATCCTTACCTGTTACAGTGTGCCGTAAAATCATTGCTGCAGCATGTTTGAGTGTAACTTACTAATATACCGCAGCATGTTCGATTGTACTAATACTCACTTTCTTAAATACCGAGTAAAAAGCCGTGTTCTCTCCAGTGCATAGTGTTTTTAAGCGCTTTACATCGCTCAGACTATATCTTCATTTCTTCAGAATCATAAATATCTCTTAATATATCCGCCAGGGGGCGCGAAACCAGCCCAGAATAGGTGGCGCTTATTAGTTTCACATCCATGGGGGTGTGTATTATCTATGATGCAATCGTTCATGTCTCCCATGCCAGGTAAGTTGTTTGACGTGAGTTTAGCTATTCATACATTGTCTCTACAATCTATAGCTATAGTTTATTACTTCGTTATTGCATAACCTGTTAGTAATGATGTACTGATTTAATGATTTGAAGGAAAACCACAAGTTACCACATCAACTGATTTGGTCATGCCAATTTTTGGCTTTTGAAGTCTACCAATTAACCTGCAGCATCCATCATTGAGCCAGTCGGAAAGGCTAGCCCAATGATTAGCAAGAAGAAAGTAGCGAATGAAGCTATCATTCATCATGGTATTCTACATATACACTATAGTGTGCTAACTTATGAATAATTTCTAATCTTGTTCTACAAAGTTGAGTATAGCTATGTAGCTATAGTTAGCTTCCGGATCAACGTCTTTGAACCGGCTTCGACCCTGGTTCTCATACCATAACTAAGCCTTTTATAAATGAAACAACAAATCTTTTTCCTGTCCTGGAGTTACTCAAAACAAAAGCAATGTCCTCTAGCATCAGAAAATTCTAACTAAAAGTTTTAGCTAAGAGTTGTAGTTTCTCAACATGAGATTGATTACGGACAGCCTTTCAATTCAACAAATTAGCCAAAATCTTAAATACGATTAACTTTTAATTTGACGTTAATCGATGCAGGGGCCATGCACTAAGTTATCTGCATGATGAGGAAATATGCAGACAGATAGATGGACACACAGACAGCTTTTGTCTATGTATATATACACAGGGAAAACTGGTGTGCTATTTTTAGCACATTTGTGTGTGCTATCTCCATGTCTCCAGTTTTAACACATTACACATGTGCTATTTTATGTGATGTGCTATATTTAGATGTGCTATATTTAGCACACCATTTTTCCCTGTATATGTACAGCTGTTTAGGTGGGGCATTTCATTAGTTCCCTACATCATATTTCTGCATCATTGCTGGGATTATTGAATTCCTCAAATACTTTGCTGTCAAATACTTTGCTGTCAAATACTACTAAATTTACCTGTTTTGCATTAATATTATAACACATCGTCACCCTTCGCACATCAGCAAGTTGAGTATACCTTGTAATTCATGATCATCAATTTGTTCTGATAATTAAGAAATTTGGTGCAGTTTTGCACTCATGACACTCCGAATTTTGAGTTCCATAGGTTTCTGTACATTTCATAGCCCTTAGACAGCCACCAGATGTTGTACTGAATCAGATCTATAAAAATGGCTCAAAATAATATTAATTTTGCTGACTGCACATGCGGTACTAGCTATAGTATTAGTATGCTTTGCATGCTGGTTGATAACTTGGATGTTCTTCAAATATTGTTATTTGCTCCCTCCCTCCCTTTGTATCATATCCACAAGAAATTATTGAAATGTGTGCACTATAGGGTGTAGCTACTCCTATGTGTGCATGTAAGCTATAAAGAGTGTTATGAAGTGAAGACAAGCTGTGTATTTTGCTACTTAGCATTAAACTGCCTCTCAATTGTTGATAATAGGGTCATCGAAGGTTACCATGATGCTTATGAAAGAAATACGTAAGTTGCAAGTGCCACCGAAGATCATGCCATTTCAGCCTTATTATATACGTATGTAGCTATACATCAAAAAATTATTGAATGAGGAATAAGTCTGGGAGGGAGCTGACTATGTCATTTTTGTACATGTATCATACAATTCATCCTCTCCATATCGGGTCTGCGATCCTCGGGGATCTGTAATTGTATTTAGGAGATTCCAAATACATTTTGACAGTAGAGTCAACTTACTGCATGGTATCGTTTGAATGTTGTTTATATAAGAAGTGCAATAGTAGCCGGTGCTTTGGACAACAACCTGGAGTCTTTCAGTTGTATAAGTTGCAAAATTATCATCTGCAGTTCCGCAGTGCCCATCCATCGCTCACCAAGTTCAGTGAAAAATCTTACTCAACCACAAATCTCACTAGCTTCAGTTTCCATCAACCTTGATAATATGGTGTGCTTTGATTCAATGAATAGTGCACACTTTTACTCATACATATCATAATTATACTTGATGCTTATTTTGTATAAATGATGAACTAGCAATGGTAAGTACGTATATAGCTACTGCTATTGTGTAGCTAGCTAAAACATTTGCTTTAGGTCAAAGATAATCAAGCAAATAAAACTGCAATAAGGGAGATGATTTCAAATGATGATACTTCAGTGTAGCTAGTACATTTTATAAATTATAGTCATATGTTAACACGGTGGTACATATGCAATAAATATAATTATAAAAATATTATGTGGCATAATATTATAAAGATTACAATTAATATGAGTGGTAGCTATAACCTATTCAGGACAGGGCAGCTATGTATCTTAAATCATTAGCTATATAGTTCTTGTAGACATTTCTATGGAGTGACAGTAAAAACTTGGGGGCTTCAGTGTCTAGCCTTTGTGCTATCAGCCATTGTGTTATCTGCCATACATTGTTATGGCAAGAAATTTATTTTGTACTCCTTGTTAGGGCTGTGGTAATTATGCTCAAAATTTGCATTATTCTATTCAGAATTTCCTTAAACCTGTCTGCATTATATTCCAACATTCATACAATTATTGTTAAAACACCCATCAACTTTTTATTGTTCTAATATGTGACTGCTCTATTAGGGTAACATAAAATCTTACTTCTTTGTAGACTGTTTGACTGTTCTATTAGAGTATACCAATCTGCTTTATGTGACATCCAAATTTGTAATACCAGCATAATGAATTACAATTATTTATATTAGCCATATACTAATAATTAGCTTATTGCAGCATAATTCCCTACTTCTTGTAAAGACAACTGGTCATGAGTGACTGTATTATGAAAGTATTGAATACACTGTTAGATCTAGTAGTTGTTAATTCAAAACAGCAAGTACATACATAAAATATTCTAATAGAACACACACTTCATTCAACATGCATACTTAACACAATGCCTCTCTTGCATGTTTTTAAGAAACACAATCAAGGAAGTCTACTATATACCTTTACTGATGATAAAAAAGCTGTGACTTATTACAGCTTTATTGTAAATGGCTAGTTTTCCTCTAAAGAGCATAGCTACTATGTAATTATAAACACATGTAGCTAATAGTCTAAAAATAGTTAGTCACGCAAATTGCAGATAATATTTTTGTAGCTATTGATACACAAGTAAACTACGTACAGCTGTACATATCTTTTAATTAGACCTGCTTCAAATATGCCAGCATAATAATAATAATAGGCATATTATGTCAGCACAGTGGTAGCATATTGGGTGAAATATGATTTTTTATTTGTTAAAATGTGATCCAATTTTGGAAAACCTACCATCTACACACTCTAAGAGACACATAAATAATTCTAAGTAATTTGCCTAGTTTGAAATACATGTTTGACTATACAACCTGATATACATTTAGTTATCAGAATAATTGCAGAAGTACTTTTGGTTGGCTTGAGGGCTAGAGTTACAGGGCTGTAGAGTTAGATATTCTAATTATTTCACTTATGGTAGATGATAGGTTTCCAAAATTGGGTCATAAATAGATCAATACTCTCTAATAGAACAGTCAGGGTATATTGAAATACTCTAATAAAGCACTCAGATGGATCGTGAGTAAACTAGATCGATACACCAACAAAAGTGATGAATCATCTTCAAGAGCAATGTTGTGCAAATTGGGGCATGCATCATGCAAGCATACGTAGGAAGGTGAAGAGCATAATAGGTAAAAATTTAACTGAAAGCATTGTGGGCAAAATTTTGAGCATAATTGGCTCAGGCATACTTTTAATCCTCTGAAAGCCAGGTACAATTAGCTACGCATGCATAATATATACAATAACTTACAGGAGTTAAGGTTTCATACACACGCCACGTACATACTGACATTATTGTTATAGCTATAATACAAAGCTATACACCTTACTGAAATTGAAATATGTAGTTATGTAACTTGAAACTTCTCTCAGTATCTGTTTTGATTTGATAGTCACTTTTTATACATAGTCAGACAAAGGCTACTGTACACTGTATAATCCTACAAGAGTAAACATTTACTTTTGAAATTCTATATATATAAGTTTCCTGTTATCCTAGTCTACATGTATTAAGGATAGTTAACTATATTTTGTAGACATAACAATGAAAGTATTTTATTTGGTGTGGCTTACAATGTGATAACTGCCATGATAACCAACTGTACTGAGTATTATGTTTTTATCATGCTTGAGGCTGAGCTCAATTATTCCAAGATAATTTTGAGAATAATAAGATGGTAAAAGCATTGAGCATAAAGCCAACTTAAGTAGCTATTACGCAAGTTTTGGTGCACACATGCATTCGAAGTGCTTGTGAGATTTTGAGTAAACTGATTATTATCAAACATAGTTATATGATGAATGCAATGATAAAATGTGGTACATATAAGTTGGAAATCACCTGATGGAGAGTAAAAAGAAAAATTGTCACTTAGTTTCACTGCTAAGCTACGTAGCTAGCTAGCTACCTATTAAATTACATGACCATGTGAAGAGCATATGTATAGCTAAGCTACTTGTCACTCTGTTTTACTGCAGTGCAATTACATGCAGGCATAATGCATACAGAACACTCTAATGGAGCATAGCTGAGATTTTTTAATATTAATATATATCCATTCATGTATTGTTATCTACAGAATTAACACATTATATAATCACAGAAACAGGACATGATACTTATATACGTACGTAGCCACAATGCATGATCATGAACTTTACAGGTATCTAAGTAGTTTGGCTATTAAAATTAATGTTAATGGTTATTTATATACGTAGCTGTGTATTCAGCTATGTACTTGTTTTAATGATATCATTTGTTTCAAATTACATGCATATACATAGCTATATAGCTAGCTAGCTGTATAGCTGTAGCTAGCTACACAGCTAGAGAGCTAGATAGCTCATTATAGTAGCTATATATTTTTGATGATCCATCTGACTAATTATAAGTCTATGATGCCACATGAGATCATCATTATATGTAGCTATGCAATTACTGTAATGATAATATACGTATAGCTAGCTACTATGATCATCACAGTAACACTATACTGGCTATAGCTACATACTTTCCAAAAAATTATTAGACATAATGAGAGGATACTGATGCATATATAGCTACGTATGAAAATACGTACGTATATGAAACCTTATAGCTATAATATAACATAGTTAGCTATAGGTATAGCTACGTATATTGTAATACTAGGACACCATATAAAATGACAGTATAAAACTTTAGCAAATAATTATTTACTTGGGTATAGCTAGTGGTCATAGCTACGTATGTGTGCAGTTTAAACCTTTGCATGTCACAATTTCCTGTCATTATAGCTATGGCCATTATGTATATAAACAAAAATTATAACTATAACTGATCATCAGGAAAACAGATATTAGCCTTAAGTATATCATATATATATACACACGCATGTAGCAGCTACTTTATTCAGTAAAGCAACTGACATATACCTATAGCAGCTAAGCTATAACTATATAGAAATTAGTTAATAGGACTTAATAGGACTTGACGTATCTAATTGTTCCAAAAAAGTGGTTAGCTATAGCTATGTACATACATATATTTACTTTAGGGTTAATTATTTGGAAGAACTCATAGCTATATAGTGTGTATTATAGTTTTTGAATTAGCTACATAATTTGCTAAAATTAATGCCCACCACTTATAATATGTAAATATAAGTTCACAGCCTAGTGTTGTACTACACACACCTCCAAAACACCAAAATAAGATGCAGTTAAAGTTGACTAACTATTTTATATACGTAGCTAGACGTTGAGTAACATAAGTAATGTTATCAGTTTATACTTAATTGATAATTTGTGTAACTACGTATAATTAGCTAGCTAGTTTAAATATTATCAGTGCTTTATACTTAATTGGTCTGCGCTGTAATTGGTACTTATACTAATACTAACTCACATATTACTTCAGTGGCTTAAACCAATGTGCTTCAACCAGTGTAATTGTATTAAGGAGCTAGTAGCTGCATGATCATTCTCTAATAGGTAGAATGTTGTATCAAACCAACTGTCAGTTATAGCACCAATCTAGATTGCTGGCACATTAATCAGGTGAGAGTGTTTCTAATATGTCAGTTTCTATAGCTAGCTAGCTAGATGGTTGCAATAGCTATGGAGGATTCATACATGTAGCTGCTGCATGGGGATTTACAAAGCATAACTCATAATTCCCAAAATCCTATATCAACTAGCTAAATACATAAATATATTAGCTAACTCTATTAGTCCGGCCAAAATTGTACTGTGTGCCTTATGAGCAGTATACACATATACGTACGTAGCGTGCATACATATATGTATATATTTCTATCCCACTGAAGCCATACTTCAAAGGATTTTGTTGGGGTATATGTAACATATACCCAAAGCCATAGGGTATTAATGTATTTCAAAAGCATTATTGCTAACATATACCTCAAGCCATAGAGTGTTGTTGCTAAAGCCAGCTAAACCCTTACAAGTCAGTGGTAACATCAATTAAACCCCACCTACACTCATAGGGTATCCTTGATATTAACACTAGGCCTCAGCTTTGCCTCATGTAATATCAATACTCATAGTGGGGTTTAACATATACACGTATATATATACATACGTATATATATATATACAAAATTAGCTATTTTTCCTTATATGTAGCTAAATTCCAATGATCAATTTTCTAGCCTAAATTAATTATCTAAGTAATGAGAAATACTGGACCTGATATGAATATATGTATATACGTATATACGTAGCTTCTGAAGTGGCTAGCAGGTGCAATGATGTTGATGCTCATGGGTACATGGCTACCATAGATTGTCCAGAATGTTGTCTGAAGACAATAAAACAATCAGTAGCTATGGCTACGTATATGTTATTAGGATTCTTAAAACAGCAAAGGGACTATAATCACTAGCTGTATACACCACACTGTTTGTTTCGATCTTCTGAATGCTGAAAAGGAAAGCCAGCATCACTGACTTAAGCTCTATGGAGACTTTAGAAAATATGTATGGAGAGTCTGTTATTGTTGTTATTGGGAGCTCCTGATTCCTCTTTGAACTCCATATAAAATAGGACCTCCCTGGTTCTCTTCTCTAACTATAGCTATAACTATAGGTACACTATAAAAATGAAGTGTGCATACCACACTAAATGGTGTGATAAATGACAGTGTAGGATGATAACCACACTATTAATATAGTGATATTAGTGATTAAAACCCCCTCACTGTTATTTATTGCACCATTTAGTGTGGTATGCACACTTCATTTTTTACAGTGTAAAATGACTATCAGTAATAATTTATCAGTTGACTCATATACATTGCTACAGTACATGAATGACTACACTTCCTATCAAGAGAGCAGAAGTCTCTTCATAGCTCACTATGTTACCAAGATTTGAGGGTTATGAAAGGGATAGCTAGCTAACACCATGTATGCCGGCACACTTAATATAGTAGTCCATGGTAATTCATAACGACATGCATGCACCGGCTTTTAAAAGGTTGACTATAGCTAGCTAGTTATAGCTACTGGTTGACTGATTGTCCAGGTCCATCAGAGTCACCCCCATCATGCAGGCACTTAGCTATAGTATGAATCATTGAGGGTAATGTAGAAGTCAAACCGCAGAAGAGTTGTGTCATTCATAATGCTAATTCTATCACAGTAAATATAGCCTGATATTTTAGAAAATTTAGGGAAGCCTCATATGCTGTACCAATTTTGAGACATGTTACATAGGCATGCTATGTAAACATCAGATTCTATAGTAATGTTATTAATACCGAGATAGAACTTTGACTTGCTGCAATAAAATGATAACTCAATGACACGATCATATTCATATAGCCGGCTATGCATAGCTACATAGCTACATAGCTACCTGCCTTTGATAGAATAGTACAAGCATACATCACTGGCATGAGAAGTGGTTGGTTGCATTCCAAGGGTCAAATTTATTTTCATATGTAATACGTATGTGTGTAGCCAGGTCATGTAACTTTACTGACTTGGTCAACTTAATAAAATAAAATGTTTTTACCAACTTAGTGTCTAGTTTCACCAGCTAGTTACGTACTTGCAGCTTTTTATCAAATACAGTCAACTGAAAACCAAATAGCTAATGATGATCAGATCAACTGTTCTGTATCCACCAAATCAGTTACCACACCCATTGTACAGGTACATTGTATGTACGTACTCATGCAGTAGCTAACTCATAGCTATGTTTGTAGCCTTGTATGTAGACATAGCTATGTAGTTACGTATAGCTAGTTAAGTTGTAGCTAGTTCATTGATTTATTTATAATTCATGATACTCTGCATGACATTAGACATGCAGGGGGATTAGCTATGAGATTGAGATCTCATAGAAAGGTTATTATAGATACCCTAGAAATAGGGGAAATAAAATATGACATAGCTACATTTTATGTGGGGAATCGCAAAAGTTTGGGAATTTGGCAAAGTTAATTAATTTTGGTGAAAGCACATAATAATGCTTTATGAGTGATTGATTTGGTAGCAATATTAATGATGGTACAAAAAGGTCTGGTGGTCCAATAAGAAAGGCAATCGTGCCCTGTAGCTAAACTGCTGTACGTATGTATGTTTCCAAGTAAAAATTATGTAGGATATTTTGGCCTTAAATTGATATCAAATGTATTGGTTGCATGTAACCATTCATTTTGCTGCTTCTGATTGGTCTCACATTTTTAGGTTGATGACATTGTGTGTCGCCGCTATAGCCCAGCACCTGACTCAGAGATGATCACAGTTCTAGTCCTCCCTCAGGCACTACAACAGGATGCACTGTATCAAGCCCACAACCAGTTAGCTAAACAATTTGGTAGGGCTTATTTAGGGTCACTTACATAATGTATGAAGTAAATTAGAAAAGCTCACTTAACCTGCTGGGTATTATTTTTGTTCTGTCATGGATAATTGCTGGTGGATAATTTGGTGTATTTTGATGAAACCACCAAATTTTGTTGACAGTCACTGACAGTCACAGTTGTACATGCATAAGCCGTATGCATTGGAGACCTTTACAAATTTAAAAAGTTATATTTTGCTCTATATGTAACAGTTAAAGAGGCCACGAAGAGGTAAAAGTTCTTAGCATTACTTAATTCATATGAGAGCCCATGCAGTAATTATTCTATTAGCTACAATCCATATACTACATATGTTGAACTACAAAATATTTATAGACAAATTTTGCACTATCCTAATCAATTTGGAAGTGTAAATTTATTTGTTAGCTATAGCTAGCTACTGCACCTGATTGTTCAGATAGCTATACGTATCTTGTTGGAACTGGTGTAAAGTTATATAACAGCAATGTGAGGTGGTTTTTGGCACATACAATGTCTATAAAACTAAGCTTGTTTGGCTTAGCTAAGTGCATATTGCTCTGTATTATTAAAAGTTGATAACTGTAGCTAGCTAGATTTGATGCAACAACAACTGATCTGTACATATTAGGCCACTACAATGAGATAACTTGTTTGTCATCAACCGCCTGCATCAAATTTTTGTAGATAACTGCATGCACACTCATTATTCTGTGTGTCCAATTTGTTGAGTTATAGGAAAGGCTTAATTGCTTCCATGAGAGATTGTCAGAAACACACATTTGTTACTACTCAAGAGTGCTGATTTCAGTACCATCCAGGTCTATATAGCTATATAATGGCATATGGTACTTATAGCTATGCACAGGTGGTTATTCATTTATGATCAATAACATGCATCCTATGATCTGTGACCATGTGAGACTATGCATGGTCCTTGACATATACATGCATATATGTAGCTACGTATTATGCTACAGAGATGAGTGGCAAGCAATTACTTACTAAAATACATTTTAAACAGTTTTCGTGAATTTGTGTTGGCATGTTTTATTACATGCATCAGCCTGTAACTTAAGAAATAAACAAATATGCTATCAAGCATGATAATGATTACTCAATAACCATATTATGAACTTAGGAGTTAAAAAAGCATTAATTGCCTTGTACTAAATTTGTGTTATAATAATATGTATGCATGGGCATGTGTGCATGCATGTGTGTGTGTGTGTGTGTGTGTGTGTGTGTGTGTGTGTGTGTGTGTGTGTGTGTGTGTGTGTGTGTGTGTGTGTGTGTGTGTGTGTGTGTGTGTGTGTGTGTGTGTGTGTGTGTGTGTGTGTGTGTGTGTGTGTGTGTGTGTGTGTGTGTACGTATAATAATTAGAATAACAGTTTGGGTATGTAATTTGAGTATGTAAGTTGATATAATATCTAGCTATATAGCTACAAAATTTCCCCAATACATACTAGAGCTTCTTTGATGAAGAAATGTAATCCTACAAGTTACCATAACCAGGAATAGAGCCATTGTACTTTAATTGCCAATAACTACCTTTTGGCCAAGCTACCATACAAATGATTTATTCATCACATAGTTTGACATTACACCAGCACAGCAAGCTAGCTCAGTAGCTACTATTCTTAGTAACAACAACACATGACTCACTCTATGCTGTGTGTAAAGACCTATCAATCATATCAGGCACACAGTTATCTATAGCTACAGCTGTCTGTAGCTACGTAGCTATATAACTACCATGCATGCAGCAGTATATATTTTTTCATAGTTTAATGGATATTCCTGTGTCGACATCCGGACTCTAATAACTCTATTTCCCTCCGGTATTTACACCCACAGTATTTATCGATCACGTGAGCATATTTTAAAGTGATCCATTTTGTCTCATAATATAGCTGCACGTAGCTAATGCAATCATAGTAGTGCATGTTAGCTATATTCAGGAAAACGATTAACTTTATAGGGCGAGAAGAACAGTTAGCACCCCGGCCGGCATTAAGTTATTGAAATCATTAAATAATCTATATACGTGTATTAGGAATAACACGAGGTTACAAGAGTTCCATAGTTAGATATACTTAACTATAAAGTCTAAAGCTACGGCGTTACTGCACATTAATAAATTTTAATTAGCTACTTTGCAGTCAACTATGAACCAATGGAACTTAACTGTTGCATTTGTGTAGCTCTTTCTTAGTGAAGCAAATCGTGCCATGCATATACACACGCTATACTGTTTACTGTATAGCTATATAGCTAGCTAGCTTCAAAATGTTCAATTGGACGACGATGCTGGGAAGCGCTGCTATATATGGTTAGTCTCGCGTAGCCAGACCGCTTTTTTTCGCGCAGGGCGCTATCGCTTGCAGTATAGGCGCCCGCACGAAAAAAGGGTCTGGTATGGTTTGCTAGGCCGAGTTGTTCTGACACCTCCAAGATTCTGGAGGTGATAAAATGTAAACGTCACACTGAGACATGCAACGTCACTGATGAGTTATCAACTAGAGTAAGGGCTCGCGCATCATTAGCTTGACGTGAGGCGGACTGAAGGAAGAATGGAGAAGACTGTTTCGACTTAAATAGTTTCTTCAGTAGTGCCTCTCCAAACCGCTATCTCGGCCGTTCGCTAGTGCTAACCTGTTCAAATGTCGGTGGCATCAAAAGAATGCCAACTCATCAGTGACGTTGCATGTCTCAGTAGTGACGTTTACATTTTATCACCTCCAGAATCTTGGATGTGTCAGAACAACTCGGCCTAGCAAACCATACCAGACCCTTTTTTCGTGCGGGCGCCTATACTACAAGCGATAGCGCCCTGTGCGAAAAAAGCGGTCTGGCTACGCGAGACTAATATATGGTTACAAAAACATGCTAATCGAGTACTAAGTACTATATATTCATAGCAGCTGGGCGTCTCGTTACATGTGTATATGGACTTATATATAGCTACATGTGCACTGTGTACCGACATATAACTAACGTCTCTGTCCGACTTTCCATTTCAGTTAGTTTGTCTGTCGGCTCCGTCGTAGCGACATGACTTCAATAGTCGTCAGCGTGATTACCACGATCAGTGTTGTATTGTTATTTTTGATTAGAGTAAATGCCACGGAAAAGATGATTCTTCACCTTGGAGTACTGATTTCTCAAAAAGGACAGCTTGATTTATCGGGGTATATACCTTCGATGAATTTAGCATTAGAGACCATTAAAAGCGACAAGACTCTTCCATTCGAGTTCCATATTACTCTCAATGATTCAATGGTAAGTAGCTACGTACGTATATACCGTTCGCGTAGATTGGACCGCCAGCAACAACTCACTGAGCTGTGCCGGCTAAGCCGCTACATTAGAAGATATCTATATACTTAATATCAAACTTGACCTCCGGCAATTTTTAGTGTGCAGCTTTGCCAGCTACTCGCAGCTTTATTCATCAAATAACTCAGGCGTCAACTGATAACCCAATGATAATGATGATCGGAGCAGACTGTTCTGTATCCACCGAACCAGTTGCTGAACTTGCACCTCACTGGAATATTGTACAGGTAGGTATATAGCCATAGCTTTTGTATGTGTATAACTATATACGTATATATATTATAGCTATAGCTTTATTATGGACGCCGGTAGCTCAAACGAAATCATATAGCTACGTACGTAGCTGGCCAGCCAGCCAGCTACTTACAAAAATAGATTTCTAGCTATATTGTGTATAGCTATACGGAGCTAGCTATATAATATCCGTTAGCTATAACCGTTTGGCCTTGGCACTGATATCAAAAACTTTTGGTCACTTGACTGTTTAGCCACACCACTGCATGCATGCATGCATGGACCTGGTTAGTTTTACAACTATATGAAGTATTTTAATGACTATATACATGAGTATCCACAAATTAAATACTTAAATGAATGGTAGATAGTTAACAGTAATATTGTAGGGGAACTCTGGATCATGCATTGTTACAGCTCTTTGTGCATTTCAGTGTTTCTATCTGTAGCATGATTTTATTGTGCATAGCATTCCAGATCACTATAATTTTAATATTGTAGTTTATATACGTATATATATATAGCTAGCTAAGCTGCATGATATTAGTAAGGCCAGCAATATTAATGTTGTGTGAGAGTAAAATATGCAGGTGTAACTTTGTTTATCATGTACAGGTGTAACTTGATATAGCAACTAATAATAACTATGTAGGTGATGTGCTGCATGTGATTCCCAAAGTATATATATTACACTTATAAGGATTTCACAGACAAGAATGAGCAAAAGTATTAAAGTAGTTAGCTAGCTAGTCATGCATTTAGCTTGGAATTCTAAACAACATTGCTATATAGCTAGCTAGCTACTAAAATATATTAATTGTTATAATGCATGGTTACCAAGAAGAACATTTGTGACTGACTCTGCAAAATCCTCTATGTTCACATATTTACATAACCTTACAAAATTAGCTGTAAAGTCCAGATAGTTGCATCAATTTTTAATTGCTTTATAAAATTATTATAATGTAGCTAGCTGGATAATTTGTCAACAAATACGTATAGCTGTTAGATATGACATTTTAAAATTCTAAAAATGGGTCAAGACTGAAATTTGCATGAGAATATGGAAGGCTTTCGCAGAGCCAGCCGATGAAATGTTAGAGGAAATAGCCAGGGGAAAGTGCAAAAGGTAAAAGTTGTATTGACTTGCTCTCCGCTTTATTGGAGTCTCTATAATCAATATGGAATATGCGAATGATGGAATAGAATGAGCTACAGTGAAATTTGTCTAAATTGATGATCATAATTACTAGCTACCTATACTCCTATTAGCTACCTCTGCCATATTTATTTTACTTACAGACAAGTTATTGTCACCATGCAAAATGTTAGCTATACATTGTTGCATAGTCACTATACAGACAGACATCATGCAGGAGACAATTATAGGGACATAGGATATTATATGTGTATAGCTATAGGCATGGATCTATGTACGCGCGCAGGTAGCAAGGCTGAGAAGGCTATAGGTAGACTGTCACTGTATAGAGAGACGTATACATTTAGGAGCTTGACTATAGCTCGATCAACCATACAGGAGCTAGACTATAGCAGCCTGTACTAGAAGACTGCCTACCTCCGTAGTCTTCTGACATAGGAAACTACACAGGTGGATATAGCTACGTATTATAAATTAGCTAGTTACCAAGTAGCTAGGTATATATATAGCATTGGAGACTGTAGGTAAGTTTATGAGACCAGGTAGGAAAGTATAGAGACACAGGTAAAGTAGCTATAGGCAACAAGAGAGAATGTATGCAGAGTAGCTATAGCACAGAAGACTTAGGAAACTGAGGAGTCCATTGTGTAGCAGTCGACACTTGAGCTACGTACCATGCATAGCAGCTAAACCTGCACAATAGGGTGGATGCATGCATTTGCTATTAATAAGAGATATAGATAGCTATTCAATTTTTTCAGATTTCACCAACATCAGGATCACCTCTTCTTTCCTTCACTAAAATATTCCCACGCTTTATCAGAACTGTACCAAGTGAGGCTGATCAAGCTGTTGGGATTATGCAAGCCATGAAACGGTTTGGATGGTCAAGACTTGGAGTAATTACACAGACTGAGAATCTTTTTACTTTTGTAAGTTTATAGTCATCTTTCTTTGTAATAAATTTTTAATGCATGCAGATTTCTGTAAGACTAAGGCAGTTATTTGCTGACTTAGATCTACAAGTGATAAGAGAACATACGTTTAATACAGAAGGTAGTCCAAAAGAAGCAGTGGAACTGATGAGAGTAAGTACATGAGTATCCAGTCACAATCAATTGTATACATACGTACATGCATAGCTACATACGTAGATACGTAATAATTTTTGTCAATGTTATGCAAGCAAAAGTTTATCTGAAATTTTGTAATATAACTTTATAATTCACAGAACTCTCCTGCCCGGATTATTTTTCTAAATATGTATTCAGTCAATGCAGCAGAAGTATTGTGTCAGGTACATACATACATAGATAATATAGCTAGCTATATATAGCTAACAGTGCAGTTTATGTTATGACTGACTAAGCTATAGCAGGGTAGCTTGCACTTGTGTTATGTGTGTGTGCATATACAACTATGCATGGCTATATGTGTGCATGTATTTAATATATCTAAATCACAACAGATTTGCAAATTTTAGTAATCATCATCATCATTTTCAACCCCACCAAAATCAAGTAAAATCAGATTTGATATCAAATAATTACTAGGGATAACAGCAGGGAATCCTATCATTGCCTGTGCTGATCTCCAATGCACACGTGATCCCCTCAAACCAAAGATCTGTTGCCCTCACGTCTCCCAAAAAAATCTTGGTGAACTCTGGCGCCAGCTGATCCAAATAAGCTGTCACACGAAAAACTCTGTTATAGCATCTACCAGTACATGCAGAGGCACCTAAGCCGCCCCTTCATGAGAAGATGAAAAAGCCAGTTAAGCAACTAGACTCCATTGGGTCACTAACATCCAAGCCACCAGATCTAGCAGGGAGAGCAAATAAGTGCACCCTATGTTTAGAAACATGGCCACCCAACAAGGTACGTAGGTAAAATAGCTACATCATTGAGAACCTCATAAAGTGGAATAAAATAATTAGCATGCACAGTCAGGAATCACCCTTTGGAGATGACACCATTCAATTGTGAAGATCTGGCCAATGCAGCATGAGCAGCCTGAGGCTGAGAAACAGCCACATCTGACAACTAATGAACACAATGAGACCAAAGCCTGATTATGGTTATTCTTCAAAAACAGTGCTTGTTGTGGGCCCTTCTGATGTTCAGCAAGCTTCTGACTTGTTTAGTGATCTTGGGATTGGAGTTGTCTCTGCATGGCAGACGGTTTTGTTGGAGAGAGTACCTCAGCAGCTGAAGTTATTTCTAAGCCCTTATATGAAAGTTCTTTAAATCAATTTCTCAATGAATACAAATCAGCTACACAAGAAGAGTCATCAGCATACCAATTCTGAGTCCATTTACCTGGAGCCTTTAAGGAGCAGATAAGAGGAAGCAAGGCAACCGCATACAGCATCATGGACAAAGGATCACATTGAGTAACACCCTCCTTACTGAGTAAACCCTTATACTGCCATCCTGCAACAACTAAATAGCATATATATAGCCACAGTAGGTGTTAAACAAATATCTAGAGAAATGAGGCCACAAAACTCTAGCATTCCACAAAGCAACCACTCTGTTCACAGAATTTAAAAAAGCATTGGTGACATCAACAAGTAATAAGCCCCAACCAAGATTACAATAACAACTCCCAAACAGCATAAACTGCTCCTTCCAATCCCAATTGAAGGCCAGAACATAACTGATCATAATCAATTCCACGTACATACCTCTTCAAGGTCTGAACGTGTAACCAAGGCAACAGTCTTTCCAAGAATTCTTTGCAAGGCCTCCCTAACATCAATGTGACGAACACCCAGACACTTGTCCAGTGCAATGAGATGATTAGCCACCAATGCTTGGATGTTGTCCCACTCCACAACACTAAATATTCACCAGACAACAAGCCAGTGCAGCCACAGAGTCACACAAATGGGCACTTTGATGTACACACTTTGACTGCATTAAAGCCAACAGAGCAACACTGCAGTATGCATGCCATAAATAGGGGGAGATCTATGGGACTTCCTGAGAGAGGGGACTAAGCACTGTAGTGGTTTTTTGAAGCAGGGTCTGGGGGCACCCTAGTGGTGTAGCCAAAGGCGGACCTGGGCGGGCACGTGCCCGTCCAACTCTGAGTGGAGTAGGTCACGTCAACAGAAATCAGATCAATATACTCTAGTAGGACAGTTAAACACTCTATTAAAGCAGTCAGATGCCCACCCAATGGAACAAGGCTAGCTACACCACTGGGGCACCCCCATGCAGAAGTTATAAGTACAAAAATGCCACCTATGTAGATGTAAGGCACAAACTGTCATTAAGTAGTAATCCAATAGTCTTGCATAGCCAGACCAATTAACATACAGGCAACTTAAGGTTTAGTGTGTGTTCTATTAAAGTGTTTGTGTTTAGGAAGTATTTAATTGTTTCTAGGCACACAAGATGAAGATGTTTCATCCCACCTATGCTTGGATACTTTTTAACTGGTACAGAGATAATTTTTGGGTGACTGACAATCCTAGTTGTATAATGGATGGTTCAGCAAAACCACAAGATTTAGAAAGAGTGTTAAGAACTTCTATAACTTTGGAACAGTTTCCCATTATTGATGATGAACATGTAGATGAACTGAATGTTGGAAACATTGTAAGTATAACTATTTAAGTATTATGCTCAAACAAACTAGTTACCATAATCCAAATATTATGGTGCCAGAAATTACATATGTAGTATTACATTGTATACATATTATATCCTTTTTTCATGAGCTAATTCTGAACTTAGCTTAGTCCCATTAATTCCCAAAAATTTAAACTTTGTATTACTATTTAATTTCAATTTGTTAAAATTATGCTTGCATAATTAATTGTAACTTTATAGCCCATATTCTCTAATAATTGTCATTACTTACAGACTTGGCATCAGTATGCATCGGAGCATGAACGTAGGTTTGGTTTGCTTAAAAACGTAAAAAACAATACTGATCCAGCCTTATATGAAAGTGCATATATATTTGATGCACTTTGGACAGCAGCACTAGCTCTTAACAGAACTCAAACACGACTCAATGAAACAAATTTAACACTCTTGGATTTTACTTATGATGATAAATACAGTATTTCTGATATCATATATGAAGAAGCACTTAATGTTACCTTCTTTGGATTGACTGTAAGTCATAGATGTATAGTTATGCATAAGTATATGTGTAGCTAGAACAACCATGCAAGTTAGTAGCTACATAGCTATATTGTATGTGTATACCCAGTAAATGTGAGTATGCAGGCACTATAGATGGCTTCTGATAGCAACTTCTTTTATCTATATAATATAAATGCATAAGGATTATTGAATCAGGTACAGTATGCCATTTTTGATATGTATGCACAGTCCTTATTGTATGTATATAGCTACCAAGCACATTTGTTCAATAATTCTGTGTAACAATTGAAGAACTTGTAAAATATGATCTGGTCTGAATGCTTAGAGCTCATTTTCATTCCATCAAAAAAACAAATTCCTTTATTCAAAATAACTGAGTTAGGTGACCATTATAATATCATTCTGTAGGGAAATGTTTATTTTCGTCCTAATGGTGATAGACCAGAACAACCTCGATTGCTGCAATACAGAGGTTAGATAGTAATTTTTATATTACATATTACATGTGATTACATGCAATTAGCTACTGGTGTAGGCAAAAAATTGAAGAAAACATTGTTTGCAAGAATAATTGATGGAAATCTTGTGTACGAGAGAGGAGAAAGTGACTCCACTGTTTATCCAGGTTTGCTACAAATCTAATTATTAGCTATGTAGATAGTCCTATATGTTATACATGTAACGGTATATAGTTTATAGAACAATTCTGAGTGGTTTTCTCACTTAGCCACCCTTTGCAATTGTGTAATCATTATTAAGGGTGGTCAATAAGTGACAAGGCCATGTGTGACAATAGTCACAATACCTTGTACTGGAGTGTGCCCTAATGTATTCTTAGTCGTGCACATGTAGCTAATCATTTACACTGCTGCTTCTTGGCTTTGCACATTTTTTCCCAGGTAGCTACGTACCTAGCTAGGCTACAGGTCTAGTTTTAGCTACATAGCTACGTACTTATATGATACAGACCTGATTGATCTGTCAGTGTTTGGTTTCGATGGGTGCAGTCCGTCAGTGTTTGGTTTTGATGGGTACACATGTGTACAAGTTAAATAAACACTGAGTTATTGTTTAAATATAGTAGTAGGGATTGACACAGAAAACATGGCATCCAAATTTTACATGCCTTCAAAACATGCCTTACAAAGAAAATTGACGGACTGAAATCCATTGGTAATACTATGATAGCGCTGTACCCTTGTTAAACTCCACGAAAATCTTAATGTGTTAGCTATCTACAGAGAATTTCAGTATTTCATCTGACTGCCTGCCTGCCTGCCAGCCTGCTTGCCTACCATAAGACCCACTAGCACTAGCTGTATGGCTTCAAATTTTCAAACAATAAGTTAAAGATACATAATTGCATTGGATTTACAAAACTGTTGTTCTGATGAAGGTTTATCCATTGCGCCATGGTAAGTGCTTGCCTTCTATGCCTATAGTAGGTGCATAAAAATGTATAGGCACCTACTTAAATATGCTTGTTTTTGCAGGTGCTTGTTAACAATAGTGATTACATGGCAAAGCAGTTGCATTATAGCAAAATAGGTATTTTTGAAATACCTAAGTGTAGCTACATATAATGGCACATATTTTGAAGCCATAATGTAATGAAGTGCACACAACAACATTGCATCTGGTAATGGTATTAACAGTGCACCCATTATTAATTATGTAACATGTGCAAGTAGCTGTCTCGTGTGACACAATGAGCAGCTATCGATAGCTACCTTTTTCATGGGAATATAGAAAGAAAAACAAAGTATGTAGCTAATAAAAGATGAAAAACAAAAATCAAACAAACAACTAGCTAGCAATCAATGTGTCAGTGCTACAAAAAGTATTTGGCACGGGATAATACTGAACATTCTGGCATGAGATAGCTAGCTAATTCATAAAAGTTTAATCCCTATACTTTTGGCCCATTTTATAGCTAGGGATCAAAATTATCTTATGCCAGAATCCAATATTCCCCCATACCAAAAGCTTATTCCTTGTAACTATTGTAGCTAAGTGCATGATTAAAACTATCTTTGTATAAGACAAATCTGCCTTGATATCGTGAAAACATATTCGAATAGCTAGCTAGTGATTTTAGTGAACGAATATTAAGATAGCAAACAAATGTCCAAACTTTTGCCCTAAAACAAATATGTAGCTAATATACGTAGTTGGTTGTTAAATTTAATTGGTGGTTTAGTTGCAAATCATCCAACCACCAAATTTGATTTCCAGTCCTCAGCTAAATTTTTCAATGCTAGCTAGCTAAATGGTAATTTTAGCTATATATACGTACGTACTTATACATGCAGATTTTTTGTCATGCTTTTTAGATGAGACTGCACAAGATGAAGAACACGTTTATATTTCTCTGCCATTGTTTGCTGTGTGTACATTAATTGCCATCGTTGGAATAATTTTTGCCATCATCTGTTTGGTTTTAAATTTATGGTTTAGAGAACAAAAGTATGTGATTTCATTTTCACTATAGTTAGCTATGTAGCTACGTATATTTTTCATACTGCAGATTAGTGAAACTTAGCAGTCCTTATGTTAACATCATGATTGTTGCTGGTGCAGTTGCATTTTATTTGACAGTGATCTTGTTTGGGGTAGATGAAAATGTGTCATCATTTTCAAAAGTGGATAGATTGTGTCATGCAAGAATCTGGGTGGTAGCAATAGGATTTAGCCTGTTGTATGGTACAATCTTTGCTAAAACTTGGAGGATATATTACATTTTCAATCATACAAAGCCAAACTCAAAAATTGTAAGTGCCTATAAGCAGCTACATAACTGACCTCAACATTTTACAGGAAGTCAAAGATATATATTTGTTTGGGATTGTTGGAATACTCGTAGCAGTGAATATTGTATTTCTGATACCAACAACAGCAGTCTCAACAGCTAGATTAAGAAGAGAATATGAAGAAATCGAAGGAGACAATGTTAGTACTTCTGTAGTGATATTATCAACTGTCTCATTACCTAATGTGTTGTATGATAGGATAATGATTTACCTCAAATAATAGGGGTGTGTACATCTGAAGGCTCTTTTACATGGTTGCCAGTTCTCTTTGCTTATAAAGGATTTATTTTGTTGGCTGGACTATTTCTTGCCTTTGAGACTCGTAAAGTGAAGATCAAGTCTTTGAATGATTCTCGTTTTATTGCAATGTCAGTTTATGGAACAGTGATTGTATCAGTAACCCTCACACCAATTGGATTCCTGCTTCAACACTTCCCAAATGTGCAATATGCATTAATTGGAATTACGATTCTATTTAGTACAAGTCTGATTTTAGGACTTGTATTTGTTACAAAGGTATACGTACATAGGGTTTGTCAAGTTTATTACATGTTGCTTCACCATCCACATAGTGGTACAAGGTATATCAAGATCCAGAGGGCACTCGTAGTTTAGAAAAGACTGATGGCAATGATACTAATAATCAAAAAGTTGTCAGCATTGACACTGATGAAAATTTCTACAAAAGCAGAATAATGAGCTTGAATGAAGAAATAATAGATTTGAATAAAAAGAATAAAGCTCTAAATGGTGAATTAGCTATGGTAGGTGAACATTAACTGTTATACGTATTTTTGCGTATGTGTATAGCTATACATATAGCTAGCTAGCTATATAGCTATTATGATGTTTTCCTTTAGGTAAAAGATGGTCAATCCGGAAATGGAGTGATGACAATAAAAGACAACAAAATGGATGATACTGCAGTGTAGTAATAACATCTATATGTAGCTACCCATTAACAATTTACTGTTTAACTGTGCATTATTCTATACTTGTATAGCTACGCACCATATGCAAATTTTAATAGCTATATAGAGCTATAGCTAGCTGTTGGCCACGGTTTGTTTTTATAATATTGCTATGTATGCATTACATTATGCACAAATTTGCATATACATAACTATACAATTAAGAATATTGAAATAGATAGCTACATACATAGCTAGCTATATAACAGAATTTTGTTTATATAATATACTTATATATATATAGCTAGTAATTATCACAGCATGTTCACAATAAGTATAATGCAAGTGATTAAATTTGTTGTTTGGTTGATCTACATAGTATAGCTATTCCTTGAGCGTATTGTTGAGAATGTTCCACAGTGTATTATTTGACAGTGTTATACATACGTGCACATATACGTAGCTACAGGTAAATATAGCTGGGCTAGAGTATAAAGTACAAAGTACAATAAACATAGCTAAATTATATAGCTAGCTACATGGTACTCAAAGCATAGCTAGCTATAGGCAATTTTAAAAGCACAATTTGTTTGAGCTTGCTATTTATGTAGCTACTAGTATATGTAGCTAGCTATTGATGCTCAAGTGTCTATAACATCAGTGTGTGTTTGTGTTTGTTTGTGTGTGTGTGTGTGTGTGTGTGTGTGTGTGTGTGTATGTGTATGTGTATGTGTGTGTATGTGTGTGTGTGTTTGTGTGCGTGTGTTTGTGTGCATGTATGTGTGTATGTGTGTTTGTGTGCGTGTATGTGTGTGTGTTTGTGTTTGTGTGTGCGTGCATGTGTATGTGTGCATGTGTGTGTGTGTTTGTGTGCATGTGTTTGTGTACATGTATGTGTGTATGTGTGTTTGTGTGCATGTATGTGTGTGTGTTTGTGTTTGTGTTTGTGTGTGCGTGCGTGCGTGCGTGCATGCGTGCGTGTGTGCATGTGTATGTGTACGTGCGTGTGCGTGTGTGTGTATGTGTGTGTGTGTGTGTGTGTGTGTGTGTGTGTGTGTGTGTGTGTGTGTGTGTGTGTGTGTGTGTGTGTGTGTGTGTGTGTGCATGTGTGTGTGTGTGTGTGTGTGTGCATGTGTGTGTGTGTGTGTGTGTGTGTATGTGTTTGTGTGTTTGTGTGCGTGTGTTTGTGTGTGCGTGTGTGTGTGTATGTGTATGTGTATGTGTGTGTGTGTGTATGTGTGTGTGTGTGTGTGTGTGTGTGTGTGTGTGTGTGTGTGTGTGTGTGTGTGTGTGTGTGTGTGTGTGTGTGTGTGTGTGTGTGTGTGTGTGTGTGTAACTGGGGGTGCTGGGTAGGCTGCAGCCCCCCAAAATTTTGCCATACGTGTATTGAGCAGCTTACAGTTGGAAAAAACTGATAGCTATCTAACAGCTATCTAAAACCAAACAATTCATTTTTCAAGTTACTTTACTTACTTAGATGGCAGAACAACAGACTTCTAAACCTTATATAAGATGTGTGACCCAGAGCTTGAACTCTCCATGGGGAGACTTTTTTCTTTAAATGATGAGTTTTTAAGGACAAACTTTCTAAGTACTAAGTTAAATAGGTAGTAGTAACAGTTACAAAGTGTTAAGTAGCATACCTTAGATGGTAGAACAACAGACTTCTAGGATGTCCAATCCGTAGTTTGAACTCCGCATGGGGAGATTTTTTCTTTATATGATGGGGAGCCGGGTTTTAGATATATAGGTAATAGCAAGAGTACTCTTGGTAATAGGATACAAAGAATTAAGTAGCATACCTTAGATGGTAGAACAACAGACTTCTAAACCTTAAATTATCTAGGATGTGTGATC
Organism: Spongia lamella; assembly: GCA_963930835.1. Lineage (NCBI taxonomy): Eukaryota > Metazoa > Porifera > Demospongiae > Dictyoceratida > Spongiidae > Spongia > Spongia lamella. The sequence continues at coordinate 3,386,468 of OZ005748.1, read as the reverse complement.
CGGAGTTCGAATTCTGCATGGGGAGAATTTTTCTTTTGATGATGGAGAGTTTTTAATTAGGACAAACTTTCTTAGGGTTAGGGTTGGGTTAGGGTCTAGCAAACTAAGCGCCTTCAAAAATAATTAGATGCACTTCCAGAAATAATTAAGTGACATCATGACATCACATCTCTGACAGTTAGACTAATTCATAGCTAATATGTAGAAGATGTACTTCTAATAGTGGTAGTTATATATGCGTACGTACGTACATTGTATTGGTACATTGTATTGTCATACGGTTTTCTAATATGTTTATCCCTTTGTTCTAGTTCACCTAGTTGCCAAGGAACCATAGGCATAGAAACTGGGGGGCTGGGTGGGCTGCATCTCCCCCACAATTTTCCATACGTGTATTGAGCAGCTTATACAGTTGGTAAATACTGATATCTAATAGCTAGCTAATGTATATCTAAACAAGTTGATGTTCTACCATCTAAAAACCAGGCGATGGTGTAAGTTAAACCACTGTTAATCAACTGCTATTCAGTGTATTGTAATAGTAATTAATGACGTCACGAGTAAGTCATGTGAACAAAGACTCATCTCTAAGGAGCACATAGCAACGTATACAAATTTAATTCTTTTGTTTAAACCAGCTTTATACTCCAGTACTTTAGTGATAAAACTTTTTAAAAGTAGTACAAAGTTGTTTTAAGTCGAAATTCTTACTGTAACACTATAGGCTAGTCTTGTATTATAAGCTCCGCAACCCGCACGGCACGCCCACTTTCAAAACTGAAGCGCTCTGTCTTGTTAGTAATGTACAGCTGTTCAAACGGCTATTACTATGGAATGAACGGCTAACACTGCATTACCTTGTTCTTATTCGGCAGTTACTCACGACGCGCTACGTTACTAAGGCCCCGCCCATCAGTAATATCGATAGCAAGTGTCATAGAAAAGCAGTAGGACTAATTTAATTGGTTATTCAGGCTTCATTTCACGTGAGTAGTTTTTAATAGCCTGGGGGGCGGACACACACACACACGCATACCGACGTTTTCACGAAAACGATTTCAAGAAACCAGGCGCGCGCCGTGGCCGGCGCGCGCCTGGTTTAAAAACGATTCATTTTAAACCAGGCGCGCGCCGGCCGAACGCCTGGTTTCTTGAAATCGTTTTCGTGAAAACGTCGGTATGCGTGTGTGTCCGCCCCCCAGGCTATTAGAAACTATTCACGTGAAATGAAGCCTGAATAACCAATCAAATAAGTCCTACTTTTGTATGACACTTGCTATCGATATTACTGATGGGCGGGGCCTTAGTAACGAAGCGCGTCGTGAGTAACTGCCGAATAAGAACAAGGTAATGCAGTGTTAGCCGTTCATTCAATAGTAAAAGCCGTTTGAACAGCTGTACATTACTAACAAGACAGAGCGCTTCAGTTTTGAAAGTGGGCGTGCCGTGCGGGTTGCGAGCTTATAATACAAGACTAGCCTATAGTGTTACAGTAAGAATTTCGGCTTAAAACAACTTTGTACTACTTTTATCACTAAAGTACTGGAGTATAAAGCTGGTTTAAACAAAAGAATTAAATTTGTATGCGTTGCTATGTGCTCCTTAGTGATGAGTCTTTGCTCACATGACTTACTCGTGACGTCATTAATTACTATTACAATACACTGAATAGCAGTTGATTAACAGTGGTTTAACTTACACATCGCCTGGTTTTTAGATGGTAGAACATCAACTTGTTAATATAATCAAGTTACTTCACTTAGCTACTTGTTTGTCTTGTTAATCATTTGCAAGCTAAATATCTGCCTATTCCATTTGACCATGTGGTGTTATGGATAACTCCATATATGTATCATGACTCAGTTTCAATTGGCTACTTTCAGTCATCTCCCATTTTGTTTTGTCTCTCAATTATTGAATAGCTGCATGATTCATAATTGTGTTAGCTCCTGTTACAGTAATACATAGTAACATGAGGGAAGTTATTGTAGCATATATTTATATAGGTGTTTAACAGCAAGTGATTCAGTGTGTACAACATTGTTCATGTTTGTATCAATACATGTACATTATGTGAATACATGTACAATACTATGGTATCCAATTTTCTACGTAAGATTCAATATCATATTCATAGTTATGGTCTTATGGATAAATTTTAATAGTTAAAGGCAATAACTAGTCAAATATCACTGTAAAATTAGGTACGTAGCTTGCCAAATTCATATACGTACGTAGCTAATTGTGTGTTAACTAATCTTAGTAAAATTAGCTAGTACATGTAGCTAGCTAGCTGTCTTTCATAAACAAGCTTGGCCCTGTTAGTGGCTTACCAACAACAAGTCAGCTAATGAAATCAGTGGAATTCATTCACATCAGTTTGAAATACAAGTCGTATTTACTGAACTGTAATAGCTATATCACAGTTATGTGGAGGTCACAAAAGCCTGGTGCAATCATAAAAATAAACGTCATGATGATAGAAGTGCATGGTAAGAGGTATAGCTATAACACTGGTAAACATAGACAGCCAATACTGCTAATACAATACTTAATACAATATAGCTATAGGTATACTTGTAGCTACTATAATGTATAGCTAATAGCTATATTGCCACCTAGCTAGCTCAGTATAGGATTAAAATATACAAAAGCCTGTGGCTACAGCTACAGAGTTCTAGCTATAGCTAGCTACCATATAATGAAAAAATTAGATGAGTTTCTGAGGTGGGGCATTTAATGGATTCTAATTTGGTGGAGACCAAAAATATGAGCCAAAGCTTCATGCACAAAACACAGATAAATAGGCAGGATTAAATTTGACAATTTAGTCTATAGCTGCCAAATAATTCCATGTGGCCAAACTGATTTTCCCACTAGCTAGCTAGCTAGCTATAATAATCATGGTAGGAAATACACAGCTATAGCTATAACTCTGGTAGCTAAATAGGTACACATACTGAAATGATCATGCGTTGAGAATCATTCATATAGTTGTATATAGCTATATGAGTGTTTATTGTTTATATACGTATATATATATATATATATATATATATGGTAGCTATCAGATACAAGAACTACATAATGATATGAGTTCATATAGCTAAACAAACAAAATGTACAGTCTTGTTACAATTGTGATCCCTGTCAAGCATTTAATAGTTAGCTATAGCTAGCTAGCTACTGTGTGAAAATTTTCAATTTTGTTTAAAGGTAATTAGCTATACAATTACAAAAATTAAAGTAACTGTACAGTAGCTAATTTTAGTATAGGTTATGTCGTAGTTATAATATATCTATCTATTTAATACTACAGTACACTGATAAAGAAAACACATGTCATCAGAATGATCTCATTAGTTGTTTTCGCTACTGATAACTTGCAAAGATTCGTTTATTACTACATAACATGTTGAATAGCACTACCATGTCATCTATTTATAACACTTCCTACAAAATAACTACCTTATTATACAGTAATGTCTGCAATACTGCAATTGTGGTAACTCTGGTAATTCTATACAATAATATTTATTGTGTGCTAACAGTGGTATACCTAATGTAATATACTGCATGGTGTATACTGTAGCTGATGGTATAATGTTGTAATATTTATACAAGTAATATGATTAATTAATACTAATGACCAACATTCATTTCTCAGGTTCCTCTGGAATTGGGTAAACACCTTGTAGCTACAGCCTCTGCCCCGGCCCTCCAGTACCTATAGCTAACTGGTAAAGTTGATAATAACAACAACTTAATTCACATGTGGTGTATATAGCTATATACGTAGCTAACCAAGCCCAGGCCTACCAGGATCAGGGCCAAGTGTAGGACCAGGCAGTGAGATACGTATATGATATAAATGGGAAATTTTTGGGTAAAAGTAGCCTGGTCCATGCATGTGTTTTCATACAATTGTGAGTGCTAATCAAGGCAATCTTTTGTGCTATAAATATTTACTGGCTATCTATATCCATGGAACACTGATTCTAGCTATATAGATCAGTAGCTATATTGTGTGCATGTGTGTAAATATGACACTAGCACTATATAATTGTAGCTGCAAGTTGATAATTTAATGTGTATAAGAGTTATTACATATATAAGAACACATTAAATAGCTATATATATATACGTATAGCTATATAGCTAGCTATAAAATTTTTAAGTACGTACGTATCTTTGTAATCTTCTTTAAAAGCAGCTAGAAGCATTTTATAAGTTAATCCTGTATAACTACGTAGCTACGTATACGTATATATGCCCATTGTGGGTGTACCTAGTATTGCTATAGGTGCTTAGCTAATAGCTAGCTAGCTAACCATAATTATGATGATTTAGCATTTTGTTATTTTGATCGATCAGTAGATCTATAGTTATATTAAAGAAATGTCATACATAGCTACATACGTACATACATATATACATAGCTACATAGCTAGCTACATACATACATGCAAATGCAAGGTTAGTTTTACCCAGTATGGCCGCATCTACAATGCTGCATGTAGGTTTTCAGCAGGTATTGCAATTCACATCCCCAGCCATACAACCAGGTCCCCATAATACAGCTGGGTGGACTGGAGCAATATGAGTAAAGTTCCTTGCTCAAGGAAGCAACAGCAGCAGCTGGGCATCAAACTTGCAGCCTCTCAATCATACATACATACATACATACACACACACACACACACACACACACACACACACACACACACACACACACGCACACGCACACACACACACACAAACACACACACAAACACACACACACACAAACAAACACACACACACACACACATACATACATACATACATACATACATACATACATACATACATACATACATACATACATACATACATACATACATACATACATACATACATACATACATACATACATACATACATACATACATACATACATACATACATACATACATACATACATACATACATACATACATACATACATACATACATACATACATACATACATACATACATACATACATACATACATACATACATACGTATATATACATACATATAGTTACATATACGTATAGCTATGTGTTACGTATAGCCTACAAAATGTGTAGCGGCTAAGGCAATTCTTAGGGATCAGGAGAACTTCCAGTTGGAAAATTTTATACAGCATGCATTCTGGGTAAAAAGAGAGTAACTATACTGATATAGCTAGCTACGTAACTATATAGCTAGCATAATGCAAAACCTCTAACTACGGGGTGTTGGTAAAACCAGGAGAGGAGCGGGAGGTAAAACTGGGAACTGGGAATCGGGAGATCAAGTGCAATAAGGGATATTGTTAGTCTATATAGCTACGTGCATTACAACAATTTTTGGCTTTTCCATTTATCCGAATCTGGTGATCATATACGATTATTTATTACTGAACCAGGCACTCAGTGGAGGACATACACAAGACTTATAGTAGTTACATGACTCAGCCTATAGTCTCGCGTAGCCAGACAGCCTTTTTTTCCGTTATTTATTCGTGGTGCGGAAATTCCGCCACCACGAATAAAAACGGAAAAGCATTTTGGATAGCTACGCCTTTTGATTGCGCTAGTGCCGGCTAGTGCATGGTGCCATGCAAACTATAAGCAGCAGTTTTCTATTACGAAACATTGACACTTTTCTGCAAGCTTTACGGTATCTCTGACATCTTCTGACTTCTGTAACATATATGCAGGCCGGAACGAACTGTTTGCGCTGCTCAATCCTCCATCACGGCGACATCCAGTTATTGGCAGTTAACATCACCTCAATAAACAACTAGCTATATACGTATATATAGCCTCTCAGGTCCTCTGCATCTTGCGCATATAGATAGTAATAAAGCCGGCTGGGTGTCACGAGCCATACTAAGAGCTATAGACAGTCAACACGTGATGATATCCCTTATTGCACGTGATCTCCCGGTTCCCAGTTCCCGGTTTTACCAAGCAATCTCCCGCTCCCGTTCCCGCTTCCCTCCTGGTTTTACCAACACCCATATAAAGGCATGTGTACAAGCTGAAAAACATGCCTTAAACTGTTACGTAGCTAGATATTGGTCATCTGTTTACCTTGAGCTAGCTAGCGGCCGGCGTATAGGTATATATAATGCTAATAGCTACCTTTCGATTAATTGTATACTAGCTATAGCTAAAACGAAAATTATAATGGAACTGGCCATCGCCAAGATCAAAATTGTATTTTTATTTTTGTTCGTGGTAAATGCAAAAGAAACTCTTCGAATTGGGATGCTGATTTCTCAAGAAGGAGACTTTGATTTTACTGGATTCATACCTGCTATGAATTTAGCATTAGAAACGATTGAAAATGACACGACGCTACCGTTCAACTTCTACGTTAGGCTCAATGACTCAAAAGTAAATTTCTACCTCGTTCTATACCTAGATTTATATAGCTATACTATAGCTGAGTTATAGTTACTGTATATGGTTGATATATATTTGTTTGCTTGAACCAGTGCCAGGCCCTGTCTAGCACTCGCAGCTTAATTGACCAAATACTTGCATCGTCAACGGAAAATCAAATAATGATGATCGGAGCTGATTGTTCTGTGGCCACCGAACCAGTCGCCGAACTCACACCCTACTGGAATATCGTACAGGTACTATTACCGGTAGCTAGCTATATATAGCTACTGATCTGATAGCTATATAGTGAATGTCACCCATGGCCAGCTATATTAGCTAGTTTTCACAGTGTATAGCTAGATAGTATCGCTTGTTTAGCTAAATAGGTTAGTTGCATAGCTTTAGTTAAAGCTAATAGCTAGCTATATATAAGGTGAGTGTTGCTATTATGGGACACTTAAGAACACTTCAATATTACTACTCAAAGGAAGCTTACAGGGACTTCAATTTTAATCCAGATACTCACCATCTCATTTACTATAAACCACACAAAAATGAAGTTCAAAGGATAATTTAATCATGAGAACTTGTAAAGTTTTATTGCATGACCACTGTGGGTAACTATGAGACAGTGATGATATTATGAGACAACTGTGAGACAGAACTTATTTCATGTTACTACTATGAAATATAGAAGCTATGTACAACAGTGAAAATTGGATCATACTTTCATCAACAGGTCTGCATCAAACTACAACTGAAGAAATAAAGCATGTAGCTTTAACTACTACGATGTAATTGTACCATTTCCTCTCATGTGTAATTGCTGCATATTATGAGACAGTGAATCATAAAATGGGACAGTTCAATTTTCTGGTATAAATGTTAACAAACTTATGTATATATGGGTACATTGATGCTATAAAACCACAAAAGTCCTCTAGAGACAGTCACTACAATAATATTCCTCAGGAATAGCTATCAGTTTTTGAAACATCAGCACACTTCAAATCAAACCATGTTTCACATAGGTCACAGCATTACCATTTATCTCGGTTTCCCCATAAATTAGGGCACACTTTGGGCACTCAGCTTCACTTTCTTCTGTGTTACTAGCTACTTCCTTCACTTTCTTCTTTTTCTTCTGTACTGATTTTATGCAAGTTTTAGCTATGAACTGCCGTTATTTGCAACATTAACAAAAGAGTCTCATAATACCAGCTGTCTCGTATTACAGACACTTACCTTATACGTATATAGCTATTGTGTATATGCAACAAAAATTAGTGTTTCTTTGAAGCTTTTCCTAATTTGCTAACTAACTACGTAACTATATGTGTATGTAGCTACATGACTGTGTAGGAAGACTTATGTAGCTACCTATTATATTAAACTTATAAGGTTGCTGTAGGTAGACTAAACAATAGCATCAATGGCAGGTTTTTGTTACATTACAATGTCACAACTGTATACATGTACTTTCAATACATATAGTCAAATGACATAAACGTAGCACATCCCCATAGTAGGGATTCTGCCCCTGTACTCAGCAACTCTTAAATTCCAAATAACATGCAGCATGAAGCTGTTTGTGACAAAAATTTTAGTTTACAAAACTCTGCAATTTTAAGTTATCAGTAGCTACAATTTTGGTATACCATAAATGTAATTATTGGCAACAAATAGCTGTTATTGTAGTTCAGTTAATAATAAAATCAAAACATATCATTTAGACTGAAGCCATACACATCAACTAGCTGTTAACTCACTGTATATAAAGATCCTTGGAAATGTCATAAAATTTTTCGTTTTCCATCAAATTTTAATTATAATTGTGACAGGATTTGTGAAAACTCTTATACTGACACGTTTTACACACTCTGCTAGCTACATGATACTTAATCCAAAAAAATTTTAGTTTACTGAGTAGCTAAGCATGTTGCAAGAGATCTAGTTACATACGTAGCTATGTATGTTATTATTAAAGATCCAATAAAAATACTATTTCAAAATTTTGCATCAAAAGTCATATGCCACTAAGGAAAGTTCTTGCAAATCTGATCAATCACAATTATTAATTTAAAATATTTTCACTTTGTAGCTATAGGCTACTAGCTAGCTACTTTTAGTAAATTTTGGAAAATTATATAACTAGCTACTCGCAAAATGTGAAGTATTGTTGATTTGGGGAAAACATAAATTCTAATAACCTTTAGTTCATGCAAAGTAGAATAACAGTTTCTTGTCATTGCCTGCATGTACTTACGTAGCATAGCTGGATGAAGCTTCCATCATTTGCAATAAGGCTCGTTACTTGATCAGAACAAGTAATTTTTGGCCTTCAGCCCACATGATTTTGCATACATGATTGTATTACCCCTTTGTATCAATTTTTACAGATTTCACCAGCAGCAACATCACCCCGTCTTTCTAGCAATAATATATTTACACATTTTCTCAGAACTGTATCGAGTGATGCTGAAATAGTTGTTGGAATTATACAAGCCATGAATCAGTTTAAATGGTCAAGGATTGCATTAATAACACAGTCTGAAAATATTTTCACTTTTGTGAGTGTAAAGTTGATCATGATGCTCTTGATTTGTAATGAACTTTTACTATCAATGCTCAGATTGCTGCAAGACTGAGGCAGGAGCTTGCTGCATCAAATCTACAGTTAACTACAGAATTTACATTTAATACAGAAGAAAATGTAAAACAAGCAGTGGAATCATTGAGAGTAAGTGAATATATGTAGTATGACCATAATCAAGCATAAAGTACGTAGCTACGTATTTGATTGACACTTACGTAGCTATATGACCAGTTATCTGCTTTATTACCTTAGAACTCTCCTGCTCGAATTGTTTTCCTAAACATGTATTCAGTCCATGCAGTAGAAGTATTGTGTGAGGTATAGTTTAGATCTACGTACATATGTAGCTAAGCCTATAATTATGGAGATGTAGTATGTGTGTTCTATTAGAGCGTATAGTTATAACTTGAATAATTCATTAAATTGTTTATATTGTGTTGTTAGGCATACAAGAATGATATGTTTCATCCCACCTATGCTTGGATGTTTTTTAACTGGTACTTAGATAACTGGTGGCTGATTGATAATGGCAGTTGTATAATGGATGGTTCAGTGAAAGCAAAAGATTTAGAACGTGTGTTAAGAGCCTCTCTAATTCTGGATCATTATCCCAGGATTGAGTATGAACGTGCAAATGAACGAAATGTGGGAAATATTGTAAGTAAATATTGCACATAAGGCTACTGATTATAATGATACATCATTGCAAGTGTATATACATACATCACTACATACGTACTTAGTTGTAGCCACCTTCATACATTCATATGTAGTTACACGTATACATACACACACACATACATACATTGCACATAATAATGTAACTTTGGTAGCTACCTAACAATATTTAAAACTATGAATTTGCTTACAGACTTGGCACCAATATGTGTCAGAGCACAATCGCAGATTTGAGATGCTTGAAAACGTTAACAACAACACTGATCAATTAGTTAATGATTCTGCATACATGTTTGATGCACTGTGGACAGCAGCACTGGCTCTTAACAGAACTGAAACACGATTAAATGAAAGAAATTTAACACTTTTAGATTTTACTTATGATGATGAACATAATATTTCTGATATTATATATGAAGAAGCACTCAAAGTGAACTTTTTTGGATTGACTGTAAGTCATAAGTCATAATTTAGTTCGTAGCAACACTTTTGTATGTACGTAGCTAACTATACAGTTGAACTAGAGGTACGTAGCTAAATTAAAGTCTCATGATTAAAACACTAAGTTACACTGTAGCTAGCTAGCTAGCTGTTTTTAAGCAAACACCATGTAGCCTAAAAATTCAAGGGAGAAAATTTCATGAATTTTGAATAACCACAAAAATTTTAACCTTGAATTTTTGTTCTACACTACAAATCAATTTTGTAGCTGCAATCCATGAAAATTTTATCCACCAAACTGCTAAATTTCATGATTCTACAAAAATTTAACTCTCAAAATTTTAGGCTATACGGTTCATTTAAACATACATACATAGCTATATAATTACAGTGGTCAGTTACCTAATTCTTTTTTTACATTGCTATATATGAGATGTAATAATTAATGTAGCTATGTGGCGCCAGGTCCTCCTAAATGTTTGCTGTCCCCTGCCAAGTAGAAAAAGATCGACATACTCTAATAGAACAGTCAAATATTTTATTAAGGCACTCAGCAGCAGATTGTGCCTCACCAAGTTTGATTGCACCTTTTCCAATATCTTACCTTCTAATATTTCACAACATGCAATAGTTAGCTATGTGTACAGCTGTAGCAATTAAGTTACTTCAGTTTTGTGCCAATGTACTGTATATAAAACAAGTCCTAGATCCATTTTAAAACCAATAGCTCATTATAATAACTACAAAACTTAATGCTAGTTGTATGTATGTAATTTATTTGTTCAGGGAAATGTTTCCTTTCTTGGCAATGGTGATAGGCCAGGAAGAGTTCGATTGCTGCAATACAGAGGTTAGATGTGTTGTAATCATACTTATAATTAATCAGTTGGCAATCACATGCAGATACCGGTAAAGATGGTGATTTAGAGAAAATACAATTTGCAAGAATAAATAATGAGGTTCTTGTGTATGACAGTGGAGAAAGTGACTCTACTGTTTATCCAGGTTTGTATAGCAACTATATAGCTATACATATGTAGCTACAGCACATTCACATAATAAATCATCAATAGGCTATCAATTTTTGTGACCATGTACAGCAAGTGACTTTCTATGATTCATGACCGAGACCTATTGCTAATGTATGTATCTATGCCTATGAAGTTATATATTCACAATTCATACATATGTTTTTTTATAATTTTATTACGTAATTGTAAATCATCATGCACCACCTACATACATAGCTATAATAAATATAAGATATATCCTTTTTGATGATTTGATCTATGCATGTATAGAGAGACATCTCTTTTATTTAACATTTATCCCAATAACAAAACTCTTTATATAATAATTATTGCATTACAGCGCTACATAGTTAGTTATGGAAACTATAATAGAAAAAGTTGATAGGGAGTGATAATACAATTTAATTTGGGCAAAATGACAATATGATTATTTGTTGAGAGTTTAATTTAGTGGTTTAGCTGAGTGTACAGCTGCCAAATTCTCCCTGCCAATTTTCCAACTACGTAGATACAAAATTTCTTATTATAGCTACATGTGTTGTACCTTTTAGATGAGACTCCTCAAGATGAAAATCACGTTTACATTTCGCTGCCACTGTTCATTGTATATACAACAATTGCTAGTATTGGGGTAATCTTTGCAATCATCTGTTTGATTTTAAATTTATGGTTCAGAGAACATAAGTATGTGATTAGCTAGTACTTTATGTAGCTACATACTTAAATGTTTTTCATATTACAGATTAGTAAAACTTGGAAGCCCATATGTGAACATTATGATTGTTGCTGGTGCAATTTTGTTTTATGTGACAGTGATCTTGTTTGGGGTAGATGAAAATGTGGCCTCATATTCAACAGTGGATGGATTGTGTCATGCAAGAATTTGGCTGGTAGCAATAGGATTTAGCCTGTTGTATGGTACAATTTTTGCTAAAACTTGGAGGATATATTACATTTTCAGTCATTCAAAGCCAAACTCCAAATTTGTAAGTATATAGCTAGCTAAGTAGCTAGCTTATATTAATCACCTTACAGGAAGTAAAAGACATTTATTTGTTTGGGATTGTTGGAGCACTTGTGGCAGTGGATATTGTGTTTCTGTTACCGATAACAATAGTGCCAGGAGCTAGGTTAAGAAGGGAGTCTGAAGAAACTGAAGGAGATGATGTTAGTACTTCTATAGTGATAATATTAACTGTCTCATTACCTAATGTGTTGTATGATAGGATAATGATTTACCTCAAATAATAGGAGTGTGTACATCTGAAGGCTCTTTTACATGGTTGCCAGTTCTCTTTGCTTATAAAGGATTTATTTTGATGGCTGGACTATTCCTTGCCTTTGAGACTCGCAAAGTGAAAATCAAGTCTTTGAATGAGTCTCGTTTAATTGTAATGTCAGTTTATGGAACAGTAATTATTTCAGTAACCCTCACACCAGTTGGATTCCTGCTACAAAAGTTTCCAAATGTACAATATGGAATAATTGGAATTATGATTCTGTTGAGTATAAGTCTGATTTTAGGGCTTGTATTTGTACTAAAGGTATGTAAGCCTGTCAAGTTTATGACTTATTATGTTATTTTATCATCCACTAGTGGTGCAAAATATATCAAGATCCAGAGGGTACACGTAGCTTAGAAAAGTCTGATGATATTGATGCTCTCAAAAATCAAAATGTTGCTGGTAGTAGTACTGATGAAGATTACTATAAAAGTAGAATAATAGGCTTGAATGAAGAAATCATAGTTCTGAATAAGAAGAATAAAGCTCTAAATGATGAGTTAGCAATGGTAGGTAAAGCTACTGCTATTGTGTAGCTAGCTAATACCTTTCCTTTAGGTCAAAGATGATCAAGCAAATAAAATTACAATAAGGGAGATGATTTCAAATGATGATACTACAGTGTAACATTTTATTGTCTTTATAGTTATATGTTAACACGGTGGTATACATATGCAATAAATATATTATAATTTTTAACATTAGGTGTGGCATATAAAGATTACAATTAATCAGTATGAGAGTGCATGGTATAACCTATTCAGGACAGGGGAGCTATCTTAAATCATTAGCTAGTTCTTGTAGAGAAAATATCACATTTATATGGACTGACAGTAAGAACTTGGGGGCAGTGCCTAGTCTTTGTGCTACTGGCTGTACATTCTTATAGCAAGAATTTTATTTTGTACTCCTTGAGGCAATTATGCTCAAAATTCTTTGCATTATTTATTCAGAATTTCCTTACATAATCTGTCTGCATTATTCTCTAAAAACATCACCTTTTGTTTTTCTAATATCTGACTGCTCTATTAGAATTGTAGCGGAACACGTGATCCACAATATGACTCGCCACACACTTACATCATGCATTAGCTAATTAGGTTATCTAGGCACAATAGTTACAACAGGTGTGTTCTATTGTTCTTGTGTGTATGTATAGTTGTCCTTTGTTACATTTAATCAGTTGAACATAAATCCTCAACACAATAACAAATTATGTGACTACTCTATTTAGAGCAGCTGACTGTTTTAACAGTGTTTGACTGTTCTATCTACATTATAATTCTCGACACCAGCCATTTTGTTTTGATTTTCGCTCATAAAATGATAATTACTGGAGCAACTACCATCAGATTGCATATTTCCAACCAGTGGACGAACTGAGGTGAATCTTATATATCGTATAGAGTTTTGTTTCAATCGGGTGTGTTTCGATTTTCAAATAAAAAGCTGATTAGCTATAAGGCCCTCACACAAACCATCGAATGCAAATCTACGAAACTACGCACGGGTTCATAAAATAGCCCAATACAAACAACAACGAGGTTAGTTTAATCACCCCTACACTCGGTTGGGATATTCCACTCGGGCTATTCAACAAACACGACAAGATTAGATTATTATCGATTTTATGGGTTGCACAAAAGGACCAACGCTCTGCACTAGGTGCTCCCCAGAAAACAACATACAGAATGTACAGAGATAAATACTAACTAGTTAGTTAACTTACACACACAACAACACTATAAACATTATACCTAGATATTTAGTTAACAGATACATGAATAAACATAACAATACATACATACAAAAACAAAACAGAAATTACAAAAATAACAACTAAAATAACCGTCTATGCAGCGCCGATTTTAACATAGAGATAGAGTTCCCTGCTTCCAAAACATGTGAAGGAATCTTGTTCCACAAAAATATTCCATTTACTAACAGCGAATATAGGTAAGAATTGATAGTGGAAGAAATAGTATGGAAACTCAACTTGTGACTTCTGGTTATGTTAGATTGTGGCAAGAGGTGGTCCTTAAGTTTAGATATGACTCCCTCATGAATAACATTAAAAAGAAATAAACATGTTAAAAAGATCCTTCTAGTTGAAAGGGATGGCCATTTTAAATCCAACACACAGTCCCTGGAGGATTTTGTCCACTTCAAAGTTTCTGAGTCCCAATGGCTCTTCATAATCCATCTTGCAGCACGATTTTGGACTGTATCAAGCAAAGCACAATCTTTTACGGTATGGGGGTTCCATACCACACAGGCATATTCCAGGCATGGTCTGATGATGCTCCTGTATGCCACGTCCTTTGCAAGTGCAGAGCACCCAAACATAGTTCTACGCAAGACACCTAAAATCTTTGTGGCCTTAGAAGCTGTCAATTTACAATGGTCGGACCATAGCTCCTCCATTGATGGTGTAGGTAAACTGGGGAGGAGACTGCTTATTTGAGATATTGAGAGCCTCACATTTTGCAGGGTTCAAGCACACCTGCCAGGCAACAGTCCAATCACATTATTATTGGAGAGGCTGGATCCTACAAAGGCTCCTGGTCCTGATCACATACCTACTAAAGTAATTAAACTTTGTGCTAATGTAATTGCTCCTGTACTACAGATCATTTACTCACAATCTTTAAAATATGCTACTCTCCCTCAAGATTGGTTGTCGGCTAATATTACCCCTGTATTTAAAAAGGGAAATCGAAGTACTGCTGCTAACTATCGACCAATATCATTGACATCAGTCCTTTGTAAGGTGATGGAACATATTATTTTCCACCATATAATGTCCTACTTTACTTCACTAAATATTTTAAACCCTTTACAACATGGTTTCAGGCCTAATCACTCCTGCCAAACTCAATTGGTTGATTTTATAGATGAGATCCAACGATCTATGAATACTCGGCAACAAACTGACTTATTATTTATAGACTTTTCAAAAGCCTTCGATACAGTCCCACACGGAAGGTTACTAAACAAGTTGAAATTTTACGGTGTACGAGGGCCTCTTCTTCAGTGGATCTCCTCCTGGCTGACAGAAAGATATCAAAGAGTAATGGTTGATGGAGAATCATCTAGTGTAACACCTGTTAAGTCTGGGGTACCACAGGGAACGGTTTTAGGCCCTCTCGTGTTTCTTGTGTATATTAATGATATAAATGAAAACATTACATCTTCCGTTCGACTATTTGCCGATGACTGTGTTATTTATAAGTCTATTACAACACTAGAAGATGCGAAACAATTACAAGAAGACCTATGTAAAATATGTGAATGGACCAACAAATGGCAAATGAAATTAAATATTGATAAATGTGCCGTGCTATGCTGTACCCGTTCCCCGATCCCCATACAATATGCATATACTTTAATGGGTCATACTTTAGAGATAAAGAAACTATATACATATCTCGGTGTAGGAATTGATAATACTATGTCATGGTCATCGCATATACAAATGATAAGTAATAGATCAACTAAAGTGCTGAATTTTATTAAACGAAATCTTAATAGCTGTCCACTTGACACTAAAAAAATGGCCTATCTAACACTAGTTAGACCTATCATGGAATATGCTGCTCCTATCTGGGATCCGTATTATGACACTGACATTTATAAACTAGAAAAAGTACAAAGAAGAGCTACTCGATGGATTTTATCTGAATACTCTAGAACTACCAGTGTTACATCATTGTTGTCTTTTCTTAATATACCTACACTACAACAGCGTCGTCAATTATCAAGGTTAACATTATTTTATAAAATAATAAACAATGCACTACCGATTTCCATTCCTTCACCCTATCAAAGAACCCAATTTCACACAAGACAACACCATCCGAATCGCTTTATCCTGCCACAAGCTACTCTTAATACTTACAAGTATAGTTTCTATCCAAGAACTATTAAAGATTGGAATAATTTACCAATTAGTATTATAGAATCAAAAGACTTGGACGAATTTATCTACTTACTTAACTATAATTTTTGTAATTAATTGTATCATTGTACTAGTTGGGGTTTTTACCCCCTGGGCAAACCAGCTGAGCTGACTGCCCAGTATTTAATCTTAAATCTTAAATCACACAAACGAGATAAATCATCTTGCAAAAGCTGAGTCAGAAACACTTGCAACTACCCTGTATACGGTCACATCATCAGCAAAAACCTTCAAGGTAGAATTAATTACTGAATGATGAAGGGCATCAATGTACAATATAAACAGTAAAGGGCCCAGCACGGAACCCTGTGGAACCCCAGATCTTACAGGGAGCCAACCTGATGACAAAATGGCAGCGATTTGCAAATTGTTTACTGAGTAAACTTCTCCCACGTTTCGTCACGAATCTTAACACGAACTTGCAGGGATTATAGACCAACTGAACATCATTGTACAAAATAAGGTAGTTTTCAATTCAACTAATAAACGCATCCTTGGCAAAATTGGATAATTTCAAATCACCACAAAAACGAAATCCGTGTTACAAGCGTTGCTATTATGGATTCTCGTGCTAAGCTATGGTTCGTTAGCAACCTGCATTAGCTTATTCTATAATCATGATAATAGTTCAGCAGCCCAAACTTTAACGATTAATTCAGCTTGGAGGTAGGATCGATATGCTCTAATAGAACAACTACTTATGTATTTAAACTGTATTTGTAAATATTTTTAATTATTCTTTCCTCTCCTGGGGACAGTCACTTAGCCATTGTAAACCGCGCATTTTGCACGGGAACCACTAGTTAGAGTATATTGGTCTTCTTGCAGATTTTTAAGGCCACTCCAAATTGATTCCCTGTTTCCCGTCCTGTTCAAACAAACTTTGGCATGCGGGCGGGCAGCAAATTCCATTATTCCATTGTGTTAACTACTACACATGTACACAACTACACATATTTTGTACTTCTCTACAAGGTGGACAATCCATGTTAACTACTACCTCAGTTGCACATGCAGCATTTTAACATAGCTCAAGTTAACCATCGTGCTCGACTGCACATAGTGTTTTAAAGAATCCGGACTTTAACAACCACGTGATACTTAGAAAACGTCAGTTTACGGAATAATGGGATTTTCTGGCTTGACAAAAAACCATGCGGGCGGAGGACGGGAAACAGGAAATCAATTTGGAGTGGCCTAATATACCACTAGAATAGCATTATGCTAAAAATTATTTCAGCATAATTACCACAGCCCTACTTCTTGTAAGGACAACTGAGTGACTGAGTGCATGTTATTATGAAAGTACTAATACACTGTCTAGTAGTTGTTAATTTAAAACCCTAAGAAAGTATGTACATAAATATTCTAATAGAACACACACTTCTACTTAGATCGAAACTCTCTAATAGAACAGTCATAAACTAAAATATTGAGCCACCTTCAAGAGCAATGTGGGGCATAATACAAGCATAATAGGAAAGATGAAGAGTGCATTTGGACAAAATTTTGAGCATAACTGACTCAGGCCCATATTAATCCTCTGAGAGCCGGGTATACATACATGGCTCTCAGAGGATTAAAGTAGGATTCCCTGTGTAGCCACATGTAGCTACACGTACCAATAGCTATGTCCAATAATAATTACTTAATTAAAACTCCACGGGAGTTAAGGTTTCATACATATTAGATATGTACTGACATTATTGTTATATAAATCTAGACCTTACTGAAATTGAAATAATATGTAGTTACGTAACTTGAAACTTTTACTTACGTAGCTAGCTGCTTTGATTTGATAGCCACCTTTTCTGTATAGCTACACACATTGTCAGACAAAGACTACTGTAATCCTACATGAGTAAACATTTGCTTTTGAAATTCTATAAGTTATCCTAGTCTATTTGTATTAAGGATAGCTATATATTTTCATACAATGAGTATCCTGTCATGCTTAGTAAACTTGAAGACATATTCATAATAATGAAAGTGTTCTTTTGGCGTGGTTTACCACGTGATAGCTACCATGATAACTAAGTTTTTATCATGCCGGAGACAATTATTCCACCATTGTAATTGGAAGTGCTTGTGAGGTTTTTAATAAACTGATCACTATCAAAAAACATACGATGAATGCAATGATAAAAAGTGGTAGCTAAGTTTAATAAAATGGAAATTACCTGATGGAGAGTATAAAGAATCATAATTAATTATCACTTATGTGGCTACACTCACTGCTATAGCTACCTACATATCAAATTCAACAGATGATGCTATAATGACATCTGTTAATAATATTAGCTAATTTTCTATGCAGCTACATACATAGCTACTTGTCACTCTGTTTTACTGCAATGCAATTACATGCAAGCATAATACATACAGGACACTCTAATAGAGAGCATAGTGAGCTACATTATAAAATCACAAAGTGAACTTTCGTATACAGTTACAGCTGTATATATAACGACTATGATATTATTATCTAGCTAGTTGTCCAGCTGTGTAGCTATGACTACAGCTATATACGTAGCTAAGCTATGTACATATATGTGTACTTGCTATACAGCTATGTGTAATTTGATATCAACAAAACATGTACATGCCTACATAGCTAAATACATATATTATATAGCTATATACACAAATATCCATTAACATCAAATAGCCAAACTACTTATATAGCTAGCTACCTGTAAAGTTCATGATCATGCTGCTGCATCATGTGGCTATATAAGTATCATGTCCTAGACAAGAATACATGAGTAGCTATTTATATTAAAATATCTCATTGGCTAAATATGCATGGGCCTGTATTGTGTCTTGTTGCCATACAGCTAATGCTGCATGAGACATGCATGTACTGTATATGTAATAGTTGAATCTCTCTGTCCTTTTTATATACATGTACAGTATGTACACATAGCTGTGTGTGCAATGGATGCAAATTAAAGTGAACTTTTCAGTACTATTTTAACCGCTTAATAATTACTGTAGTGATATAAATCATTATGAATTTTCATAATTAGCCATTTCATTTCATTACAAAATATAGCTATCGAATAATGTATAGATACTGTATACACTTATTGCATTAGTATCTACGTACGTATATGTACACATATAGTTACTAGCTATGTAATGTATAGCAAGAATTGAAGTAATGATATTCATGTTGTCAATCTCATTAGCCATAGCCATGTACATATTTATCAAATGCATGTCTACAACACATTATAGTTATGGATTCTTTGAAAGACATTATCATTCCAGTATGATGAATAGTAAAGTACAACCAAGAGTTCATAATCTATATGTTATGAATTCTCAGTACAACATATGTACAAACATAATAGTTGTAGCAAATGAACCACATGATTATGAAAATGATATCATTTGTGTCTGTATAGATAACTATACGTGTGTAGCTGGCTATATAGCTACTTATCAAAAGAACTTCATCATTGATGAAGTTCTTTTGATATGATTTCTAAGTAGCTAGCCAGCTACACATGTGTAGTTATCTATACAGACAAAAATGATATCATTTTCATAATCATGTGGTTCATTTGCTACAACTACTATGTTTGTACATACATGTATGTTGCACTGAGAATTCATAACATATAGATTATGAACCCTTGGTTGTACTTTACTATGTACCTTCTTAGGTTAGAAATTTAAATAGTGATCAACTAAGTAATTACCGTATAGCGGGTAAATTTGGCGGCATTTTAATTTGGCGTTTTGCAAATTCTCAGCGTTTGGCGGATTTTAATTTGGTGAACGCCTAAAGTCAGCCATTGCTTCATAACGAATGTTGAGCAATCGGCGGAATTAAATTTGGCGGTTTCGCTAATATCCGCCAAACCGCCAAATTTTCCCGCTATACGGTATCACTAAATTGATCATGAAAATACTCCCTGCTGTCATGATATACATATACCATGATTGTAATTGTTGTATGTATGTACGTGGCTATATAGCTAGCTAACAATTTCAAACTTCATGGAAAAGCACTACAATATTTCTCCCTGTCAACAATTGTATTCATGAAGTTATGCATATCGTTGATAACCTTTTGATCTATAGCTTTTGGAATGATCATGATCAGATCAATCAATGTTACTTCTGATTGGCTTCGCACTTATTTACAGCCAGGCTGTTTTTGTTTAGGATTAAAGCCTACACACTAGCATAGAGAATTTCATTAAGACAGCGGTTTCACTTTTGTATTGATGAAAAGCTGTATTGATATGGCTATGCACATTTTCACATGTTTATTTTAAGTAGGTGTAGATAAAAAGACACATCATACATGTATGTAAGATGATATGCAAATTGCTGATATATAGCTATGTAGCTATGTAGCCATGTAATTGCATCTACATGATGAAATTTCATAATCCATTTATCCAAACATATAATGTGTTGGTCTGTAATTTTTACCGTTAGTGTAGTTTACCATTTATATTGTAAATGAATTATGTATGACTTGCTGCATCAAGTCTTTTCAAAGAGTACATAGCTAAGTACATACATACGTAGTTATAGTGAAATGTCAAGTCATGTTCATTTGTAGTTACCAATCCATATATGCATATACTATCAAAAATACACTGTAAAAGCATTAGCTATTATAGCTAGCTAGTGAGCATCTTAGTTTGTGTAGTGAGTATCTTAGTTTGTGTAGTGAGTATAGTGGCAGTCAATGATGTTCACTTATATTTTCAGTGAACATAATTATCTCACTATTACTCATACACTATACACAAGTGATTTTCATTAGCTATAGCTAGGTTTATACCTTAAGCTTGTATTACCAATGTGACTGAAAAAACATAGAGAGCTACCAAGATGCCCCTTTTACATTTCATGGTATATAGCTATTTTGCATACAAGAGACCTAGAGCTGTTATAGCATCATATTAGTGTATTCCAATCATGAAAGTATGTAACTACAGCCGGTTATTCTTGTCAGGTAATAGACTACTATATAGTGTTACTGTGATAATCATGGTATACGTATGTTATCATTACATATGATCTCATGCTCACATGGCATCATAGACTTAGTCAGATGGATCATCAAAAATATATAGCTACGTACTGACACATACGTATGTACGTATGAAAATATATATAATAGTTAGACACGCGTACTATGGTGTCTATGAAATTTATAAACCCCAAGGCCCGAGGCTGTAGCGCACGAGCGAAGCGAGGGCGCTACTAAGGGCCTGAGGGTTTATAAATTTCATAGACACCATAGTACGCGTGTCTAACTATTTTAGGCTATATCTACGTAAGTAATTGTCACTTACAATTATTATCGCCACAATTATCGCTGAATTTATCATTCTACTGATATTCTTGTCCTTTGCTTGACTACAGCAACATTTTCCGCGCATGCTATAAGCACCCACAAAAATAATAACTACACGCATTTTGATTGGCTAGAGATGTTGTTCACATTGGTAACTATGATAGCTAGGTGAAGAAGTAATGGAAGCAGAAACGAACTAGAAGACTTTTTAGACGAACAATTACTACAATTTATTACAGACGACATGCCGACGCTTTTACCTTCCAGCCACACCCACCAGCAGAATTATTTCGATGATATGGATGATACGGAGGGAATACTACTGGAGGCAATTGAACAATTCGAAAAAGCCAGCCAACAAACTTTTAAAAGTGATTCTTTGCAAAAGTGATTCAATCCCTTGCAAGATCTCAATCGCATCATGTATCTCTGGAATATGCATCAAACAGCTCTGCTCCAGTATTTAATATATCTAATTGCTCATCCGTATCTATCAACTTTTCCAAATAACTGCTATAACTATGTGACGTAATATAATAGCTAATTGTTTATTAATCATAATGTATTGTACATAACAACTAAAATTAGTTACCTAAGGGCATGGTATATATCAGCTGACATGGTATATATGAGATTTATAAACCTTACATTTACACATCAGATATAGTCTAAGAAATCTTATATAGACATATACACAGCTAGTTATATTAGCTATATATTGTAATACTAAAACACCATATAAAATGACAGTAGCTATGTATATAGCAAATCATTACTTAGAAATAGCTAGTGGTTGTCCAGCATATAACATATATATATATTAAAAGTAGCTACGCATTATAGCTACAGCTGTAGTACAACACTGTGAACTTATGTTTATTATAAGTAGCTAGTACATGGGTATTAATTTTAGCAAATCATGTACGTATTATAATTCAAAAACTATAATACTCACTAGTTATATAGCAACATGCAGCTACATATATAGCTAGTTCTTTCAACATGTAGTAACCCTAGCCTAAAGTAAATATATTTAGCTATGACAGAAATTTTTGGAACAATTAGGTAGCTAGCTACACATTATATCCTATAAATTTCCATATAGCTACTATGTACGTAGTCAAATATAGTTCACTGTTCACTGTAGGACTATGGATTCAAAACATTGATGTGTATCAACACAAACAGAGACAATATAGCTAGTACATAGCTAGCCGCTAACAATATTATTCTAGTTTGTATTCTCAATATTTTGTAGTCATATGTGTGCAGTTTAAACCTTCACAATTTCCTGTCATTATACCTATATGGCCATTAAATCAATAGCTAGCTATAATATAGCTACAGGGGATAACCTTTAGTTATTTCTATGGCATCATTTCTATTCTATGCATGTGTATATGATCAAATATCAGTTATTATAGTTACTTGTCAGGAAAGCAAATGTTAAAACAAGTATATCATATATGTAGCTAGCTAGCTGTATTTTATATAGCTAGACGTACATGTGAGCTATAGCTACGTATGTATATCTAATTGAATATATACTTCTGAATCAGTGGCTTAAACCAGTGTGATTCTTTTCAGCATTAAGAGCTAATCATTATAGCCACATGATCATATAAATTCTCTTAGGCAGAATGTTGATGAAACTAATGTATCAGTTATAGCATGGATCTAGATTGCTGGCACATTTATCAGATGAGTGCTTCTAACCAATAGCTATGTCATTTCTATATAGCTAGATATTGTAGCTATATCTGTCTGGTTGCAATAGCTGTCATCTGGCATGGAGGATTCATATATGTAGCTATTAAGCATATCATAATTCGCAAAAACCCATATCATGCAACTACCTTAATATATTAGCTAACTCTATTAGCTAGTCCAAAAATTGTACACCTGTGTACCTTATGAGCAGTATACATACATAGCATGCATACATATAGCTATACATAGCTAGCTATATATGTAAGCTATTTTTTCTAAAAGGAATGCAATAATTATATTAGTACATAAACCACATAGCTAGCTAGCCTAGCTAAATTCCAGTGATCAATTGTCTTAGCCTAAATGGTTTATTCATGTAAGTAATGAGGAATGCTGGACCTGACAGGATTTATACTTTGAATATATATAGCTTCTGAAGTGGCTACCAGGTGAAATAATATTGACAGGTTTTGGTAGCTTAGATTGTCTAGAATGTTGTCTGAAGACAATAAAACAGTCAGTAGCTATAGCTACGTAGCTAGCTAACTAGCTATATGTTAGGATTCTTTATACATATTGACATTGATAATACGTATATGCATGTGACCCAGCATGAGAAAACTGGGCTCATGTACACAAAATACACCTACTTGTATTATAGTATGTATCTCCATTACTGTATAAGATTTACAAAATCTGTAAACTGCATTAGATTTCCTATGAAAAACTGCATGAATGGTAAAAATTGTGCTGGACTCTCATGCGCATTCTTGAAGTTATTTAATTTTGAAATCCAAAAATGCAGTCAAATTTTACACATAAGCCCTATTTTGTCATGCCGGGTCACATATAGTCACCACAATTATTGCTGTATTCTTATTTTTGACTAGCTAAATAGCTAGCTACCATGAAAAAGATATCATTTATATTTTTCAGAGCACTGGTTTCTCAAGAAGGAGAAATGAAATTATCAGACAGCTAGCTATATAATTACCTGATGGAATGAGCATTACAAATGACACAACTCTTCCATTTCAAAGGTAGCTACTAGCTTATAGTACCTGCATGATGGAGCTGCCAAAGCTCAAATTTGTCTTTGGAATAGGCTGTAGCCTGGTAGCTAGATCATGTAAAACTTTATTTAGTTCACCAGACATCTAGCTACTCACAGTTTTTTTTATCAAATATCCAAGTAAAGCTGATCGGATTAGACTGTTCTGTATCCATCAAACAATCAGTTGTCACACCCACTGGAATATTGTACAGGTACAATGTGTGTATACGTAGTAGCTAACTCATGGCATATCTAGCTAGCTAGTTGAGTTGTAGTACATACGTAGATTTATTCATAATTCTGATACAATGAGACATCATTATGAGAGATCTCATAGAAACACTATTGTATACGGTATTTTACAGCTAGCTATGAATTGCCTTTCTCTTTTGTACCATCATTAATATTATTGGCCATGGTGCATTCTGACAAAATTACTATTGCACATGAAGCATTATTGTAGGCCTTCACCAAATTTAACTAACTCTGCCAAATTCCCAAATTCACCTATAAAATTTATATCATTTTTTTGATTCCCTCTATTCTTTAGCTAGCTATATATGTATATAGCTATGTACATATGTCATGTATTGTTTATAAACTTCTAGGATTTTTATTCATATAGCTAGTTGATATAAAATATATTGGTTGCATGTAGCTAGCTAACCATTTACAATTTTACATGCAGTGCTGCTTCTAATTGGCCTCACATTTTTACAGCCAGGCTGTTTTTGTTTAGCATATCACTGCCTTTT
Organism: Spongia lamella; assembly: GCA_963930835.1. Classification (NCBI taxonomy): domain Eukaryota; kingdom Metazoa; phylum Porifera; class Demospongiae; order Dictyoceratida; family Spongiidae; genus Spongia; species Spongia lamella. The sequence goes on along the minus strand of OZ005748.1, from coordinate 3,361,235 downwards.
GTAAGTCCTGACAAGATACCTCATGAAGTATGCAAAGCAAATAAAAATATTGAAAACAAACTTAGCTACATGAATAGGATAGGAGGAGACAGTCAACATACACTTTTGGTTTTTCCTTTGTACATTCCCTAAGTAATATATATGAACATCAACAAGATGGCATGTCATATGTTATATAGACTACATGATTCATGAACTTCTGCATGGATTTATCTGTTAGCTATACTGCACTTGATATAGGTAGCTATATGTGATTGGGCCTGTGATATGCAAAATCCTTTATTGAATTCATCAGTAATCATGCATAGCTATAGCTATGTTGAAATGGTTAGAATACTATCATGAAGTTATTGCATTTCAACATTGAAATTTAAGTCAAATTTTAGCTACCAGTAGCTAGATAAGTTTTCTCAGATCGGTCACATATAGCTAGCTACGTACGTAGCTTGTTGGAACTATTGCCCAGCCCTATTCTCTATTGCATGTGCATGTCATGAAACAGTCATTGTTGTAAGCTAGCATCATTTCACAAATTACAATATTTCTGTTATGATAAAATATGTAGCTACGTAGCTAGCTATGTGGCTATGTATATGTGTGCATGTGCATGTGTGTGTGTGTGTGTGTGTGTGTGTGTGTGCGTGTGCGTGTGCGTGTGCGTGTGTGTGTGTCTGTCTGTCTGTCTGTCTGTCTGTCTGTCTGTCTGTCTGTCTGTCTGTCTGTCTGTCTGTCTGTCTGTCTGTCTGTCTGTCTGTCTGTCTGTCTGTCTGACTCTCTGTGTGTATGTGTGTGTGTGTGTGTGTGTGTGTGTGTGTGTGTGTGTGTGTGTGTGTGTGTGTGTGTATGTGTGTGTGTGTGTGTGTGTGTGTGTGTGTGTGTTTATGTATGTAGGTACTTAGATAACCTATCAGTTCATGCAAGACCACTTATGGGTTACGTTAATTTTGGGAGTAGCTATATAGCATATAAGTCTTCATAACATAGTCACATGCGCATAGTTAGCAACCATATTGTGAGGGACTCAAATAGTTATCACATTTCTTCATGTATTTTATTGTTTTCTTTAGCTATCATGGTTATAGTCATTTTATTCATTCTGCTAAGTAAATAATACTATAAGTATGTAAACTAATTTACTGGCAGCCTTTAGCAATACATGAACTTCAGTGTTATCTTTTAAACCCGTACCAATTATTATGTATGATGTTGCTATAAAACCAATATTATTATTATTACATACGTAGCTATGAAGGCAAACTCGTCATCAGTTGGCTATATAAGAATAATAACAGTATGTTAAGTTGATATGTAGCTGAATTGAAATTCATGATGGTTATCATGTAAAAGTGCTACAGAATTTCCCCAACACATACCAGCTAGAGCTTCTCTGGTGAAGAAATGTAATCCTAACCAGGAAATAGAACCATTGTAATTTAATCACCAATCACTCAGTTTGGCTAAGCTACCTTACAAATAGTGTTGTTCCAGTATGAGGAAATGTAGCTATTTAGTATAGTTTAGTATTAGTATTGTGCATAGAAAATTTAAAGAGTAAAGTATAAGTTTTGTATTTGGCTTGTAAATCTGTGTTAGTATTGTATTGTAAAGTATTTCTCTCTTAAATTTTGCTTAGTATTGTATAGTATTAATAATCATGCTTAAACTTTCCAAAGGTATTGTAATAGTAATCGACAAATACTCAAGTTTTAGTAAGTACAGACAGGACACAATATATTTAACTACACACGTAGTTATGTATAATTAGTATCATACAGAGTATCCATACAAATTATGTGAAATTCAAAAATCCATTGCCTCAAAGAACATGCAAATTACTCTTAAAAAAGTATTGTTAAACAATACCTTCAAAGTATTTTGTATCTCGAAAAACTAATTTTTGGGTAATTGTAAGTATTTAGTATTTTAACCAGCAAATATTGAGTAATACTTTAGTATTTGTGTAATGTGGAAAATTGTATTAGTAAGTAATACTAACAGGAAAACAGCTATACTTTTCAAAAAGTAAGTATTAGTAAAAGTATACTGGAACAACACTACTTACAAATAATTTATTCATCACATATATAGCTAGCTAGCTAGTTTGCTATATTACGCACAGCAAACATACATGAGCTTGCTATTCTTAGTAACATCAACACAATAACTCTAGCTGTAGCTATGCTATATAGCTAGAGGAACATTAATCAATTGATATCTGCTCTTTATAAGGTCTATAGTCTGAACTAATTTAGTATCCTGGCAATAAACTTGGTTAGCACACAATAGCTAGTTATAGCCATACAAGTTAAGCCAAGCAAAGTTGGTTGCTTGATTCCCGTTTCAAGGGTATCATATGATGCGGGTAGCTGGTGGTCATTATTCAGTATCATTAGCTAGCTAGCTAGCTATTTAGTAAATGTGCATGTACAAACCATGCAGTTAGCTATATACTGATCTCTGCATGTGTAAACTTTTCTTCTGTCCAGCTGGAAAATAGTCCATGCAAGGTACTATGCATTCTGTATGTGCATCTTGAACACACCCGCAGTATAGCCATCTAAACACACAGGTTCCTGGTGGGTGTTTGTTAGAGTCACGTGATCCATAATGAATAATGAAACTGGCGGAAACGGGAATCAAGTAACTTGATTCCCGTTTCACAGGATTAATATACAGCTAGCTATAGTGATATGTTTCATATTTTAAGAGATTTTCATCCGGACTACTTTAATAATCACGTGAATGAGCTAGTGACAACTGAATAGTCCAGCCACGTGATACCCGCACTATACCGGCTAATAATTATACGTAGCCGTAGGTTGCCACGTACGTAGCTAGCTAGTAGCTATAGCATATCCAATTTTCTGTTTAACTATAACTGGGGGAAAACCAGTAGCACCCCGGCCGGCCAACAATATTTGATCAAGCACATACATGCATTAAGCTACGTAAGTGTATAGCTATAGCTATGTGATACAATTAAGAGAATCTAGGCTACAGCTCAGTGTAAGTCTTTTAAATTTTCTGTACATATAGCTATAGTTATCATGCATTTTAGACTATGCATATAATTTTCACTTAACTACCATATAGCTAGTATAGCTATTCACATGCGCATGCGCACGAGTCACAGTGCAATTAGCGTATACAGTATAAACAAGAGTCATATAAGAGAATGAAATGTGTGTGTGTGTGTGTGTGTGTGTGTGTGTGTGTGTGTGTGTGTGTGTGTGTGTGTGTGTGTGTGTGTGTGTGTGTGTGTGTGTGTGTGTGTGTGTGTGTGTGTGTGTGTGTATGTGTGTGTGTATGTGTGTGTGTATAGTAACGGTTAAAGATATTTTTAATGACGATGCTGGGAAGCCAACAAACAAGTGGATTAATTAATCGAGCTATGACGTAAGTAAATTACAGGTGTCTCGTGACATGTGTATATAGACCTATATATACTGTACCGACATGGCTATAGCTACTGATATAACCCGTATAGCGATCTCTGTCTTTCCGTTTAGTTAGCTAATTGTTGCCGGGGACCGCGTCGTGGCGACATGACTTCAATAATCAGCGTGATTACCACGATCAGTGTTGTACTGTTATTCTTGATTAGAGTAAATGCCACGGAAAAGATGATCCTTCACCTTGGAGTGCTGATTTCTCAAGAAGGAGAGCTTAATTTATCGGGGTATATACCTTCGATGAATTTAGCATTAGAGAGTATTAAAAACGACACGACTCTTCCATTCGACTTCCACATTACCCTCAATGATTCAATGGTAAGTAGCTAACCGTTTAGCAGCAACTCAGCTAAGCTACGTAGCCAGTCACGTATACATACACTAGCTAGCTATAGTCTATATATACAGCTACTGATCAGATGTGTATGTATATTACGATAATGTAGCTACGTAGCTATAACTACATTAGAAGATTATATATCTATAGATATAGCTAGCTATATAGTGAAACAGCTAGCTAAACTGATAACTTGAAATTCAATTTTAGTGTCAAGCTTTGCCGGCCACTCGCAGCTTTATCGATCAATTATCGGCAACTGAAAACGGCCCGATGATAATGATGATCGGAGCAGATTGTTCTGTATCCACCGAACCAGTTGCTGAACTTACGCCCCACTGGAATATTGTACAGGTATGTAGGCAATATATAGCTATAGCTGCCGTATATAGCTTTTGCTAATCAATAGCTAAACCTTATAATTGTCTATATGCTATAATACGTATGTACGTATACGCGATACGTAGCTATATGCTAAAGCTCAAACGAAATCATATCATATTGCTATGCATATAGCTATATAGCTATAGCCAGCTAATTCAAAATAGATTTTATAGATTGATAAAGCAATTAAGCTATAGCTATATATCATTATCCTATTAGAGTGTTAAAGCTCACACCTTTTTTACAGCCAAGCCATTCTTGTTTAGCACACCTACAAATAGCTAACTATGCGTGACTAGTTACCAATTAGCCAAATACTTGCTATACAGTGTAACCAATGGAGTGTGAACTGGAATGCAGAATGGAATGGTATAGTATTCTGTCTTAATTGGTAGCTATACGCAAACATATTTATAGGTATAGCTATGGCCAGCTTCATAATCCAGGAGTACAGGAATAGGCAATTTGTACCATTAGTGTATGATGATCAATTTAGACATATTTCACTATAATATTATGATCATTCTGCTTCATGTCACCATTCCATTCCATATTGATTAGAGATCCCAATAAAGCAAGTCAACACAGCTTTTACCTTTTCTTGTAGCTATTTCCCCTACAGTTCATCATCAACATAATTAGTTACCAACTCATGAATGTTCTATTATAACTATATAGCTATGCGTTATAACAATTAATGTTCTATATACAGTAGCTAGCTAGCTAGCTACGTATATCTTGTTTGGAATTTCCATATAATATTATGACTATAGAGATTTTGTAAGTTATCAATATTTCAACATAGACAAAAGTCTGTGTGGAGCAAGTTTATAGTAGAAATATATACCCATCATTCTGAGAATAATAATAATGATGATAATAATAATAATAATGATGATAATAATAATAATAATAATAGCTAGCTACGTACCTATTAATTTGCAATAGCTACATAATTTCTTGGTTTGCAATAGCTATTTGTAGCTAACTGGAATTATACTTTTTCGTTCTGGTCTGTGAAATCCTTACAAGTGTAGATAATACTTTGGGATTCTGTAGCCATATCTTTGCTACATCACCTATATATTGCTATTTCATTAGTTGCTATATCAAGTTATGCCTACATGATAAACATGTACAGTTTTACTCTCATACAACATTGTTGGCCTTACCAATATCAGCTATACGTAGTAGCTACAGTTGGTCAACTACAATATTGAAATTATATATAGTGATCTGGAATGCTATGCATGCAGAATAAAATGATGAAGATTAATGATAAGAAGTTAATTTACAAGAAACACTGGAATGCACAAAGAACTGTAACAATGATCCAGAGTTCCTCTACAATATGACTGTTACCTACATTACAAAGGTTTACAGACAAAGTGTCACCATGCAAAGTGTTAGCATGCAATGCTGCATGGTCACTATACAGACTCAAGTCTCGACAGACATCATTTAAGAGAGACTATAATTATATAGGGTAGGATACTAGACATAGCTATAGACTAAAGCTGCATACTGAAGGTAGCAAGGCTGAGAAGACTATATTAGACTGTCACAATGGCTAGAGGACATACATCTATAGCTTGACTATACATACTTAGGCATATGAGACTAGATACATAGGTGGGTATAGCTGATTATATAGCTAGCTATATAGGTAGCTACTAGGTAGGCTTATATATATGAGATAGCTACCAAGTAGCTAGCAGTGTATACGTAGACTGTAAGTATAAGTTTATGAGACTAGGTATACGTATATAGCTATAGCTAGGAAAGTAGACAACAGAGACACAGGTAAGTATAGCTAGGCAGGCATATGCATATGAGAAAATGTATGTAGCTATATATAGGCATATAGGAGACTAGATACAGAGTAGGAAGACACAGGAGGCTTAGGGCCCATTGTAGAGCAGTTGACACCTTATGATTTAGCATGCATTTAGCTAAACCTGCATGCATGTTTGCTAGTAATAATTAGCTACATAACCAAGTATAAATAATTGTTATACCTATTTGATTTTTCAGATTTCACCAACATCAGGATCACCTCTTCTTTCCTACCCTGAAATATTCCCACATTTTATCAGAACTGTACCAAGTGAGGCTACACAAGCTTTTGGGATTATGCAAGTCATGAGACAGTTTGGATGGTCAAGACTTGGAATAATTACACAATCTGAGAATGTTTTTACTTTTGTAAGACAGTCATACATCTTTCTTTGTAAATAAATTTTCCACTGTTAATGCACACAGATTTCTGCAAGAATAAGGGAGGTATTTGCTGAATCAGATCTTCAGTTAATACAAGAACATACATTTAATACAGAAGGTAGCCCAAACGAAGCAGTGGAACTGATGAGAGTAAGTGGCACTGAGTGCATGAATATCTAGTCACAATCAATTGTATACATACAGCTACATGCTATTATGTTGTCAATTATTATTATGCGTAAGTTTGTCTGAATAACTTTGTTATAATTCACAGAACTCTCCTGCCCGGATTATTTTTCTAAATATGTATTCAGTCAATGCAGCAGAAGTATTGTGTCAGGTATGTATATAGATATAATGTCCATACGTAGCTGTAGCTATATATAGCTAAAAGTGCATGTAGTTTATGATATGAAGAGCTATATATGGCAGGTATATAGCTTGCACTTGTGTATTATGTGTGTGCCTATATATAGCTATATACACATATACATACCTAAAATATTTCATTTATGTACGTAGTTCATTGTAAATTCTATAAATTCTACTAATTACATTAGGGTACATGCTTTGACTGCATTAGAACTAACAGAACAATGTTGCAGTATGCATACCATAGAAAGGGGTGCATCTATAGGACTTCCTGAGAGGGGGGCTAACCACATGTATAGTAGTGGATCTCTGAAGCAGGGTTCTGAGGGGACACCTCCAGAAGCTATGTAACTATAGGGCATTTTTATGAAGTACAGAAATGTCACCTGTAGCTATAGAAATGTCACCTGTCATGACAAATGCATTCCAAATACATATGTCATGACCAGAAATGCAGCATAGTTTCAAAACTCGTGATGTCCCCTGGGTAGACATCAGGGGAGTCAAAAATCTGTGTTAAACCTCTTAGAACAACATTCACTCCATGATGATTGGAATCAACAAAGACCCATGATGTTTAATTACAGCTATAGTGTAGGAGACTATAGGTAAGAACCATTGATTGAGTAGTCAAATTTGTGAGAGATTGTTTAATTTGTCATTTGCCATGTTATCACACCACTGAGAGATAGAATCTAAATCTGACTAAAGTACCTCACAATCTTTATTATGAACACATTTTGAGTTATCCTGCATTGTTTTATTAGAGCAATTTATAATTACATGACTGTTCTATTAGGCTGTTTTATTAGAGTATATGCTTGACATAACTCTGAAATTGCTAAAAATCATTCCCGCACCCTTATATGATACACTGCTTTCTTGTTGGAAAGCAGTAAACCATTTTACTAATGCCATGGGCTTGAGTAAGAGCTATGTATCTCTACTGAAGGACTGAGTCAAAGGTCTTGTCGATTTAGAGCTTTAGCCCATTCATTAACAGCAGTTAATAGCTAAAGAGAGCTTGCAGAGTGTCAAGATATAAATCCAAATTGGGCATCACATAATACATATTGAGAGTAAATGTTGGGGAAAGTAAGATGTTATGCAAACATAATTCTGGCATTATTATGGTTTACTCTTTTTTAGTGCCTATATATATATATAGGTTCATTCTATTTAGTGCCCAACTATTATGCTAACACCTTGACACATATAATAACAAATAGGTACGTATGCTTTCATGATCTTTATATGAATTAGTATATACAGGTGACTTAAAGTCTGGTGTGTGTTCTATTAGAGTGTTTGTATTTTAAGAAGCATCTATTGTGTTTCTAGGCATACAAGAAGAATATGTTTCATCCCACTTATGCTTGGATACTTTTTAACTGGTACAGAGATAATTTTTGGGTGACTGACAATCCTAGTTGTATAATGGATGGTTCAGCAAAACCACAAGATTTAGAGAGGGTATTAAGAACTTCCATAACTTTGGAACAGTTTCCCATTATTGATGATGAACGTGTAGATGAACAGAATGTGGGAAAAATTGTAAGTATATATAACTATTTAAAATATTATGCTCAAACAACTTAGTAATATAATTGTTTCATAATCCAAATATGGTGCCAGAAACAACGTAGTCCAATTACGTACATACGTATTACATATTATATAATACTAAACTAATTCTAAACTTAACAGCTTTAGTTCATGATAAAATGAATCATTAATATCCAGATTTAAACTTTGTAGCTGACCATTTAGCTAATTTCAATTTGCTAAAAAAATTATACTTGCACAATTAATTGTAAATTACTTCATTTTACTTACAGACTTGGAATCAATATGTATCAGAACATGAACGCAGGTTTGGTTTGCTTAAAAACGTAAAAAACAATACTGATCCAGCCTTATATGAAAGTGCATATATATTTGATGCACTTTGGACAGCAGCACTAGCTCTTAACAGAACTCAAATACGACTCAATGAAGAAAATTTGACACTTTTGAATTTTACTTATGATGATGTACACAACATTTCTGATATTATATATGAAGAAGCACTCAATGTGAGCTTATTTGGATTGACTGTAAGTCACAGATTATTATACATGCATGTGTATAACATACTTTTATATACATATGTAATAAAGTAGATGTGTAGCTATAGCTACAGTAGAAGAATCCCAGTGCATACTGTTCTACGGCAAAACTTTCATAGTATAGAAGACTTCTGATAGCAGCTTCTGCTATAAGAATGCCGAATCAGGCATAGCTACCATTTTTGATTTGTACATGCAGTCCTTATTTCATGCATGCTAAGTGCATGTAACAATTAAGGACCTTGGATCAGGTCTGAATGCTCGGAGCTTATATAAATTCAATCGAAAAAAGTAAATTCTTTATGAACAGCATTTATTCAAGACCACTGTACTGCGCAATTTTTTGATATTTGAGTGAATGTTCAGAGGAGAAGACTTAGAACAAGAGGAGTGGTAAACAGAGTTCTATCATTTGATAGAAGATATACATGTAGCTATAGATTATTAAGAATTACAAAACTGGTAAAATTATTCATGGGGGTTGAGTAAAATACTGCAAAAACAGCAAAATTTTTGCTGTATATTCAGTATCTGATCGTAAATGAAGGCACTCTGACACTTTTCAAAATATATATCCTATTACTTATTGATGTTGCATCCAATGTAGCTAATAAAGTATATGTGTGAAAAAATAGATTTCTTACAAATAGTGTAAGGAATGCCACTGTAAAAACGTTGTTACACAAACACTACTAAAATCTTATACACTTAACATAAACATGTATAATAGATCAAGTGTCCTGTTATAAAATTTGGGACACATACATAGATAAAAATCATGTGGCTATATGATAGCACAAGTCAAAGTACTTTCATGTACGTAGCTATGTAAATAACTGTGAAGTACATAGTTACATGCAGTCAGTGTCTAAATGATGATGGTGATTGTGATGATGATGGCTACTGTATAACTGACCATTATAATGTATCAAACATTCTGTAGGGAAATGTTTCTTTTCGTCCTAATGGTGATAGACAAGAACAACCTCGATTGCTGCAATACAGAGGTTAGCTAGTAGCTAATCTTTATATTACTATTTACATACAACCATTGGTAGCTAAAGGCAAAAAATTAAAGAAAGTATTATTTGCAAGATTAATTGATGGAAATCTTGTGTATGAGAATGGAGAAAGTGGCTCTACTGTTTTTCCAGGTTTGCTACAACTGTCTTAGCTAGCTGTGAGGTTATACGTACATATGTTGTCAGCTACCTATAGTCCAATATTGGCATATAATTAAAATGTGTACCTCATTACATTGTAGCTTGTGCCATTGTACACTTAGACATTTAGGATTCTTTTGGAGCACATTTTGCTGTAATGCAGCTGCTTTTCCATGTATACACTATTTTTAACAAGTGCCTGTAAACAAGGGCATAATTAAGTAGGCGCCTATACTTTTTATGCACCTCCTATAGAAGGCAAAGACAGATGGATTTATACTACAGTGCTATACAAAAAGTATCTGGCATGGATAATAATTTTTAAAAGTTAAATCCCTCATTTTATAGCTAGGAATCAAGCTTTTATAAATTATCTCATGCCAGAATCTTATGCCAAACCTTATTCTTGTTTCCTTATTTTTGTAGTGTCGATAGATTGATCCCTATACCTAGCTATTTGCTTTTTATATTTTTACTTTATTGCTGTCTGCTTATGTAATATGTACATGAATAATTATGCGGTATAAAATTAAACGCAGATCTTGTGCAGCTACTGCTGTTAAAGTTTAATTGGTGACTTAGTTGCAAATCATCAACCAAATTTGATTTTAGATCCTCAGCTAAATTTTCTGACAAGCTAGCTATAGCTACATGGTATCTTAAATACATAGTTAGTTATATATGCAGATTTTTGTCATACTTTTAGATGAGATTACAGAAGATGAAGAAAATGTTTATATTTCTCTGCCATTGTTCACTGTATACACAATAATTGCTATTGTTGGAATAATTTTTGCCATCATCTGTTTGATTTTAAATTTATGGTTTAGAGAACAAAAGTATGTGATTTTCTAGTTAGCTACGTACGTATAGCTATAGCTATATTTTTCATATTACAGAATAGTGAAACTGAGCAGTCCTTATGTTAACATCATGATTGTTGCTGGTGCAGTTGCATTTTATTTGACAGTGATCTTGTTTGGGGTAGATGAAAATGTGTCATCATTTTCAAAAGTGAACGGATTGTGTCATACAAGAATGTGGGTGGTGGCAATAGGATTTAGCCTGTTGTATGGTACAATCTTTGCTAAAACTTGGAGGATATATTACATTTTCAGTCATACAAAACCAAACTCTAAATTTGTAAGTGCCTATAAGCAGCTATACATAACTGAACTCAACATTTTAACCATATACGTACGTACATCATACAGGAAGTCAAAGATATATATTTGTTTGGGATTGTTGGAATACTCGTAGCAGTGGATATTGTGTTTCTGATACCAACAACAGCAGTCTCAACAGCTAGACTAAGACGAGAATATGAAGAAATTGAAGGAGATAATGTTAGTACTTCTATAGTGATAATATTAACTGTCTCATTACCTAATGTGTTGTATGATAGGATAATGATTTACCTCAAATGATAGGAGTGTGTACATCTGAAGGCTCTTTAACATGGTTGCCAGTTCTCTTTGCTTATAAAGGATTTATTTTATTGGCTGGACTATTCCTTGCCTTTGAGACTCGTAAAGTGAAATTTAAGTCTTTGAATGATTCTCGTTTTATTACAATGTCAGTTTATGGAACAGTGATTGTATCAGTAACCCTCACACCAATTGGATTCCTGCTTCAACACTTCCCAAATGTGCAATATGCAGTAATTGGAATTATGATTCTATTTAGTACAAGTCTGATTTTAGGACTTACATTTGTTACAAAGGTATACGTACATAGGTTTTGTCAAGTTTATTACATGTTGCTTCACCATCCACATAGTGGTACAAGGTATATCAAGATCCAGAGGGCACACATTGTTTAGAAAAGACTGATGACATTGATGCTGTTAGTAATCACAAAGTTGTTGTCAATGGAACTGATGAAAATTTCTACAAAAGTAGAATAATGAGCTTGAATGAAGAAATAATAGATTTGAATAAAAAGAATAAAGCTCTAAATGATGAATTAGCAATGGTAGGTGAACATTAACTATTATATTTTTGTATGTAGGTACCTAGCTATGATTTTTCCAGGTCAAAGATGATCAATCCAGAAATACAGGAATGATGACAATAAAAGACAACGAAACGGATGATACTGCAGTGTAGTAATAACATCTATAGCTATCTAACTACCATTATAATTTGCTATTTAACTGTGCGTTATTCTATATACTTGTAGTTACCATATGGAAATTTTAATAGCTAACTTAGCTACCTAGCTGGCCACAGTATATTTTTATAATATTGCTGTGTATGCATTATATTATACATGGATTTGCATATTCATAACTGAATATTGAAATAGCTAGCTACATAGCTAGCTATATAACAGAATTTTGTTTATATAATATAGCTATATATGTAGTAATAATTGCAGCATGTTCACAATACGTATATAATGCAAATGATTAAATTCGTTGTTTGGTTGATCTCTACTATAGCTATTCCTTGAGCATATTGTTGAGAATGTTCCACAATGTATTATTTGACAGTGATATACGTACGTGCACATACGTAGCTACAGGTAAATATGGCTGGGCTAGAGTATAAAGTACAAAGTACAATAAACATAGCTATATATATTATTATGGTAGCTACTCAAAGCATAACTAATATATGCATACACAACATCAGTGTGTGTGTGTGTGTGTGCGCGCGCGCACGCGCGTGTGTGTGTGAGCATGTGTGTGTGTGGCTATGTGCATGCATTTACATGTGTGTGTGTGTGCCAGCCCTCAGTATATATTTGGGTGTCACTCGCACATACATATACACTGTGGGTCGATCTGCGACCACAGTCAAACTCTTGACCTGACTTGACCGTTGACTTGCTGCTTAAATTCATTCTTAACCGTTGACTTCGGAGATGTTAAGTTCCTGCTATTTTCAGATCCGTGACACTTCAAGTGTAGTATGCAGGTGTAACACATTACACCAGCAGCTGTACCAAGGCCCAATCACCAGTCTGTTTTACTGTAGCATAACATACAGTCACATGCATGGCGCAAGGTAAATTATATTATGAAGTACAGTATATTCTAGTAAAAGTCTGCATGTACGTATATACGTAGATTTGATTGTGGCTGGGTTTCAAGTTTTTGGACTGTTAATTTATTGTTTGACTTATGACTGGATGGTTTTCAGAGACCTTGACTGTTGATTTTAAGCTCAACCCCGGTCACAGATCACCCTATTAGTATGTATTAAAAACCCACAACAATTATATTTATATGCCACTGGGAGTCTACTGCATCAAATCTTATTTTACAGCAACTTTACAATTAAGTAAACTTCACTTTTACTATAGTCCGAGTATAGATTTACATGTAAAACATAGCTAGCTAGCTACTTACAGTAAACAGCAGTTTTGAGCCAATATCAACTGTTTTACCTGATTGTAAAACATCACTTGTTTTACTTCCAGTAAACTAACAGAGGTAAGTCTTCTCTTTTGTAACTAAAAAATACAATGCAGTTATATTTAGTGATTAGTGTAATCCGGCTGAAAATGCCATGCACATGTAAGTGCGAGCATCACGTGCGGGGTGCTACAATGCATGTATCACATGCAATCGTGTGTGCCTTTGTTTGATTCCAGAAATGGCACAGAAATCAATTTGTCACTAGCAATTAACCTGGTTTTCAGGTTAGGCATGCAATTACTGTGTAAAATACTTAAATATATTTTTGATTCACTTATAACCCCATATTAATACAAACGCGAATTTAACATGAACATAGTTAAACATTCAGTATGGTCACACAGGGTCTAATTCTAGCTACTCACGTAAACTAAAATGGCCAGGCAGATGCATACATGATTAGGGCAGCTGACTGGCACGAGGGCTGGCATTTAAACACCCAGTGGCAACATGGAGACTGGATGTAACGAACTAAACACATGTTCCATTTTTGAATAAATTACTAACCTGTTCTGCTCAAGATATGATGACTTACTGAGTATTGAAATCAGTGTCTACCAAAATCTATTATTTCAGCCCTCGTCTCACCTGTAGTAATCCTTGTTAATAATGTCAGTGCAAATATAAATAATTATAACAGTGATCCTAATCCTCTACACGAATAATTTTATAGGCATGCAACTACGTACATCATAGTAAGCATACCAATGCAAAGATCAACATTAGTTGACACCGAAAATATTATTACTATAATAAAAATAATGATCACTCAGACGTGTGGGTAAGAATGGCAATTACAGTAGCTATAGTCCCACAACATTCCACTGATATCTTTTGATATAAAAGCTCCAGTGTCGCTGTACTTCAAGTTTTGCGATCATTAGCAGCAGCCTTCACTACCAAGATTACAGTACCTCCATGCATCACCTGAACTTTTTACTGTTTACAGTGCACCTTCATTGAGAGAAAATGCAAAGCCATACTGAAGGGTAGGGCTGGGCGGTATCAAAAAAAGGGAGACGGTACGGTATTGTTGTAAAATATCATGGTATTACTAAATATCACAGTATTGTCATCATCACAATTTTAAGTCATCAGTGCATCAAAATCACCTTAAAATCTCAATATAGATGTGGTAAGATGGTTCCCACAAGTAAAACTTTTATCAAGTAACTGGTTATTAATACAAATATAACAGTAGGTTGGTGCTTGCCAAAAAAGTTTAAGTGTTGACCTCAGTGTTTACTTGCAGTATGGGCTTCCTGGCTGGCCACCTCCAAGCCTCAAAAAATGTAAGTAAATAAAACAGGCAGCATACCGCCCAGCACTACTGAAGGGCCCGTTATAGCTCCACATTTCACCTTTCCAAAAGATGGAAAGGTGAAACCTGAAGAACTACTGCTATGGTAGTAGTCTATATCTTATGCAATGAGCGTTATCCGCAATTATGTTACAATATAAAAATGGTGGCGCTATGGGGGGACAATGTATAGAGAGCCTATGGAGAGGTTAACGTTTCGCTATGTTTGCCATGAACAATGCAGGAGAAAACTCTGGTGAGACATATAAACTATCTTCCGATGTAGAGCATACATTTTCATGCTTTTAAAAAAGTCCTAGGGCTGGTTTTGCTTTAATGAGGCATTTTGCAGAGTCGTCAAATGTAGCAAAACCAACTTTTTGTCATTTCCACTCTATCCTATGATGTTTTCTAGTGCGAGAAAGTGCAAAGTAGTGGGCGTATGGGCTCTGAAGGCCATACGCCTGGACAAGGCACCATGACGGCTTGTCAGAAAACATTGCCTTGACAGTCCATACACCCACTACTCTGCACTTTTGCACTAGAAAACATTGTAGGATAGAGTGGAAACAACAAAAAGTTGGTTTTGCTACATTTGACAACTCTGCAAAATGCCTCATTAAAGCAAAACCAGCCCTAGGACTTCTTTAAAAGCACAAAAATGCATGACCTACATCGGAAGATAGTTTATATGTCTCACCAGAGTTTTCTCCTGTATTGTTCATGGCGAACATAGCAAAACGTTAACCTCTCCATAGGCTCTCTGTACATTGTCCCCCCATAACGCCGCCATTTTTATATTGTGACGTAATTGCGAATAAGGCTCATTACATTCTATAACGGTCCTTGGTGACATATTTCTGTTATACCGTCTTGTTAAATGTAATACATTGTAACAAAGTTCTAGATACGATAATAATTGAGTTAGTCATGTAGAATTTTTATTGGTCAATAAAAGGTACTGGTCAATACTTGGCAGCTTACATAAATCTAAGAAGCTTCATGGCGGTGCCACATAAACCCAACCCAACCAAATTCAACCAGTTTGCATGACATACAGCAGCTATACATTAAAATGATCATAGTTTTCAATATGTAAGCCGGGCTTCACTGGCTAACTAGAATTTTCAGAACTTACAAATTCACTTGTAGCTCTATTCAGTCTTGTCGGCTTTTATTATTCAGAGATATCAATTTAGCCAGTCACCAATTTAATAGCACCGCCGGGGGTCCGACACGATTCCAAATCTCGTACAAGGCCGCCAAGATTCTGGAATCATAAATCAAAACTTCGATTACTATTCTTGTAAATTTTTGTATTTCTCCGTATATTATTAATCACTTGATACGATTTCCTAATTTGGTAAACAGGAATCAAGTCATAAATCAACAAATCAAGCCAAGATTCCAAATCTCGTACAAAAAATCTGGTTGTGTCGGACCCCTCGAGCACCGCCGAAACCTGTTGCACTGCCCGAGGCACTGGTCGGTCCGGCTAAACTCAACGTCCAATTAAAGTTCCCATCGAGGTCCCGTAGCCGTTGACCTTTTAATTTCCACGATGACATTAAATGTAGCATACTTTTTCTTATAGTCGTAATACCATGCACAAGATTTCAGGATTTCTAAATATTTGCATGGATTTCTTGCCTGATTTTCCGGAAGGAGGAGTACGATATTTCGGGGGTTCCAGTAGTCGGCGAGCCCTCGGTTTTCTGGTACCGACTTGACATTGACAGTCAGCATGATCGCCACAATCCTTGCTGTACTTTTACTTTTGATTAGACTGAATGTCGGCACGAAAGATATCCTTCATATTGGAATGCTGGTGTCTCAAACAGGAGAACTTAATTTATCGGGATACCTACCTGCGATGCAATTAGCATTAGAGAGTGTTACAAATGACACAACTCTCCCATTCGACTTCCACGTTACTCTTAATGATTCAATGGTAAGTTATTACCTGCATGCATGCACAACGGGGCTGCTAGTCAGTTAACTTGAGGAAAAGGTCGATGGTTAGGAAATAGCTCGGGAAATAGGCATGTGTAGGTAGCCAGGTGGATCATGCTATTTTTATTTATATTTAGTGTCTAGCCTCACCAGCTACTCACAGCTTTTTTTATCAAATATCATCAACTGAAAATTATACTATAATGATGATCGGAGCAGATTGTTCTGTGTCCACTGAACCAGTTGCCGAACTTACACCCCATTGGAATATTGTACAGGTATCACATAGACAACTATATATGTGTTGACTGTCCAAACAAGCTAGTTAACACTTCTCCAAATTTGGCACTTCAATGTTGGGAAAGTTATACATAGCTACCATGCATGCAAGATCTTATCTATAGAGTAGACAACACTATCATTGCTAAGGGCTTTGTGTGACATTCCAAAAAGCTTTGATAAACCATTTAACTTGGCAAAAAATTGGAGGTGTGACTTGCTCAGACATATACCTACTACCGTAACTATCAGTTTAATTGGCTGTGTATATTTAGCCAATCACCAACTTTGTATTGTCAAGGATACTTACCTGGTAATCCTTAGGCCTGATTTCTGGAACCACTATATACTCATATATGCATTAGGGAGAAAAGTCATTGTGAGCAGAATTGGAACCCACATACGTAGCACAAATTACCAATCTACCTGGTACTGTGGTCGTATTATCTATTTAATCTTGTACTGTTTTGCTGCAAAGCTTAAATGTAAAGAGAACTGTACCAAGGAAGGAAGAAATCATCAGAGAATAAATACCCAATACTGCTGGTTTATCACAACATAACATTATTCATTATATAGCCTGTCTACCACAACATGCCTTAGTATAGCAGATGGTTAACTTATGAGGCTTTGTCTAAGTAATTTAATTACCTATATTTCTCACAAACAGTTTTATGGCTGAAGTCAAAATTCCAGTAGCTAGCTATAATCTATGCTTCAATAAAATGTCACATTACAGATTACATGCATAATAATATATAATTAATATACGTACCATAAACGATAAAACTTTCAAGGGGAAATATTTTGTTGTTCCCTATATCTAATCAGAGTGTTTTCATTATAAAAGTTTCATCGCTATAGGTGGTACTGTTGTTATGTAGTGTTTATAGTGAGTCTGCAAAACCAACTGAAATCCATTTCATTGCACAAGCATATAATATTATGTAGATACCCAGTATATACAATGTCTCTACTGATCGATGTGAACTGGTCTGCTTTTCTGATACGTACATACGTACGTATGACATAAGTAGCTGGTAAACATTTTGTATAAGCATTACTTTTCGTAAGCTCATTATTGTGTACATGCGTATTGATTGAAAATTTATGGTACTGATTTAATTCCACTACTTTTTGTATCTAATTTTTCCAGATTGCACCAACATCAACATCACCTCGTCTTTCTAACAATAAAATATTCCCACGTTTTCTCAGATCTTTATCAAGTGAAGCTGAAATAATTGCTGGAATTATACAAGCCATGAAGCAGTTTGGCTGGTCAAGAATTGCAGTAATAACACAATCTGAGAATCTTTTCACTTTTGTAAGTATAAAGTTATGTTTCTTTGTAATGAAGTTTTTACTGTTAATATGCACAGATTGCTAAAGAACTGAGGGAGGAACTTGCTGCATCAGATCTGCAGTTAATAAGAGAATTTACTTTCAATTCAGAGGACAATCCAAGGGAGGCAGTGAACTCTTTGAGAGTAAGTGAATAAGTAATGATCGTATCAAGTTTATTATGCATAAGCTAGTTGATTGGAAACTTTAGTGTTAGCTGGCATCTGCTTTGTGTACACTGCATAGGACTCTCCTGCCCGGATTGTTTTCCTAAATATGTATCAGATACATGGAGCAGAAGCAATGTGTCAGGTAGCTAAGTATTAAACTATGTGTATATGTATGTAGCTACATATGTAATTGGAAGTAGCTACGTATCTGTTATTATGCATTAGCCCTAAGGAAGAGCTATAAGCTGTAGAATAACAAGAATTTTTGAATTAAAAAGATAGTAGGGATTAATCTCTAGTGGCTAAATTGGTACTCCATCTCATAGTTGGGGCTATGTACGTGCACTAATGAAATCATAATTCTATTAATATATTGATTGACTCATACCACTAATAAGCCTAAATAAGGACAGGTTTAACACTTCGCTTGGGTGACATCAGAGCCTTGAGCTGTGGCATATAACTGATATACCACAGGAATCACGTGTTTGCTGTATATCAGTTATATACCACAATTGCCTTATATGGTCTATCTGCCTTTTAGGATTACTGAAGTGTATAAAATAGCCTGTTACGTGACATACACATTTGCTTGTGGGATTTGTTTTTAGGCCTGAAGTTCAATGAGTTTTTAGGCGATTATCTTCAACACGCTAGCGTAATAGTGTCGAAGAAACTAAGTAATTAATGGAACCTTGACTATTACCGTGCCGGAAAGCATTCAGAATTTGTACTCTAAAGTATCCTATTCTTGTATGCTATGTAGTCTTAGTATCTACGTATAGTACCTGCCCTATTGTGCAAATGCATGTAGCTAGCTACGTACGTAAATGTGTGGTAGGCATGGTAGCTATGTAGCTGTAATCATAAGATATTAAGCTACGTACGTAGCCTAGTTGATTGTTCCCTCATAAAAGCACTGTTATGAGTATGTATGAAAAATACAGTATGAGGGGTGCAGTCGAGTGACAAATACAACATGAGGCAGTGCTGAGTGCTGTATTTGGCAAGAGACCCCACCCTGAGTTCTGTATTTTTCTGTACATCAAGAGTAACGGTGCTTTAACTGATTTATTGTTTTACATGAGAGAATTATCAATGTTATTCCATAGTGATGGACTCTCAGTGCGATGCTTTTAGGCAAGTTAGTATTATTGGTCAATACATCGTGATGCTTTTTAAACACAATGCTTTATAATGATCTGCTATTCAATGCAATATCGAGCATGCAATGCATAGAGGCTTATGTGGTTAGCAAATACAATACAGTTATTTCAATTATCATCTGTAGCAGCTACTGTAAACAACCCTGTTTCCCACCTATATATATGGATTCTTATCACTCCTAAAATGGATTTACAGATTAAGGTTATTATGACACCTAAACACGAAAACTGAGTAACTTACTAGATCAACTAGCTTGTTTAAAAGCATTACATAGGGTTGCATCGTGTCAGCCAATAGTGCAGTATTAGTTTTGTCTTTGATCTTTCCATGCTAAATAATTATAGTCTCCTGTTCTTACCTAGTCTGCAGTCCCCTCTGCTTAGCTATACCTAGTCTTCTATGCCTAGTTGTGCCTAATCTCATATGTCTTTAGTCTCCTTTGCCTACCTATGGTACAGCTCAGATGTAACTTTACACTCATGAGCACTGTACTCTAGAGTACGGCTATTGTACTCGAGAGTATGATTATTGTACTCAAGAGTGCGAATATTTTATTCTCGAGCTGTTTACTCTTGAGCTGTAACACTCGCAAGTGTAAAGTCGAATATATGACAATTCTTTATCTTGTCTATAGATTACTTACCAGTGCTTTAGTACGTATGTGGACTAATAAGAGTCTACACAAGGTGCGACGAATATTTACACTGAGTGATGCTCGGGGACGCCTGTCCCTCCATTTTGACAGCACAATACACACATACGTACGGTACAGCTTAGATGTAACTTTACACTTGCTCAAGCTACTTCAGTAGACTCGCGAGCTACTTCAGTGGACTCGTGAGCTACTTCAATGAACTCACGAGCTACTTTAATGGACTTGCAAGCTACTTCTATGGATTCGCAAGCGATTCAATAGCACTCATAACATGTATAATTCTTGCTGTTGAAAAGTAATGCTCTCAAGCTTGCTCTTTACGGGAAGTCTAGTAGAAGTGCTCTTGAGGAGTCTTGTCCAACTACTTGGCACAATATCGACGTGGTATGAGATTCAAACAGTGTTTCATCATGACTTTGGTCACTGCCTTTCGATTCTCTGTCATTAGATTTAAATCCGTACGTGCCCATTGTTGGTATCAATGGCGAATATCTGATAATTTCACACTTGTGCATATACGTAGTCTCTTACACCTAGTACCTACGTATATAGTCTCCAGTCTTCAGTCTCCATTGCATGCTATGTATGCCTATGGCTACTTTCCCATAAGCCTACCTAGTATGTATATACCTATAGTCAGTTAGCTACGTATATCTATACCTTGTCTCTTATGCCTACC
This sequence comes from Spongia lamella, assembly GCA_963930835.1. Classification (NCBI taxonomy): domain Eukaryota; kingdom Metazoa; phylum Porifera; class Demospongiae; order Dictyoceratida; family Spongiidae; genus Spongia; species Spongia lamella. The sequence goes on along the minus strand of OZ005748.1, from coordinate 3,340,228 downwards.
TTGTCTAAGTTGTCTCCTATTATAGCTACACCGACTTATACGTAAGTGTCCTGCATCTATAATCTACTTTTCCTGCTATATCTTATGCTTTTTAGTTTCCTAAGCCTATATCTGGCTGTAATACCTGTATAGCAAGCTATCCTCCCCCCCACAATACATTGTATTTTGACTGGTATAGTAGCTATAGCTAACATGTGTGTTTTATTAGAGTGTTTGTACTTGAAGGGAACATAAAATTGTTTATATTGTGTTGCTAGGCATACAAGAATGGGATGTTTCATCCCACCTATGTTTGGATGTTCTTTAACTGGTACTTAGGAGACTGGTGGGCACCTAAAAATGGTAGTTGTTTAGCAGATGATTCAGTTGAACCAGAAGATTTAGCAAACCTAGTAAAATCTTCTCTTAGTCTGGATCACTTTCCCAGGATTGAGGATGAACGTGTAGATGAACGAAATGTGGGAAATATTGTAAGTAACTTTTGCAAATGTTGTGCTTTTAATATACGTAATGTTTGCTGTTGTTAAGTCAGAAACTATACATATAGTTTGACTATTACATTGCATAAATTCTTTCTTACCGTATTAGCCCGTTATTCATAGTATACTACTACAATCACTACTGTAAAACCTGTTATCATTTATAAACCTTGACAAGATATTTACAATTTTAGTACTAGCTTTAGTGATCATGCATGCCTTGTATGCTACAAGCAATACCTGCATTGTGTTAATTACCACATTTTGCTGGTTAGATACCATAGCTACTATAGCTTTCACATCGAGTTACGTAAGTAGCTAAACATTTATCCAAGAATTTAATGGTAAAGTATGGTAATCCTCCCTAGGCAACTGTAAAAATAGGGTGAGGCCAATATGAAGTAGCAATGTAAATGCTTATAAGCAACCAAAAACTTTGATATCAAGTAAGGGCAAATATTTGTTTTCCCACTTAGGTGACTTTTGCAGGAAAAAGAAATGATCTGCATGAGCCCAAGTGCTCCAGCAGATATATTAATGCTTTGTAGCTATCATGCATAGCTAATTGTATTATAAACATATTCTTTTTGTAACTAAGCTAGCTACTTTGTTATGGTATATGAATTGTACTGTTACACTTATGTGTGCAACTGCTGCTTACCGTATAGTGGGAAAGTTTGGCAAATTTACTCTTACAAAGTTTTGGTGAGGAAAAGTTTGGCGAATGTATAGATCAAGCCAAAAGTCATTCTGAGGCACTCATAATGGCACATTGCTTCGTTTGATGTGCCAGGATAAAAAAATAAATCTTGGTGCGCTTTAATTTTGTGTTACAGTATTATTATAGTGATGGCGAGTGAGCAAACAGTAATATCTGGCAAGTTTTGTAGCAGATTCAGCAATTCGTGGTTGCCTCACATCTGGATTTGGGCTGATCCGCTGATCGATTTTCTTCCCCATAGCGTTGATTGAAAGTAACCCAGCTAACTTTGGAATAATTATAGTAGAGCTACTGTAGTAGCGAATAAGAATAAGGCTTTAACCGAAATCTGTACTGTACAAGGTGAGTCACGCGAGAACTTTTATTGTGGAAAAGTTTGGATGGTTTTAGTTTGGCGAATCACTCATGATTCGCCAAATTCGCCAAACTTTCTCCCCGCCAAATTTTCCCACTATTCGGTATAGCTACTGAAATTTTCTCAAGGGGGTCAAAAGTTCCTAAATCCACCCCTACATATATATAGGGGTTCAAAAGTTCCTTTTGACCCTCTAAATCCACCCCTGATATATCAGGGTGGAAATTTCAGTATAAGCAGCAGTTGCATACATACGATACCGCTCAATTTAAACTTGAAACTCGCGTGTGGTGAACTTGCATGCATTTTCCATAGTTCTTCGAGTATTTTCTGTAAACTCACGAATAATCCTGCACATGCACAAAAGTTTGTTGTGTCAGTCTCACGTGCATGCCTTTCGAGGTATGGCTCGAGTATCAGATACTTGCGTGTTCGAGTATTTTATTAAATTTACCAGATAGGTGCTGCATGGAAACGTACACAAAAGGAAAACCCTGTACGAGGTGTTTACTCGAAGCCAAGGAGCCTAAGAATCAAACAAAGTATTATCACTAGCCAGATGGTCAACTCGTGACACACGTTCAATACGCGTGCACAATATCAACATAGAAAATATCTATTCTTACGTACCTTCATTCCAGTTGATAGTAGTGGCCATAACGATGTTAAGAGGGCATTTAACTTTGTCAACGTACCACACACGTGTGCCTGGCCCAAAATATTATAAATGCATGTGATGCCAGTAATGGTGTAACGGTACATACTACGTACGCGTAGATGGTGCGCTGATGCGATAAACAATTTAAAAGGGCACATCCAATAGAGATTTGTAAGGTAAAGCAAAGCCGTGAATAGTTGTGTTGTAAATACGTAGCTATGTGCATAAGTAACTGGGGATTTTTACGGCACTTATAGCTACTGCAAACGATAAAACCCTATACTGGCGGTACTCACACACAACAGTCTACGCTCATATAGAGGTAATATAATCACTCTTATTGCGTATCGAGTTACATGAGGTGCGTGTCGAACTCTTCATGAGTGCTGTGACATCGTCAATTTATCAAGGACTTGCTGGCTCGTAAAGAATTGAGTAAGCTTCATGTAGTGCATGTAAAATATCACATGTGAGTTTTTATCAAGTTTAAATTGAGCAGTACCGTAAGTGCATGTAACAGTACAATTCATACACTATATGACAAAGTAGCGAGATGTATTAATTGTTAGCTACAGTTATTAATGTTTTATTGCAAACTTCCTTACAGACTTGGAACCAATATTTGTCAGAACACAAACGTAGATTTCCCAAGATAAAAACAGTGAATGATAATACTTCTCCAGCAGAAGATGAAGGTGCATTCATGTTTGATGCAATTTGGACAGCAGCACTAGCTCTTAACAGAACCGAAACTCGATTACGGAAAAAACATTTAACACTTACAAATTTTACTTATGATGACGTACACAACATTTCTGGTATGATATATGAAGAAGCACTCGATGTAAAATTTTTTGGATTAACTGTAAGTTACAGTGACAGTCATAATTGCATATTGGCTAGCAGTTTACTTATTTATATCAGAACAGCAGTTATTACTTAATTTGTATTTATTCCTTAAAATTAAATTCAAATGATTAGTTCACTCAAGCAACAATTTTACTAATTTTAATCTGTTAATGGAAGTGGCTGCACTTAATTACCTTAACTGACTTATTTTGTATGCAGAAATTCCCCACAGAATTATGTAATGAGTAGCTATTTGATATCAAAATTTTCTTACTGAATACCACCAAAATGAGCAAGTACTCATGATTATTAGTGTTTGTTAAACCAGGCGCGCGCCTGGTTTCTTGAAATCGTTTTCGTGAAAATGTCGGTATGTGTGTGTGCGTGTGCGTGTGTGTGTGTGTGTCTGCCCCCCAGGCTATTAAAAACCATTCACGTGAAATGAAATCTGAATAATCAATCAAATAAGTCCTACTGCTTTTCTATGACACTTGCTATCGATATTACTGATGGGTGGGGCCTTAGTAACGAAATGCATCTTGAGTTACTGCCAAATAACAACAAGGTAATGCAGTGTTAGCCGTTCATTACATAGTAAAAGAGTAAAAGCCGTTTGAACAGCTGTGCATTACTAACAAGACGGAGCCTTTCAGTTTTGAAAGTGGGCGTGCCATGCGGGTTGCGGAGCTTATCATTAAGTACGGTAGTACTTAATAGTAGGGATTGGTAAGAAATTGTATGGTTTCCCGATTTTTCGCACTTCATAAAACAACCTTCCAATAGGCTTTACCCGAAAAAACCGACTGGAATGCATTGCCAAGGCTGTAATGATGCTGTACCTTGGTTAAACGAAGCAACAAGTCGAATATTTCGACCTACAGCCAACTTTGAAAATTTAGAAATTCACCTGTATTTCGTCTGCCAGCCAGCCAGCCAGCCTGCCAGCCTGCCAGCCGTAAGACCCGGTTGCGCTAGGTGTAGGGCTCCAGAACTTTCACACAATAAAGGTAATGGCGGCGGATTTACGAAAATGTTGTTCCAAAGACGATTTACCCACTGCGCCATGGCGATTCCTTTTATCCTTCATTCCCTTCCTTGTTCTTCTATATTCCTAGCAAGGTGTGAATCTCACCTTCGAGGGTGACGATAGTCTGTTACGGCTTCTGCTTATTACGTCACGCTAAAACCTGGCTTGCACGTGATATAATTAGTTACAGTGGCACCATGGCACCATGTTTTCGCGTGTACGCGTGTACTTTATTACATCGTGAACTTCGAGATTATAGCCTTGGACAAATAGCTTTTGCTGTTTTTCGAGCATTATTTGCTATCACACAGCTGCTTTACCATGTAAGCGCGTTGTTAACAAGCGCCTGAAAACAAGCATAATTATTACGTAAGCGCCTGTAACATTTGTGCGCCTGCTGAAAGATTATTATGAATGCTTAGCATGTATAAAAAGCAAACAAACTAGAATGATAAAAAATTAAAAATTTAAAAGGTAAGTAGGGATTGAATTCAATAGTGCTACAAAAAGTAAGGAAACAAGGAATAAGATTTTGGGACGAGAGAACATTCTGGCATGAGATAATTTATAAAAGTTTAATCCCTACTTTTGGCTCACTTATCATTATTATTATTATTATTGATTTAGTCAGGATGGCTGTATCTACCAGAAGGTAGGTATACAGGTCCTCAATGACAAACAATATACAACTGATAAACTACAACAACTGAACAAAACTAACACTTCAGTATAGGTTTGCCAAAAGTAGGGATTAAACTTTTATAAATTATCTCATGCCAGAATGTTCTCTCGTCCCAAAATCTTATTCCTTGTTTCCTTACTTTTTGTAGCACTATTGAATTCAATCCCTACTTACCTTTTAAATTTTTAATTTTTTATCATTCTAGTAATACAAGATTAGGCTATAGTGTTACAGTAAGAATTTCGGCTTAAAACAACTTTGTACTACTTTTAAAAAGATTTATCACTAAAGTACTGAAGTATAAAGCCGGTTTAAACAAAAGAATTAAATTTGTATGCGTCGCTATGTGCCCCTTAGTGATGAGTCTTTGCTCACATGACTTACTCGTGATGTCATTAATTACTATTACAATACACTGAATAGCAGTTGATTAACAGTGGTTTAACTTACACATCGCCTGGTTTTTAGATGGTAGAACATCAACTTGTTTTTGCTCTACTTTTGAAGTATAAATTAACATTCTCAACAGTGAATTGTGAGGCTAATTAAGCTAGTACACGGTAACTACGGTACCGACCAGAGGTAATGTTACACACGCGTGCACCTTACATGCGAGTGCAACCACCTCAACACGCATGCCAGCAATGGAGATTGGCATGTCGTGTGTATAACGCACGCGTGTAGTAAAAGCATGCACATCTCGTCTATTTACACTCGCATGTACTCTTACTTTATTGTTTAGAAGGTTATACAAGTAGATCTTTGCTACGTACACTGTTTTATGTATATAGTTTGTCGCTACTTATATTCCCGGGTAAGGTATCAGCTTATTTATTTATTGTAGTGATAAAACTATACAGCACAAGCCTAAAACTTATACAGAGTAACTTACTTATCAGTAGGAAGAACAACACCACAAATATACAACAGCTTCAACAATTTGAATAACAAAGCATGGTCACTATTATGTCTTATGTGATAAAATTAATTCCTTAGCGCAGACGCTTATTATGAAAATGATGGGTTATTGATGCTTAATGCCATGACTGCTGGTTAGGTGAGTTAATATACTTTTATAGGGGTAATTATATAGGAACTGAAGTGAGCAAGCCCTGAAATGCCACGCACATCATTGCCTGTAGGTTGCCATCACGGGTACGTATATTGTGCGTTCACGTGTCTTCTACAATCACACGTGTCTGGTACACGTGTGACGGCTATCTGGTACGTACATGCATGCATTAAGCCAAACGTGACGTGTCAGGTACCTTGCACCCGTGTGTCAACCTACACGCACACGCGCATGTTTGTAACATTACATCTGGGTGGTACCGTACTAATAAACTTTGGAGTAAGCTGAACATGAGGTGTCTATAGGGCACATAGATATGTACAGTTGCACAAAGCCAAGTAATTTTAAGGTTCCAAGCAACAGTATAATTATTATGATGGAATTGGATAACCATAGTACATACATTTGTACAGGGAAATGTCTCTTATCATCACAATGGTGATAGACCAGGACAAGTTCGATTGATACAATACAGAGGTTAGTTAGGTTATTAAATTTTATTTTCTGTCACTTTAGTTGGATATAATTATATGTAGTTGATGAAGATGGCAATTTGACGAAAGTACCTTTTGGAATAATAAAAAATGGCACTCTTGTATATAAGAGTGGAGAAAGTCACTCCACTGTTTATCCAGGTTTGACAAACAGATATCATTAGTTAGCTATCAAGACTCACGATAGTGAGTCGCGGGGCCAAGAAAAAGAGCAGCAGTGGCTACGTGACCACTGAGTCAAAAAAAAATTTTTAACATTTGGTTTCTAGCTATGTAGCTACGTAGCTTAACATTTGACAACAAATTTTGACTTAATATATCTACTACATAGCTATACAAAGTTATACCCCATCAAAGTTTTGCAAAATCGGATGCGTGTATAAGAAAAGATCCATTTTGCAAATCCAGTCACATATCGCAATTGACAAAACTTTCAAGGAAGAAAAACTTTTGTGATTCATTGGGTTCACTCATAACGTAGGGAAAACTTTTGCGGTTTTTTAAAATCAGAACTAAAGCAACTTTCACGTATTCAAAGGCCCTTTACTCTTGGCTTTCGCTGCTGCATCTTTTTTGTTAATTTGTGATCACATACTCAAAGATCTCACACATAATTTGAAATGTGAAAGAGAAGAAGACAGCACGAAGAATCATAATGCTGTTATGGTATTGATTGATTGAAGTAATTGTGAATTATGTTTGTACAGAGCCATAGCTAATACATATTCATGATAATTAACTATAAATTACCACCATTTTTAACTAAATAAATGTAACTACGTAGCTGCTAGCTAATTGTTAGCTAGCAGCTACTAATCAATGCATAGCTAAACCTCTAGCTAGTATTAGGTTAAAAGACCAAGATGTGAAATTTTGTCATATTTTTTAGATGGCATCCCACAAGATGAGGAGCATATTTACATTTCTCTGCCATTGTTCGTTTCATATACAATGATTGCTCTTATTGGAATACTCTTTGCAATTGTCTGTTTAGTTTTAAATTTATGGTTCAGAAATCAAAAGTATGTGATTTTATTAAAAACTAGCTAGTTAAATATTATTAATACATTACAGATTAGTGAAACTTAGTAGTCCTTATGTTAACATCATGATTGTTGCTGGTGCAGTTTTATTTTATGTGACAGTGATCTTGTTTGGAGTAGATGAAAATGTGTCATCACATTCAACAGTGGATGGATTGTGTCATGCAAGAATCTGGTTGGTGGCAATAGGATTTAGCCTTTTGTATGGTACAATCTTTGCTAAAACTTGGAGGATATATTACATTTTTAATCATTCAAAGTCATACTCTAAATTAGTAAGTGGCCCGCTAAATTAACTGACCTCAAATTTTAATTGTCTTATAGGAAGTCAAAGATATATATTTGTTTGGGATTGTTGGAACACTTGTGGCAGTGGATATTGTATTTCTGTTACCACTCACAGCAGCATCAAGTTCTAGATTAAGAAGAGAATATGAAGAAACTGAAGGAGATAATGTTAGTACTTCAATATAAACTGTCTCATTACCTACATATTGTGTTGTATGATAGGATAATGATTTACCTCAAGTAATAGGAATGTGTACATCTGAAGGCTCTTTTACATGGTTGCCAGTTCTCCTTGTTTATAAAGGATTTATTTTGTTGGCTGGACTATATGTTGCCTTTGAGACTCGTAAAGTGAAAATCAAGTCTTTGAATGATTCTCGTTTTATTACAATGTCAGTTTATGGAACAGTGATTGTATCAGTAACCCTCACACCAATTGGATTCCTGCTACAACACTTCCCAAATGTGCAATATGCAATAATTGGAATTATGATTTTATTTAGTACAAGTCTGATTTTAGGACTTATATTTGTAACAAAGGTAGCTAATCTTTGTCAAGGTTATTCTTTCTTACTATTTTTATCATCCACATAGTGGTACAAAGTATATAAAGATCCAGAGGGCACATGCAGCTTAGAAAAGAGTGGTCACACTGATACTACTAATAATGCAAATGTTGTTGCCAGCACTGATGAACACTACTATAAAGGTCGAATACAGGACTTGAATCAAGAAATCATGGTTCTGAATAAAAGGAATAAAATTTTGAATCAACAAACCGTAACTCTGAATGAAAAGAACAAACTTTTGAGTGATGAATTAGCAATGGTAGGTAGCTATACATTGTACTATCTAGCTATCACTGTGTGTGTCCAAATTGTTTTCCTTTAGCTCAAAGATGGTCAAGCTAGAAATACAGGAGTTGCAGCAATCTTAAATACAATGGATGATACTACAGTGTAGTATTAACCTTTAACCCTAACTGTCACTACACTAGCTAGCAATTGTACAGTACGTACCCAGCTACATAGTTATATACACAATTACACATGCATATGAACTTTTGAACAGCAATGTGGCTTCCCTGTGTGTACACAAAGCACAAAGTTTCATACGTATGCAATAGAATTGGGGCGAGCCCCACACAAATGTAATGTGCATGGAGTTTGTCTGTCTGTATGTCGTTGTATGTTTTTATTTGCGTTCTAGCTGTCAAACTACACCTTATGGCTCAGACTCACCCCACAAAACATTATATTTTTTGACTATAGTTATATTAGTATAATATTATAATACACATAACATGTGCAACTAGTGTAGTCTATTAGGTTGCCGTTATAACCGGTTTGCTATGTATATAGCTCTATTGTTAGTTATCTGAGTTCCATTTTGTAAAAGGTTCAGCTATTGCACGTAGTTCAAAGATCATAAGACTAAAAGCCCAGATACGTATGTATGTGTATAGCTATACTGAAATGTCAAGTCATCCATGTTCATTTGTAGCTAGCCTACCAATGCAAGCTAGCTAGTGAGTGTAACAGTAGTTTGTGTAGTGAGTATAGTCTGGGGTGTCAGAAGGTGCTCACTGCTCAGTAGCTAGCTACTGAGGGAGGTGGCTGAAGAGACTTTGTGTAGCTTTGAAGCTTAATATAAGAATCCAATAGTTACAAAAGCAACTTGACAATGCACTGGTATAGCTATATAATTATGCAATTGTTACTGCACTAATAGAGGTAACAGATTCCATGCCTATTAGCATTCCAATACCTGACTGCTCTATTAGAGTAACATAAGGTTTACTCCAAATACGTAACTGACTGCTCTATTAGAGTAACATAAGGTTTACTCCAAATACGTAACTGACTGCTCTATTAGAGTAACATAAGGTTTACTCCAAATACGTATCTGACTGCTCTATTAGAGTAGCCTTAGTAATTAAACTTGACTGCAAAGACCAAGTTTTTTGTTATACTTACCTGATAATCTGAAAAGCATATATACACATCACGTATAGCTATATTATACGTAAATACTATGATGGGGTTTTTCACTAGCCATTATAAAAGTAGTTGTTCCTATATATAGCTATTATAAATTAGTTGTACTCATCACATGCATATCTTATGATGTCTATATCTATTTGATAAAATGATCACTATAGATTCATCCAAATGTCAGTGCATGCCTAGCAAGGCTAGCATGCTTTGCACAAAAGTTTGCCTGGTATTAGCTATAGCTATATACGTTTGATGCTTTTGCTATCCCAGGCATGCATGATTGACTCAATACATACAAATTTTGAAATCTTTGTATATAACTCTGTAAAGTTACACATGCAGCTATTAGTTCCAGCTACATTTTCCACTCAATATAAAATGATAAGTTGAAATTATTGGCCGGTGTAGCTACTATATAGTATAGCTGTAGGACTTCACATACCTAATGTTTAACACAAACATAAAAGATTTTGCAGAGACACTACAGCCATGTGAGAAATAATTAGATTCATGCAGTTAATCTCATCGGCTATACAGTTATATATTTTAAAAAAGGATAAGAAATTTGCATGGAGTGGTAGCTAGCTAGTCAAGTATTCATTCATAATGTACAGTAAAGTTTAATGTTAGCTGCAATACTTTATTGCAGCTATAGCTTCATTTTCTTTACACAGTATAACTACTGTAACACCTGGTTTTGTGCCAAAAATACATGCATAAGTTTTCACATTTTCCAGATTATCGCTTGATTAGCATCACATTATCTATGAAATACTTTCATTTGTGCTTACACAGAACGGTGTTAAGTGATGCTGGAATAATTGTAGCTACAAGCCACAAGCAAAGGCACAGTTTAGGTGAGAATCGCTAACATACATTTTGTGTCTCAGCTTATGCTTCATTGACGGTGGTGGGCTAGCCACCTTTATGAGGAGAGATCTGGGTGGATTGGCATGCATGCAGTTGTAGCTAGCTAGCTATATATATAATATATATATTTCATATGCTAGCTATAACTGCTTGGATAGCTAGCTACACTGAATGTTCTAGCCTGTAGCTATACTGACAAATAGCTAGCTATATAAATCAGATAATCTCAAAAGTGTGCATCATTAATATTACAGGCTAGCTTCATTTTGGCTAGCTTTTACTTGTACTTTTATAAAAGTCAAAAGTTCATTTGACTCTTGAAATTAATGCACATAGCTAATATAGCTAGCAAACACTCCAAAATACCCCCAAATTCAATCTCAGAGCATCAACTTTCGTAGGGGGCATGCCTCCAGACCCCCTAGCATTAGTCCCACTTCATTTGTGTGACCATGCATGCCAGATTTAGAACCCCCCTACAGAAAAATCTGGTTACGGGCCTGCATTATGTAGCTACGTACTATGAATACAATTAAACTGTTAGACAGGGAGTAATTGTGTGCAAGTGCTAGTGTCAGCTACACATATAGCTACATTGGCTAGCTATAGCTGCTAGTGATATAGCTAGCTAGCTAGCTAGCTGAAATGCATGTATATTCAATATATGTATCAGTATATAGCTAATAGCTAACCATAGTTATGATTTATATAGCTACCATGATATGAATTTCTATGAACCCACAAGTAGCTACTATAGACTATACTCATCCACCTTGCATCTTTTTATTAATATCTATAGCTACGTATAGTAGCTAGCTATAGCTAAATCCTGACATGGCTTAGTCATTGCCAGGATTTCATTCACCTTTTCCATGTCGAGTATTTTTGATTGCTGTTTATTGTTGTTTTCATGAGCATGTAGCTAGATGTTCAAAAATTGTTTAAGTCAGTCGATATAGCTACGTAGCTAGTAGTGCATGTTAGCTCGGTAGCAGCTACCTGAATTAGCGCCTTGGTAATGCATTGTGATTCACACACCTAAGGGACATTGCTTTGCATATGCTTAAGAAAAGGTGTTGAGATACGACTATTACATCTGTTAGCTATAAAAGCACTAGATATCAACCACACGGAATTTACTATGCTTAGAGTCACACGTGCTTCCAGATTTTTGGAAACGTCATTTCGCAAGAGCGCCGGCGTTTCTCGTTTCCATTCCGGTTATTATTTATAGATCATCATCATAGTTGTTCGCGTCAATATACAGAGGCTCCGGCCAGGCGGCTCCGGCTCAATTATAAACCGCTAGTAGCGACGTGACCGGCATTGATACAATCAGCATGATCACCACGATCATTGTTGTATTTTTATTCTTGATTAGACTAAATGCCACGAAAGATATCCTTCATATTGGAGTGCTGGTTGCTCAAGAAGGAGAACTTAATTTATCAGGGTATATACCTGCGATGGATATAGCATTGGAAGCCATCAAAAATGACACAACCCTCCCATTCGAATTTGACGTTACTCTCAATGATTCAATGGTAAGTAGCTATAGTAAGTACCTACATACATATTAGGGTCAAATCTATAGAATGGTCTCGCATCACATTCGAGTGGGAAAAGGGTCTGGTAGCGGGTAGATCAGTACTGTCAGTGATCTATAGATAATGGTGCAGCGACACATTCGCTTCACTGTAGCTAGGCTATAGGTACAATTAACACGCCACGGAAATCGTGGCGTGCTGACACAACTCTATATGTAGCTACTGACCATGTTACCCGGCAGACCATTTTAATCGCCTTGGGCGCACGCCCCGCAAAAGGGTCTGCATGCATGGCTACTAGCATACGCGAGACTATATCTGTAGCTACTGGCTAAGCTGCATGTACTGACTTGCTAACCTTTTTTTAATTTTTAATTTACACATTTAGTGTCTAGCCTCACCAGCTACTCGTAGCTTTTTTCATCAAATATCATCAACTGAAAATCAAATAATGATGATCGGAGCGGACTGTTCTGTGTCCACTGAACCAGTTGCTGAACTTACACCGCATTGGAATATTGTACAGGTACCATAAATTGCCATAAAATTACCACATAGCTAGCTATTAGGGTAACTAATATGTTACCATGAGTCATGACTCATGAGGCAGCGGAAATTACGATATGTCATATGAGAAAATTTTGTTAGCTACCTCTTCATGTTTTTTGTAAATTTTACACAGTGATGCTATAGCTATAACTATAGCTTAATGTGTGTGTGCATGTATGTGTGTGTGGAATGCACTCTAAAATTTAGGCAAAACTATGAATTAGACAGTGCATAGACACACTGTGGCTCATCAGGCACAGTTTATCACAGCATAATAGAATTCATTTTGTGTAGTAGCTGACATGCTTCCTGATGAGCAAATACAGCAAATGGTGAACTTATAAGGCTTTTGTAAAAAGACTGTGGTGTATGTTAAACTATACACAACATACATAACATACATACATAGTTACTAGATTACTAGGTGGGTAATGGAATTCAAAACTATTAAAATGTAATGCGAAGCTTACTAGAGATCACACAACACTTAATCATTACATAAGTACTGTATGAGTCTCACTATGAGTGTTATTCCCAATTGGGTTTGGCATTGCAATAAAATAAAAATAATGTATTAAAGGGCTGACTCAACTGCAGGGGGAATTTTTGTTTTTGTTTTGCTTACCTTCCTGATTGATCCTTCTGTGTAGTAATGTTACTGTAATGATATCAATTGCCACACACAGTCTGCTGATTGTGGTGGGGTTTGGTAGGTGTACAAGGCCTTGACTGTTAGGGGTAATCCTCCAAAACTTTGAAATGTTATGGCCAAAGAGGCAGCCCAATTTTACGATCAATAGCTCTGGGCACCCTACTGAGAGGTCAGTTTGCCTGGGCCCCATGATATAGAAGGTTTAGTTGAGTATGTTAAACTGTGTGATACGTATAATATTATGATTTTAGCTAGGCCTCAAAGGCTCACCCCCAAACACCACTTGGTAACCTTGCTACTTATATTTATAGCCCTGTAATCCTTTACAACTTCCATGTAGGATATCATACAATATTAGTACTAGGTTGCCACTCCATTGAGCATATCATATGGCTTGTGTACTCTAGTCCATAATAGGATGGGAATTTCCATAATTTTATGGTATTCCCATACAAGTGTGTGTACATGGAAGGGCCAATATATGCATGTGGTATGGAACATACCCAGAATATTTACTACCTTTAAGCTCCCAGTTGTCACTGTAGCACTCCAACCAGTTGACCGTTATTGGAAAGAAGATGGCAAACTATTATCCATATAAGCATTACCATTAATAACAGAAAGACTGCATACTCAATAAAATCACTTAAATGCAGGTTGTGACAGAACTTTCGTTTGCAACCAGTGATCTGTGAATATGAGTAATAGTACGGATGTCATAACCTCTCCATGTTTAGCACACACACATGTAGCTAGCTATTACAATTTCAAATACATAATGAATATTTATAATAGGAACACAAACCGAGACAAATACAAACTTTACACAAAGAGCTGCAATACAATGCAGTTTACTAGACGCCACTCCTGATCCTCTGGAGTTGCTAAATAAATACACTTGCCAGTAGCTAGTTCACTAGATAATACACTGCTATATGATACACTTGCTACTAAAAGAAATCAATCTAGATATGCACATCAGTTTGTATTAGTCAAGAGAACTCTATTAGCTACAGAGTAAGGCTGAAACCAGAAATTGCACATAATAACATTTTGTTACTATAGAGATGACAGTTAAGTCATTTGCCTCAAGATGAGACTACGTATTTGGTGTTTCTATCTCATCTGTTACTTTATATTATGTCACCAAACTGTAATACATGTAATATTGAGGTTGCTCAACAAATGAGAACACAACCACACTCTAGAGTCTGATGGCTTGTGTGTATGTGTGCCTTACCCATAAGATCAGAAGTGGTCTATCTTTGGTATGGTATAAGAGTCTACGTTTCACTATTATTTTGATAAAGAAAAGATTCTGGTTTCTAGAAACCCCAGAAATCCCCCTAAACTTCCCCTCATTGGGGGCAACACCTGCTTTTATCCTAGCTCATCTCCTATATGTCTACCCCTAGTCCCCTACTCATAGGCATAGTAACCTGCATGCTGTGCCACTTATGCCCCTTCTCACAACCCAAAACATCTCCTTTGGCTTTGTAATATTTCCTTGCTGTGTGAAGTATATCAGTGGCTAGTAATGGTTTTGACATTTACGTATATAAATAAACAAAGTTTTCAACATTTTCGATCACCTTTTTTGCTAGCTAATAATTTTGACATTTATATAAATAAACAAAGCTTTCAGCATTTTCAATCGCCTTTTTTATTATTGTGTACACAACATACATAGCTAGCTAGCTATATACCATATGATGAAGGTATATTTGCACACCATACCCCATACAGCTATAGCTATGTAATACTATGTATTTGTATAGTTACATAATATACTATAGCATTGACTATATAGTAACAATGACAGGTCCATGATTGAACTTTTAAAATACTTGTGGAATGTGAATGTAATCATAACACTTAACCTACGTACTTACTGTATGCATACATGATTGAATTAATGCCATTAAATATTTTATTCAAATTTTCCAGATTGCACCAACATCAACATCACCTCGTCTTTCTAACACTAAGATATTTCCACGTTTTCTCAGATCTTTATCAAGTGAAGCTGAAATAATTGCTGGGATTATACAAGCCATGAAGCAGTTTGATTGGTCAAGAATTGCAGTGATAACACAATCTGAGAATCTTTTCACTTTTGTAAGTGTTTCTTTGTAATAAATATTTACTATTAATGTACATAGCTGGCTCAAGAACTAAAGGAGGAGCTTGCTGCATCAGATCTAAAACTAAGAGAATTTACATTTAATTCGGAGGAGAATCCAAGGGAGGAAGTGAACTCTGTGAGAGTAAGTGAATAAGTGTTACATTTGCATGACGGAAACTTTAGTGTTAGCTGGCATCTGCTTATGTATACTGCATAGGACTCTCCTGCCCGGATTGTTTTCCTAAATATGTATCAGATACATGGAGCAGAAGCAATGTGTCAGGTAGCTAAGTATTAAACTACGTGTGTACGTATGTAGCTACATATGTAATTGGAAGTAGCTATATACTGCTATACATCTACTATTCTATATCATCAATACGCAATTAAATCAAAGAATTTGTTTCATGTAACCATTTACAATGCTGTTTCTGATTGGCCTCATACTTCTTTACAGATTCCATATGTATGTTCTACTAGAGTGGTTATAGAATCATTTAAATCCTAGGCATACAAGAATGGGATGTTTCATCCCACCTATGTTTGGATGTTCTTTAACTGGTACTTAGAAAAGTGGTGGGTGACTGACAATCCTAGTTGTATAGCAGATGGTTCAGTTAAACCAGAAGATTTAGAAATACTAATAAGAAATTCTCTTAGTCTGGATCACTTTCCCAGAATTGAAGATGGACGTGAAGATGAACTAAATGTGGGAAATATTGTAAGTAATTATAATTATATTATGCACAAACAGCTACTAAGATGTCATACGCATTGAAATATTTATGTACGTATGTCTAGTTTGACTATTACTTAAATTCTTTGCTATGCTATTCATTAGCTGCATGTGTATAATATAGCATATATATTGTTACAACCGTTGTTGTGAATTTGCTTACAGACTTGGAACCAATATTTGTCAGAACATAAACGTAGATTTCCCAAGCTAAAAACAGTGGATAACAATACTTCTCCAGCAGAAGATGAAAGTGCATTCATGTTTGACGCAGTTTGGACAGCAGCACTAGCTCTTAACAGAACTGAAACTCGATTACGGAATAGCAATTTAACACTAAGTCTTACAAATTTTACTTATGATGACGTACACAACATTTCTGGTATGATATATGAAGAAGCACTCAATGTAAATTTTTTTGGATTGACTGTAAGTGACGATAAACTCTGAATCAAGTTTGCCTGGCCTCAATATAGCTATGCATGTAGCTAGCTATTTACAGCAGTATGTCAGAAAAAATTTAATTTGGTAATTATTATATTAACTAGTCAAAGTTAAAACAATACGTAGATTTAGCTATGTACTAAATTTTATTGTTTGTGTTAATGTTATTCACACCAAGTTCCCTGTATTATTATCATGTGTAGAATAGAATCCTAATATAAATCTGGGTTGAAACCCGGTCACAATCAGGTGATCCGCTGACCCATTGACTTAGACCAGTGACCCAAATGTGACCCAGATTAAAGAAAATTATAAAACAAAAAACTACAGAACAATGTACTAGCATTAATAAATCGATTGATTCTCTCTAATAGAATAGTCACTAGTATTATTTGTGACTACTACATTAGAGAAACCAGTTTTTTAGCATGACCTGGAAAAAAGGTGACCCAGATATGCAACCCGGTTTATGAATAATGCTGAAACAAAAATGTATTAAAATTATTAGCTAGCTACATAGTTACATAGAGCTAGCTATAATATTAAATGATAGCTACGTAGATGCCGGAAGCATTAAATGAATAATAAGCTAGCTAGCTATTTGTATTTTATTTAAATGATACCAAAAAGTCATTGGCTGTACATCCGTCTATATGCTTCTTTTGTTGGTATTCAAATCACTGCCAGTGTAACTGAGTGAAAATCTAGATCTACTTTTGATGTAGAAAGTAGCATTCATATCAGTGAACTGTGAGGCTATAGCTAATGGCTACACAGCACATAGCTACCTAGCTAAGCTATAGGCATGTCCCTATTATGCTTTTGAAATTAGCTATTACGTAATACTATGCTTTGGAGCATTTCCACAAATTTTAGCCTATTATGCCTCAATTATGCTCCAGAATTCAAAATTAAATATCGTGTTTATTTAGTATATACATAGCTACATAAAACAACATTAATTAATTTTCATGCAAGACTATATGTATTCTAATACATTGAAGCATCAGTGATGCTTCTATGTAATCTGGCTGTAGGCTGTTCTCTTTCTGGTCTTTATAAATTTATTATTGATAGCTACAGTGTGCCAGAAAATTAGCCTATTATGCCAGCATCATGCTTAATGCTTTTTAATGCCCATTATGCCGCTGGACATCCCTACTTAGGAGTGAACTGATTAAGAGCCTATTTTATGTATTTGGAAACATACCTAGCTACCTAGCTGGTACATGCAATGTCTAAGTAATACTAAGTAATAGTAATACAATAGCTGCAATGAATTTGGATAATAACTAGCTAGCTAGCTATGTACGGTAAATTTGTGTAGGGAAATGTCTCTTATCGTTGCAATGGTGATAGGCCAGGACAAGTTCGATTGCTACAATACAGAGGTTAGTTGTGTTGTTATTATAAACTGCTCTTAGTTAACTGGTTGGGATAATTACATGCAGCCGGTGAAGATGGTAGTTTGGAGAAAGTACGATTTGCAAAAATACCAAATGGCACTTTTGTGTATGAGAGTGGAGAACGTCACTCTACTGTTTATCCAGGTACAAAATACAACTATAGTTAGCTTCATATAACTACATAGCTCTACATAACATATTATGTTGGCTATATATATAGCTATAGTTTGTATAGTCCATCATCATCAGTACTTTACATAGTTGGGAGCTAGGTATATTAATGCATACATGACTAGCATATGCCTATAGCTACCAGTAGCTAAAGAGCCAGATGTATGTAGCTATAATATACGTATATAATAAAATTAATTTTTGTTTCATGCTTTTAGATGGAATCCCACAAGACGAGGAGCATGTTTACATTTCGCTGCCACTGTTCATTGCATATACAATAATTGCTCTTATTGGAATACTCCTTGCAATCATCTGTTTGATTATAAATTTATGGTTCAGAAACCAAAAGTATGTGATTTTAAAAACTAGCTATATACGTAGTTAAACATTTTGTGCATTGCAGATTAGTGAAACTTAGCAGTCCTTATGTTAACATCATGATTATTGTTGGTGCAGTTGTGTACTTTGTGACAGTGATCTTGTTTGGGGTAGATGAAAATGTGGCATCATATTCAACAGTGGATGGATTGTGTCATGCAAAAATTTGGCTGGTAGCAATAGGATTTAGCCTGTTGTATGGTACAATCTTTGCTAAAACTTGGAGGATATATTACATTTTCAATCATACAAAGTCAAACTCTAAATTCGTAAGTAAAAATTAAATGAACTCAAATTCTAGTTGTCTTACAGGATGTTAAAGATAAGTATTTATTTGTGATTGTTGGAGCACTTGTGGCAGTGGATATTGTATTTCTGTTACCACTCACAGCAGCACCAAATTCTAGATTAAGAAGAGAATATGAAGAAATTGAAGGAGATGATGTTAGTACTTCTATAGTGATAATAGTAACTGTCTCATTACCTAATGTATTGTATGATAGGATAATGATTTACCTCAAATAATAGGAGTGTGTACATCTGAAGGCTCTTTTATATGGCTGCCAATTCTCTTTGCTTATAAAGGATTTATTTTGTTGGCTGGACTATTCCTTGCCTTTGAGACTCGTAAAGTGAAGATCAAGTCTTTGAATGATTCTCGTTTTATTGCAATGTCAGTTTATGGAACAGTGATTGTATCAGTAACTCTCACACCAATTGGATTCCTGCTACAACACTTTCCAAATGCACAATATGCAGTAATAGGAATCATGATTCTATTTAGTACCAGTCTGATTTTAGGACTTATATTTGTAACAAAGGTAGATAATATAATCTTTGTCAAGCTTAAGGTTTATTGTTCATCCACATAGTGGTACAAAGTATATAAAGATCCAGAGGGCACACGCAGCTTAGAAAAGAGTGATCATGTGGACACTAATAATGTAAATACTGGTGCCAACACCATTGATGAAGATTACTACAGGAGTAGAATACAGGACTTGAATCAAGAAATCATAGTTCTGAATAAAAAGAACAAAATTTTGAATGATGAATTAGCAATGGTAAGTAAGCTATATGCATCATCAATCCCTGCATGTGATGTTATCCTTTAGTTCATGAATGGTCAGGCAACTGAGGCTAGAAATGAAGGAGTTGCAAAAATATTGGATACAATAACTGATACTACAGCTATGTAATATTAATCTTTTAAGCATGCTGCTATTAACCATCACTACTGCAACACTAACATCATATAAACTTTTTTTAAATAACTAGCTAGCTACTATGCACACATGACCAGCTGCAATTTGTGTGAACACAAACTTTTACATTAATATATATAATCACATAAGAGCATGTGCAGCAAGCAATGTAATTAGACTGCAGTAACAACCTGCATACTCACAAAAAGAGATGTTATGTAGGTAGATAACTCAGTAAGAATTGACGTACAAGATTCGTACAAGGTATGCAAGAATACAAGGCCATTTTCCGAAAAAGATTTGATCTTGCAAGACTCTTACATGTCAAGTAATCTATAGCTAGCAAGCAGTTAGTGATTCTAATGTATACCTTTAATAGTTTTATGTTGCAGTACAGCATGTAGCTATATATATATAGTGACCAGCTGCCAAACCACCAAATATATGCAGCAAATGTGTTACTAGCTACCCCTGTTCATATACAGATTATACAGTAAGGTTATCATGATAATATTGTACAATTGCTATGCATCACTTCACATAAACTTTAAAAACTGATATTTTAAAGATGTGCTCCATTTGTTGTCTTGATTGTTTCATCACCTTTGAGACCATTTTTAGAGCGGCATTTTATCTGTGTAAAAATTGACATAATGAATAAACAGCTATGTAGCTTAGTGCTACGGTAATTATGCCAGAATAATTTTTATCGTAATGCAAAGAATTATAATTCTAGTAAATATCTGGGCTTTTGGTCATATCACACAAAGGATATTGATATACTCTAATAGAACAGTCAAATATGGTTATAAAAAATTTGTGAGAATATTGGAGCATAAATGCAGGCAGCATTTAAGGAAATTCTGAAAAGAATAATGCAAGCATAATTACCTCAGCTCTAACGTACATAGCTATGTAAGACAAGCACATGATCTAGTACACAGGCTAGTTGGCCATACCTGTTGAATTTCATTTCTCAACTGGTAAATTTCTTTGTTTAAGGTTTCGACCTTGCCCCTGTAAGCATCGTCACCATAATCAATATTGTCAGTGGACTTATGTTTATCAGATTCAGTCTTCTCTTCCATAATTATGTGTTCTCCATTAGGGTCTTCATATAATTTGTACATCTGTAATATTCAATGCATACACAAGTAGCCATGTTGTAGTGTGTCTACCTTTGTAACAAACACAAGTCCCAAAATGATCGTAACACTCACTATTATCATAATACCTAAAATACCATATTGAGCATTTGGAAAATTTTCCAGCAGCAACCCAATTGGTGTGAGAGCTATTGACACTATTATTGCTCCATAAATTGACATTGCAATAAACCGAGATTCGTTCAGGGAAACGAGGTTCACTTTGCGTGTCTCAAACGCAACAAAGAGCCCAGCCAACAAGATGGTCCCTTTGTATACAAACAAAACTGACAACCATTCACGTGATGTCTCTGCATCACACATTCCTATTATCCTTGGTAATCCACCGTCCTGCATTTAAGAAGAAAATCTGAAATACATGGGTGAATTATGAAATCTTTGACTAACATTATCATTGTCAGTCTCTTCTTCACGTCTCTGTAATCGTGAATTTTCAATTGCAGTTGGAAAAATCATGAACACAACATCTATCAGAAGTAACACTCCAACAATCAGAAACAAGTACAAATCATTGATCTCCTATATGTGATAATAAAAGTCAAAGCAAACGTGAGGACAACATTTTCACTTATGTACCTTCATAGTGTCTGACTTTAAATGCTTATTGATGTAATATATTCTCCAGGCTTTTGCAAAAATGGTACCAAACAGTAAACTAAACCCAATCACACTCAGCCAAACTCTTGCATGGCATAACGCATCGACTGTGGAGTAGGATACAATGTTCTCATCCATGCCAAACAAGATCACAGTCACATAAAGGATGATTGCACCAACAACAACCAAACTATTAACATATGGTTTACTATTTTTCACGTAACTGTGGAAATATGCACTATAAACAAATGCATGTTTTTTTAGTTGACTTACGGTCGATTCCTGAATAACAAATTGAAGCCCAATGAGATACAGGCAAACACAATCCCGATACATGAAAAAACCGTATAGACAATGAATAATGCCGCACTAATGTAAACATGTTCTTCATCTTGCGGCACACCTAAAGGCAATATGTTCATCATCACTAGCAACAGTATTTGTAGCAATGAAAATTACATACCTCCTGGATACACGGTATCAACACTTTCACCAACTAAATATGAAAATCCAGTGCCGTTGCTCACTGTCTGTCCAAATATTACTTTGGTAATATTGTTTGTATTGGCATTGCCTAAAGAAAGTAGTTTCAAAATTAACTAACAATACTGTAAATGGCAAATATA